>CM043697.1:157708873-158043873 GCA_023935145.1 Bretschneidera sinensis
TTATTTGCGAGATTTTTGCCAGGTTAGTTCCCTTAAGCTTTCTTGTTGACTCGTGTAACGAGTGTTTAGCCAATGACTCCCAAACCAGATGGTTTTAGGGCATTAGGTGTAAAGACACCCCTAAGGACTTACTGGCTCGAGTCAACAAGGCTACGAAACTAACTGATTTTTATGCTACCATTTAGAATTTTCCACCTTTTGACGTGACACTCAATGCTTACTGAGGCAAGAGGGCCAGTTACTCAGTGAAAAATTCTTTTTTAATGATCACTTAAGATTTTCCACCTTTTGACGTGACACTCAATGCTTACTGAGGCAAGAGGGCCAGTTACTCAGCGGAAGATTTGTTTTTATTGATCATTAGGAGCATTTTTTTCTTTTTGAGCACGAATCAATCTTTTCTATTTTTATATGCCAAAATGTCAATCTAATAGGTCATCTAGTTCATAGTCAAGCAAAAGGAACATACCAATCCAAATAAACATGTCATACCCCACACAACTATGTGCTAATGTGCTCGTGATAGTTCAAGTTAAACTTGTGAATTCTTAAATGCCAAAAGGGCAGTGATCTAGGTTTAAAACTTGTTTATTGACCTATATGTTCAAAGTGTTAAGCTCATTGATGAAGAAAAATCATAACATTTTATTTAGATCATAAAAAGTTTATTGGACATAATGAACAAGCATTTATCTATGAAAATAATAACAAAACAACAAAAAAAATGTGGGACATAGTGAGTGTGTGAATGTGTCCCCATACCCCCAAACTTAAATTTCACATTGTCCCCAATGTGTGAATAGCATGGAAGGAGCTGACCTCGGAGATGGAGAACTGATGGCTGACATGGCTCGTAGCACACCCCCAAACTTCAACTTGATGCACTCACGTTGTCCTCGAAAAAGAAAGAAAAACAGACATAAAATGGAAAACAAGTAATAAACAACAATAGAAAAGTAAACTATGAAATACTAATAATAAACTTATGAAAAGGATATGCTTTGGGGTGTCTCCCATGAGCGCTAAGTTTAACGTCTTCAGCCAGACGTGGTACCCTCTCACTGCTGGTCTCCAAGTGGTGCAGTCGAGAAGGAACCGTGTGAAGGAGGTGGAGGTTGACAGTTTAGGCATCATGGTAAGTTGCTGTCCAATGTGCGCTCGATCGCACTGTGAAGTGCGCTCGATCGCACTTGTGGCAGAGAGTGCGTACTCAGGGGTCTTACTGCCACTGACCTCAATAGAAGCACTTGAGCTACACGTTTATCAAAGTCTGAACTGCTCAAATGCTCTCTATAATAGCTTCATCATTTAGTCTTTTGGCAAAGAGTACTTAAAAGTCACTTCATGTGGCTTAGGTGCTCTGGTTGCTGTTGCATACTGAACAATTTGGGGCGTTAAATCTTCATCCCTTGGTTGCACTATAATTTCTGAGTGTGGTGTGACTTTGTGTCCATGTGCTGTGAAGGTTTGATTTCTTGCAGGCAACTGCTGCAATTCTAAGTTTGGTGCTTGGACAATAGATGAGAGAAAAGTAGTATTAGTATGCTCAAGATTTTCAAACGGAGGAGTGAACTTACTTGGGTACTTTGGAGAGGCTTCAAGGAGGTGCACGGCTTCAAAAATGTCATCATAGACAGTTTCTAATGCTGGCTCAATATCAGGTCCTGTGAAGCTATGGGTGAGGGCGGCCTCCAATGGATCAATGTGATAGACCTGAAAAGCTTGCTTGATAGCACTTTGCATAAAAAATTCATCAACACATTCATCATCATTATCATCTTGGGGTAATTTCATTGTATCAAATATATTAAATTCTATTGTCTCACCATTTACCGTCATACTTACAATACCCTTTTTTACATTAATTATTGTATCAGCCGTCCTCATGAAGGGTCTTCCTAAGATGATAGGCAGAGGTAATGGCATAGGGCATTCTTCCATATCTAACACAATGAAGTCAGCAGGCAAAATAAACTCTCCTACCTTTACCAATACATCTTCAAGTATACCTCTAGGTCTTTTGATGCTTCTATCTGCCAATTGCAAAGTGATAGAGGTTGGTTGAAGCTCCCCCAAATCTAGCTTTTCAACTACTGTGTATGGTAGCAAATTGACACTTGCTCCTAAATCTAGTAATGCTTTCTCAAACAACTGATCACCTATCCTACAGGGAACAGTAAAACTACCCGGATCTTTTAGTTTTGGTGGCAGTTTTCTTAACAAAATCGCACTTACCTCTTCAGTTAGAGCCACTGTTTCATGTTCTTGAAACTTTCTTTTATTAGTGCAACAATCTTTTAAAAATTTAGCATAGGAAGGGATTTGTTTAATTGCATCTAATAAGGGAATGTTAATTTCTACTTTTCTCAAAGTTTCAAAGATATCAAACAATTTATCTTTCTTTGGTGTTACTAACCTTTGAGGGAAGGGTGGTGCATTCCACTTTTCTACTTCACTTACCTTGGATGTGGATGGCTTAGCTTGAGATGCTTGAGCTGGCTCATTAACTCCTATGATCTTCCCATTCCGGAGAGTTGTAACGGCTTTCAGCTGCTGATGTCCTCTTGGATTTGGTAGTGTTTGTGTAGGAAGTTCTCCTTGCTGTCTTCCACTTAACTCCTTAGCCATTTGCCCCATTTGTACTTCCAGCCTTTGCATGGTTTGCTCATGCTTTGCAATTGTTTGTCTTTGCTGATCTTGTGAAGTTACCAATGTTGCCATTAGTTGTTGTTGCTGAGTGGCCAATTGTTTTACAAGACTTTCTAGATCATCCTTCTTGGGTTCTGGAACTGGTTGGGCTGCTTTATGACAGTTCCCTTGTTGCCCTTGAAGGTTCAAGTTACTTTGATTGTTGCTCCATGAGAGGTTGGGGTGGTTCCGCCATTCAGGGTTGTATGTATTTGCATATGCATTGTTCGATCCCACATAGTTCACTTGCTCGGGATCTGTAGATGAATACAAATGGCAGGTCTCAGTAGTGTGATCAAATTTAGAACATAATGCACATACCTTGCGTTGTGTGACTTGTGGAATCGGTGAGGTGTTCTGAGTAGTCATGGCTTTTACAAGCATATCTAGTTTCCTCTCCATTCCATCTATCTGAGTTGGAATTCCACCGAGTAAGTTAACTTCATACATGCCCTTGCCCTTTACTCCTTGTCTCCCTCTCGAGGAGAATTGCTGGGTGTGCTCACTTAAAGTTTCAAACAGCTCCATGGCTTCTTCACTAGTCTTCTCCATCAGCATACCTCCACAACCGGAATCCACTATACTTTGATTTATGCCACTCAAACCTTCATAGAAAGCCAAGACCAGCTCATCTTGAGGTAAGTTGTGACGTGGACATTTGAGTAGCAGCTCATTAAAGTGTCCCCATGCCTCGAAAAAAAGGTTACCATCCCTCTGTTGGAATGATTGAATCTCCTTCCTAATCTGCCTTGTCTTTTGGGCTGGAAAAAATTTCTTTAGAAATCTATTGGATAGCTCTTCCCAAGTATGGATGGAGTCTGCAAGCAATGAATGATACCACATTTTAGCATTATCTTTTAATGAAAAAGGAAAAAGAATTAACCTGATTCCCTCTTGATCTAGGCCTTGAATATGCTGGAATTTGCAAAGATCGATAAATTCTCGGAGGTGCAAGTGTGGATCTTCGTTAGGAGTGCCCCTATAATGAGTCAAAGCATTCAAGATTTGCGGAGATATGTAATAATTTCCCGCTGCCTCAGGTTGATATGCGATGCATGATGGTTGATCGATGTTCCGAGGGATGAAGGATTGCTTCATTGGAACTCGTGCATGTGGTTGCTGGTTTTCGAGCTGTTCTACCATTTGTGTTTTGTTCTCGACTTCTCCTTTGTTCTCCTCAAAGTTGTCCCTAAGCCTTTATCGGATGGTCCGTTCAAGCTCGGGATTGAGGGAAAAGAATTCCGGATGTCGGGATCAAAGTCCGTGCATAAAGCAGAAAAACCAATTTTAGTGCAGCAGTGCAACTCTGTTGCTCGGGTACTCTCTGCCCAAATTACGCTCGATCGCACAGGAGCTTGCGATCGATCGCAATTTCCACAGAAAGTGCAAGTAGGGTTTCGTGCCTGAAACAGAAACAACTTGATTTAAGTTTTGATAAAAGATGGTAAAAATAAAATAATAACAATGATAAAATGAAAGTAATCCTAAAAGGAACTTTTAGCGCAATCCCCGGCAACGGCGCCAAAAACTTGTTGTGCGAAAATATACCTAAATAAATGGGTGAATAATCGCACTTGTTTTACTTGCAAGTGCACAAGGTCAATAGTGTAGCATAGTGTGCGAATGCAAGATCATCTCCACAGGGATTGGTAAAGTTCGATTTAGAATTATAATTACAATGTAAAAAGATAGAAATAATAAACTGAAGGGTGATTTGATAATAATAAAGACATAGGGCTTTGATATCCACCACTAGTCATACATTCCCGATTTTGTATAAAGTATCAGTGCTCTAGCCATATTATGTGTACCTACTGGTTGCCAACCTAAGGGCATGGTATCTACTCCTTAAGCTATTGATTTCCCTAAGCAACGAGTTAGGCATGGTATCTACTCTAACTCTTTTCTTCCTTAAGGGATTCAGCATGGTATCTGCTTGAGTTGTTCCTTAAGAAAGCATAGGTACTGTGGAAATCGACAACTACATGAGACCTAGGGCATGGTATCTACTCCCGGTTTCCCATGTTGATTAACCCGGGTATCCGGATAAGATGGTCCCTTGTTACTAATGTTAGACCCAGGACTCGGTCATCCAAATTGATCTAACTAACCTATCCATACCACATGCATACGTTGGCCTTACACATACATATGAGGAATGTAAATAAGCACAGGTGTTAATCAAGTTAAGTAACATAATAAGCTATGCAAAGATTTAATCAATGAATAAAAATATGGGAATGCATAACTAGGGCTTCAATCGAGCCCTATAAGAGAGTTAGTTACACATACTAACTGAAGTAAACATAATTAAACAAAACATAAGGGAGAAGAATAAACCCGAGAGAAGAGGCGTCAATTCTCTCCCAAGCTCTCCACTCAAAGTAAAAGAAAAGAGAAAAGTGTTTACTATCTAAGGTGTCTTTTTGTGTGTGAGTTACAAGTGTATTTATAGGTCTTTGAGAAGTCCTAATAGACTCATGAGTTTCTAAACTTTCCTAAAACACAAAACTCCTTTATTTCCAAAATAGGGTTATTTCCAAAATAGGGTTCTGCAGTTTACTATTCACGCCTGTACATTTGCGCTCGATCGCATGTGTCATTGCGCTCGATCGCAGTGTGCGCTCGATCCTACAAGTGTGCGCACGATTGTATGTGCGCTCGATCGCATTGCATGTGCGCTCGATCGCACTTTATCCAGAAAGTGCTCCAGGGCTTCTAGATTTCTTCCTTAAAGTGCCAAAACTGCTTCTTTTTCTCCAAGACCCTATAAAAACATGTAAAACACACAAATGGAGTAAAAGATACCAAATTAACATAATAAAGGATCTAACAAGTGTAAATAAGGGGGCTTAAATATGTATATTTAAGCGTCTATCACGAGGGCTCTCAGGAAAGCTACTCTCTGAAAACAAGAGATTATGGCATGTGTGTGGAAGAAAAAGAAACCAAAGCCCCTTATATAGGAGAAGTGTCACGGCCAACGAGGAGCATTTAATGCAATCGCAGGAATCTAGGGGACAATTTAGAACTCCCAAACGACCAACACACTTTCCCAGGGGACGTTACGTCCTTCGAGGTGGCCGCCGCTTTCCCTAAAAACGGCTGTTTAAATTTCCAAGGTAACATGACGCGGCATCCACCCAGGTGAGACCACGTGTCTCCACAGCCGCCGTCCTAGACACGAGAAACTTTCCCGTAGTTCCACTAGTCCTCGGACCCATGGTATTCTTGGCCGAGGAGATGAATTGCTCCACTGGTCCTCGGCCCATTCTCTTCAAGGTCCGAGGAGATGGATTGCTCCACTAGTCCTCGGACCCATGGTCTTCTTGGCCGAGGAGATGGATTGCTCCACTGGTCCTCGGCCCATTCTCTTCAAGGTCCGAGGAGATGGATCGCTCCGCTAGTCCTCGGACCCATGGTATTCTTGGCCGAGGAGATGGATTGCTCCACTGGTCCTCGGCCCATTCTCTTCAAGGTCCGAGGAGATAGATTGCTCCACTAGTCCTCGGTCCCATGGTATTCTTGGCCAAGGAGATGGATTGCTCCACTGGTCCTCGGCCCATTCTCTTCAAGGTCCGAGGAGATGGATTGCTCCACTAGTCCTCGGACCCATGGTCTTCTTGGCCGAGGAGATGGATTGCTCCACTGGTCCTCGGCCGCTTCTCTTCAAGGTCCGAGGAGATGGATTGCTCCACTAGTCCTCGGACCCATGGTATTCCTGGCCGAGGAGATGGATTGCTCCACTGGTCCTCGGCCGCTTCTCTTCAAGGTCCGAGGAGATGGATTGCTCCACTAGTCCTCGGACCCATGGTCTTCTTGGCCGAGGAGATGGATTGCTCCACTGGTCCTCGGCCGCTTCTCTTCAAGGTCCGAGGAGATGGATTGCTCCACTAGTCCTCGGACCCATGGTATTCTTGGCCGAGGAGATGGATTGCTCCACTGGTCCTCGGCCCATTCTCTTCAAGGTCAGAGGAGATGGATTGCTCCACTAGTCCTCGGACCCATGGTCTTCTTGGCCGAGGAGATGGATTGCTCCACTGGTCCTCGGCCCATTCTCTTCAAGGTCCGAGGAGATGGATTGCTCCACTAGTCCTCGGACCCATGGTCTTCTTGGCCGAGGAGATAGATTGCTCCACTGGTCCTCGGCCCATTCTCTTCAAGGTCCGAGGAGATGGATTGCTCCACTAGTCCTCGGACCCATGGTCTTCTTGGCCGAGGAGATGGATTGCTCCACTGGTCCTCGGCCCATTCTCTTCAAGGTCCGAGGAGATGGATTGCTCCACTAGTCCTCGGAGCCATGGTCTTCTTGGCCGAGGAGATGGATTGCTCCACTGGTCCTCGGCCCCTTCTCTTCAAGGTCCGAGGAGATGGATTGCTCCACTAGTCCTCGGACCCATGGTCTTCTTGGCCGAGGAGATGGATTGCTCCACTGGTCCTTGGCCCCTTCCCTTCAAGGTCCGAGGAGATGGATTGCTCCACTAGTCCTCGGACCCATGGTCTTCTTGGCCGAGGAGATGGATTGCTCCACTGGTCCTCGGCCCCTTCTCTTCAAGGTCCGAGGAGATGAATCGCTCCACTAGTCCTCCGACCAATGGTATTCTTGGCCGAGGAGATGGATTGCTCCACTGGTCCTCGGCCCACTCTCTTCAAGGCCGAGGAAATGGATTGCTCCACTGGTCCTCGGCCCCTTATTTTCTAAAGATGGTTTGCCCCACTTGTCCTTGGACCCCTGGTGTTCTTGGCCGAAAGGAGGAGTCGCTCCACAAGCCCTCGGTCTATTCTCTCTTGCCTTGGGCCAAATGTTGACCAGACTTCACGCCTCCGTAGAGGATCTAACGCCAACCTAGTTCTATTACTTCCTTAACCACAGTGCCGCACTTAAGGAAGTGGGGGGCCTCTGATACTACCAAAATATGACACTCCAATAGGAGGAGGACACGTGGATCATCGTGATCCCAGAATTCAAAGAGACACGCGGACAATTCAGGCCCAGACAGTTGGATCTCCAGGTCATGACCACCCTTCAGGGCATCATTGCCTCCAGCTGGGCCTCCAGGTCATGACCGCCCTCAGGGGCATCTTGGCCCCAGCTGGGCCTCCACGTCACCACCGCCCTCCGAACCATCATTACCCAACCAAGTTGGGACGTCAGATCTAAACACCATCTTACGCATAGACGGCTCTGGAGTAAGCCAACAAGACAAAAGCCCTACTGAACGGTTCTCAGCTTCCTAGCTGGGCCTCATAGGCATCATTACCCAACCCAGTTGGGATATCCTGTCACAGCCGCCCCGACCCACTACCGCCTCCGAATATCACCGCCTCCGAAACTCTATAAAAGGACTTGGTAAGCGGTCCAAAGAAAGGGATTGAGCTTTTCAGCTTTAAACACATACAACCTTGAGCTTTTGCTAACTTAAGCATCGGAGCATCATCGGAGGCATCCCCTCCGTCGATCCCAATAGCTAATCTCCCTTTCTCTGTGCAGGTACTTCTACAGGCTAAACATCCAGCTCAGCAACACTCATTTTTGGCATCAACAATATCGAAGTTAATTATTTGTCACTGAAGCTATAGTTTGCTACTTTTCGGCTAATTATAGTTTCTGTGCTAAAAATCACCAATCAGAGACATTCTTAAGGACAAAAGAGTAAATTCTCATTTAAGAATCACCAACCTCTCTCTCTCTCTCTCTTCCGTGAAGTTTTGGTGTTGGATTTATTTTAATTTAAATTCAATTTTTTTAAAAAAATTTAAAAGATTAGATTTAAATTGAATTAAATCGGATACTATAAAAGTGTCAAAAAAAACACAACTATATGAATATCCATTTTGCCACTTTGCAAGTTATTGGTAACTAACTGTGCAAAAGTTTATTGGTAAATTATCATTTTAAATTTAAAAATTTTATTGTTTGGCATTCTAACAAATGAGTTTTGGTTTGTGATTTGTTATTAAAAAAGTGGATGACTTTTTAAAAGATTCAAATCCCTTCACCGATATCAAAAAGAAAGAAACAAGTGTCTAATTCTTTTTTCATTCTGCCAATCTTTCTAAATTTTTCGAGTTTAATTAGCTCTTCAAGAGTCTCTCGAAGGTCAAATTCGGATGGGCTTTTATGTCTTCTGTTCTCGTGTGCGTAGGTGTTCGTGTGGCGTTTGCATCTTTGGATTTCATCATCATCAACAGTAATATTATAATAATTAATGAATGGTTGATCTTTTTTCACGAACGATAAATTTGCTTCTACAAAATTGATTACAAAAAAAAAATTATGCATTAAAAAAATCAAAAAAAAAATATGAAATCAAACTTATCTCATATGAAAATATAAACTTTATAATTTCTAATTATTAACATGGAGTGTACCTTCACTTTTTCTTTCGACTATATTACCTATCAAGAACAGTTGATCGACCTGTCAAAACATTAAATGGTGAAACTATCTCCTGCATTAATCTAAATGTGAGAAAGACAGAAAATAATTGTCGAAATAAAAAAATAATAATCAGTTAGTCGTACGTACTTCCAGGAATCTTCCTTTCTCCAACATTTTTCTTACGTACCAAACAGCTCGAACGTTTCCAGTAACCATCAATATGCAGCCAAACTGTAGTATAACTCATTCGATTCCATAATTATCCTTTGTCATATCAAACACACAGTAAAATTTAAAGTGACAGGCTGGATAATATTCTCATTTCATAACCGCTATGATTAATTGAGAGCTGCCAAGTTTGCTACGGTTGGATTGAGGTTGATATAACATCGAAAATCTGACATCTGCATGATCAAAATAATTAATGTAATCTTTGAAACATCCACATCTTCTACCAAATAACGTTAAAAAGAACAAATAGTGTAAGGGGGAAGGAAAAAACAAACAGAGCAAAGTGATCAACAAACAAATCATGCCTTGAGAGGACAATTTCAATCCATGTGATGATCTTATCTCATCAATTATATTTCGAACGATAATTGGTCATATATCTTCTGAATATTTTGAAAATTACAATTATATAAAATTTAAAAATATAATATTTTTTATTTGATGCGACTTTTCTTATTCAAAATAATAAAGTATACAACCATTTAATATAATGACATTTTCAATGCCCACATCTGACTACTTTATCTCATAAATTATATTTCAAAAAGAAAATTGGTCATTTAATAATTTGAAAATTGCTATAGAAAATTTAAAAGTCAACTTTTTATGGGTAAAAATATGTATATGAAATTCTTTAAAGAAAGTTCAGGAAGTTTTATTTAAAAAATTAATTTTTATAATAATAAAATTAATTATAGTGGCATATTCTTTTAACATGCATTCATAAGAATGTTATAATTACAAAAAAAAAAAAAAGAATAATGTTTTGATAACATTTAATCTACAATCTAAATTCTAATTTTTCATTTAAAATTTGATCATTGTAATAGTGTTAATGAAATATGAGATAAAGAATACATTGAAATGATAATTTTTAGTTAAAATTTATATATATGATCCATTACAAAAGTTTTATGAAATAATAAAATTTAATATTGAATAAAAGTAATATTTTTTAAATAAAATTTTATGGACTTCATTTAAAGAACTTAGTCTAAATCTTATTTTTTTTATCTAATGTTTATTTCTTATTCAAAGAAGAAAAAAAAGATAAAAGAGTAGTATATATAGCCATGCATATGATATAAAAAGAATAATATTATAAGATTGTGTAATTTACTCAAAGAGTGCAATAATTAGATTCATAGACTAGAATAAGATAGGAGGTGTCACGGATAGTGATCGTAACTCCTCAATTATATATGTCATGATTGAAATAGTTTTATGGTAAGTAAAATTCATGAAGTTTCATTCAATAAAATATTTTTAAAAATAAAATAAAATTTGAAATCTAATATTGTAATTGAATAAAACTTGTGTAATTAATCAATTTAAAAAAATTTCAATAAAAAATATCCTTTTAATATATGATTTAACTAATTTAATCACTTTAATGTTTATTTCTTATTCAAAGAAAGAAAAAAGATAAAAGAGTAATATATATAACTATGCATATGATATATAACGAATAATACTATAAAGTTGAGTAATTATTTAAAGAGTGCAATAATTAGATTCCTATACTAGAATAAGATAGGAGTTGTCACGGACAGTGACAACTCCTCAATTATATATGTCATGGTTGAAATAGTTTTATGGTACGTAAAATTTATGAAGTTTATTTCAATAAAATATTTTTTTAAAAAATAAAATTTAAGATCAAATATTATAACTGAATAAAACTTATATAATTGATCAATTTTATAATAAAAAAATTAATAAAAAAATGATTTTGATATATGATTTAACTCATTTAATCAACAATTTAAAATTTATTAATCTTGTATGAAAAACTACAAGTTAAATTATTGATTAAAATTTATTAAATTATATTAATTGTTTATAAATATAAAAATTTTATAAATACATCATAGATGATAGATCATAATTATTAATTTTATTGTTATAAATTTATAATAAAAAAATCACTAATTTCATGTTAAAATTTTCATAAGAATAATGTCATTCTATTTTCTCGGTCACATGATTTTTTATAAAATGGACCCCGCTGCCTTTCCAGTACGATAACACACATCGTGGGGTTTGTGGAGCTCAATTGCCTGACATTCAACACGTGTGTGGTTATTGATATTTAATTGTGGGATTTTGCCAGTTGCTGTGGTCCATGATTTGTCAGCCACTCGTAGTGTCCAACAAAACTGCAATATGTGGTGGAACCTAAGGGAAAACATTTGACCAGCTGATATCGAACACGCCAAATGTCAATTGAAGATTGCTTGATTGTTTCGAGAACAAATTCATACATGCAAAAGTTATAAAAAAATGAGGAAAAACAGGTATACAATTTATATAAAAATTGTATACTATTTCATATAAAAATTTCAGGTATACTATTTCATATAAAAATTTCAATTTGTGTTTATTTAGTTATATAAAAATCCAATTTTATCAATTAGGTACTTCTGTCTACATGAATTTATCTTCACAATTCATCTGTCAATTTAAAACTTGATTTTTGATAAAATCACTTATGCTTCATCATATCCCTTCTCGCATTCCTCACCCTCGGATTATGGATATCAAAAAATTTTGGTTGGTTCGGGTTTTACGAAAAATTCATTGGTTGATTCGATTAATTTTAAAGAGTTTCATTGATAACGTCTGCATGGATGTAAGACCCAAAAAAATATCATCACTAATAAAAAAATTTAAAATTATCAACAAAATTTTTAATAAATTTTAAATCCGAACTAATCAAATATTTCTCTCACGCAGAGACGGAGCCATGTGTTGGAATGGGGTCACACGAGGTATACCTCGAAGCCAAATAATCTCAGTTGTTTCGACTCAATGTGAAGTGACCTCTAAAATCACGAGAAAGCTAGAACCAAAAAGGCCTAGTTCTACTACTTTTTATTCTTTTTCCCCTAAAAAAATGTCAAATGAAGGGCCCAGGATATCTATGATATTTCATGCAGCTTCTATGATATTTAAAACAGACAATACTTGCTAAAGAAAAGAAAGGAATAATGCAAGTGGAAAACGATGTAAGCATATCTACTAATAAAGGTAATCAAGAAGATTTGGGTATATCTTTCTAGAGCAGGCAAACACAATATTTTATTCTATAAGCATATATATTCAGCTAAGTCATTAGCAACTATCAATATATAAGTAACAAAACTTCCATCCTAGATTAATTGTCACTGCACTTGGAAGCTTTTTGGGCATGTAGGATCTACTGGATTACGTTATTCTCCACTTTCACAAATACCAGTCTAAGGTCTGATAACCTTCACTTTCTTTTGTTTCTACTGATAATGCACTTCAAACAGGTTTCTTGCTTCAGGGAAAATTTAATAAGCAGTCATCTCCAAGCACTTCATTATCTCATTTCAAACTGTTGAATCAAATGTGAATAATGCAGAAAGAATAGAAAATGTTTTCTTCTAAGGTTTTGAAAAGAAAAACTTGTAAACTGTAAAATTTAAAAGAAAATCAGAATATGAACCGTTGAGGCTGTTAGATTCAAACCATTAATTTACTTCGCTAATTATATTCACATTGGAGTTCTTACAGTAATTTAGTAGAGGACAGTTCTCAAGACACGATGTCTTTCCTTTCTGGTTAGCGCCTTTCTTGGTGCATTTACGACAGAGCTTACCATGAGTGAACATAAGACAATTAAGATCAAATTTAAGTTCGTTTGGGATCCTTCGGTTGAGATGAAGGTACGTCTTATTCCTGTCTACTGCAGCTGGAACCCAACCAATGGCTTTCGCAATCTCAAACACCTACACAGATGTTTATATATTAATACATACGATTGCATGAATCAGTTTGAACTATACAAAACTTACATGTGTGTCCACTGGGAAATCGTCTTGCTGCAGATGAAACATCAAAACACAAGCCACCTGTCATCCATGTAACAGTTATCAAGTTCCTAAGCAAATGCAATCGAGTATGTATATAAAAGCTAAACATATTATTCACAGCCCAAGGTATTGAACAAATCACAATGAACTCCTCATCCTGATTATTCATTTTTTTCCTTTTTAATATTCAACAATATACATAAACTTTTTTTTTATCAAACAATATATACAAACTTGCATGGGCATATAATGTGAAACCACTAAACCAGTAGAATAAAGGAATAATAATTAAAAAATGAACAGTCTATTCTGATGATTAAGAATTTTAATTCTTATGTAATAACAAGAATATGGAAACAGTATCTATCAAAAAAAGACTCCTAAAAGAACTTCATTCCTAAAGTTGAGCAGCAAAATTGGACATCCAAAGTTACAATGTCAGATTAGGCATCGCAATAACTCCCACACACCCCCACCCCCCCCACAACCCCCCCCCCCCCCAGCCCCTTAAAATTTGCAAGATTAGAATGATAAATAACGACACCCAACTGTTTTGTTTTCTAACATGTTAGGGTAGTCAACTAGCATGCTTGTAGATCGCTCAAATAAGAATGCTGAGAAGGTAACTAACAACACAGCCATGAAACATCTTTTTTTCTGGAGATGCAAACAAAACTCCACGCAATTGAGTGTAAAATTGATGATCTCCTAAAGCAGAGAGAGAGCTCAGAAATCAACTTAATATTCCATTCTGGAAAAACGCAGTGCATCTCTTTATCAGGCACTTAACGCTAAAACAACGTTCTTGCCAAGGTTGTATGTTGTTTTTCAACCTACTCAATTCCAAACCATTAGGACCCTTAGAAGTTCTAACCAGGGAGCACACAGATCTCAAAAACGCAGTTTCCCTCCAAAAATAACTTCTCCCGTCAGGGAATGCATTAAGTATTTACCTAAACCCATAGATCCTTGAGCATTCCCCACGTTAGCACCATGACATTGGTCTCTGACTAGAAAAGTAAATACTTGAGCTTGATAAGCATCTGGTCTGGTGGGCCCATAAAACTCACTAGCATAGGCAGTATTATTGAACTAGACAAAGCATCAAGCAATGAAACCAAAAACAGATAAAAAAGCTAAACCATAAGACAAGAAAGCATCCCCAGACCATACAAGCGCATGGCGACCCCATGCAAACAGTTTGCTTAAAATATGCCAGATTCCACAAAATATACAAATGGAACCTAACCATACATGCCCTCCAATTATATCTTCCAAATCATCCACATTAACAATCCATCATTCTCCCCCAAAAGGGGATTTTAGTAAATAACCAAAATATAATACTTGACTAATAGTCGAGTTTACATCTCCTCACTTCTGCTATTAGCATGTACTAAGGAACCATGAAGATTGAAGATGCTTAACTAGAACAAAGAGATAATCAGACAACCATATACCCAGAGTAACCTCGTCCTCACCAAATCCTGTCATACAAAGGTTATCTATCTTGCAGTTTCGTGGTATCTACGTAATTTATATTGATCTCAAAAGTTCACAGATCTCTCTTACAAGTGGGACTAAGCTTTAGCTAATTTATGCGGGTGGGACATTTCAAATAGAAAATTATCCTACTGCAAGCTGTGTCAAAACAAGGCCTTAAACCACCTTATTTCAGCAGATACATCTAGTTCCACTGGTGCAGTATTGAAAGAATTTCAATTGTTTTCTCCCAGAAAAAGGGAAAATAAACAATTAGAGGGAAGGGAAAACCGTGGAAAATCCAGCAGTGGTATTCGATCATATTATAATTCTTTAAAATAACAGGAGATATTCTAGCCTCTTTCAGGTTTTCTGTTGAATATAAGGATGATTGAGAAATTTCCTTTTCCAAGTGATGGGTGTTTGTGGAGTGAGAAAACAAAAGTAGCAGTTACAGGTCCATAAAAATTTGTAAGTTTCACCAAAATCTCTATAATTATGAGAACTAATCTACCCTAGCTCTGTCAGTTTTGCCTTCACAACAGTAATTATATATGGAACGACAGACAGAAATGATCAATCTCATAAGGTCTCAACTCCCAACGGTACCAAATTCAAGGTATCATGCTAAACTGATTCAGTTATGCCAATAACATTATGAATATCCTATTTGAAGGTTTTCAATAAAAAAAAAAAAAAGACTGGATAGGAAAGTGCTGAGAATACCCATCTTCATCACCATATCCAACCTCCACTTTCTTACTTGAAAAATTGCCAGAATAACAAGCAAAACTCAATCCTAAACTCTGATAATCAACATTGGAACAGCATGTTTAGCCAAGATAACTGTTCTCCACTCAAGTCAACAAAACCATATCCTGAAACAAAGGTTGGTATCTTGCAATTCAGGTCTCTCAACAGCAGGTCCATCAACTAATATAGCCAAAAGAAGGTAAGCTGTAATTTGGTGGATGAAATGACAGCAAACAGGCATTCATGCAGACACCTGGACAACTACATATCATATAGGCAAAGTTTAAACCGTTCAACTTTAAGATATCAGTTTAGAGTTGATATAGACAATTGTACTGCAAGAAAAAATATATTCTCACTTAAGATCTATTAAAGCCCAAAAGTTAGAAGGAATATAAAAGGAATTCAGTGTAATGAATTAACTTTCATGCGACAATCATGTGGCACATTGATCAATGTGAACATTATAAAAGCACAACCAACAGGCAAATTTGGTATGAATGCGAAAGCAGACAATTCAATCAATAATACATAATTTGTGAATTAATATAAAAACAATACTATTAAAGAACTGCCAACCCCATTTTTTTTCACAGGGAAGTCATAATAGAAATAACAATGTATCCACAAGCAGATAGGGGATGACAATCGATAGAAAAGAAATTTACCGTTTTTGGACCAATTCCCTTGAAACGAGAGAGCTCAGCCTTAATTTCATCAATTGACAAATCCCGCAAGTACTCCAAGCATAATTTGCCTTTTTTCTCAAGCAAGCAATTCAATATGTTCTTGATATTAGAAGCCTTTGTAGGGGCCAAACCTCCACATCTTATGGCATTCTCTATGGATTTTGGTTCAGCAGCAAGAACCTAGAACGAACACAAACACTACCCATTCACAACCAATGCAACCTCAGAAATAAGGTGTCTAAAAACACTCAAATATAACCAAATTGTCCAAATTTTAAATACAAAATAAGCCAAACAATAAGTCAAGCATCCATAAGTCATAAAGGAAAATGTAGGTCCAAAAACCACTAAAGAAAACCGAACCGTTCAACATCTTTAACTCTTATATCTAAGAGGGCAAAAAGAAGTAGTAATTCAGAACAAATGCAAGCACGAAAATTTTAGTCAAGCTCACCATCCTTGTTCTAATTCATTGATACCCATTAAGCCAAAACGAGAATAAGTCAATCAAAACAAACAACCCAACAAAATTTCGTTAAAAAAAATAACCCTTGCTGTTCTAATTCATTGATACCCATTAAACCAAAAACAAAACCAGATCAATAAATACAGAAGACAAACCATCAAAACAAAACTCTTACAACCCCAATTCATCAATATTCAACACTCACACAGCCAGAACTAACTAAAAGAGCCTCAAATAGTATAAGCTTAAAAAAAAAAACAAAATTCTAAAACTTACATTCTCCCAAGTGGGGAAAGTAGCCTTGAGAGAAGCAAAGGCCCTTTGCGAATTAACCTCAGTAGTGTTCTGCGATAGCACAGTTTTCACTAAACCATCAAGAACATTCTCCTCCTCCCCAACCAACGGCTCTGATTTCGTAGCATCTTGGGTATCACCGTTGATTAGACAAGAAGAGTTCTTGTCTTCATCTTCTTGTGCGAGTAATCTTAACCTTTGCTCGCGGTACTTCGCAAATTCAGGAGGGAAACCGTGGAGAGACAAGAGGCAGTCCCTTATGGCCCGGCACTCTTCAGGTGTGGGTCGAGGGTGAGTCGGGTATGGCTCTTCATTGTTGTTGGTGTTAATGGTTGTTTTATTGGCTGAATTTTTGGTGTGGTTATGGAGTTGAAGCTGCTGCTTTCTTTTGCGGGTTTCGTGCATTGCTTCGCTTTTTGTACTCTGGGTTTTCGAAGATTGTTCAGTTCAGTTGTGAAGAGAGTTATACCAGGGTACAGTTGACCTAGGCAGTTGTTTCGGCTTATGACTGAAAAAACGGTTTTGAAACACTTTGTTTTTTAAAACAATAAGATAAATCTACGTAAGGTAAAAATCTGTCGACAAACAGTTTTTTAAACATAAATACAGTTTTTTATAGTACTGTTTTTCAGCTCTCGACTATCTCTCTAAAAGTGTTTTATGAACAAAAATAATTTAATTAGTTCTACCAAACAAGACGTAAACATCATGTTCAGCTTGGCTTGGGCAAGTTATAAGAGACACTATGGTAAGGCCAACTGATTTGGTCAACATTTAAGTACTACTAAAATTGGAGGAAATCAATTTTGAAGTAATACTTCAAACAATGCTCTTCTCAAAATTTTGATTTTTTTAGAAATGATTAACAAAGTAAATTAGTTGTAATTTAAGTACGGGGAAGCTATTCCTTATGTCGTTGATTAATATTGAATATTAATATGATATTTGATTAAAATTTATTTTTTAAAAAAAAATTGTTCAAAAACACACGCACAAAGAGGGGTTAAAATGTATTCTTGAAATTTTGTGATTTAAGATAAGAACATATTTGTCTCAGCATATCTCAAAGTCAATTCCTGATATTGAAAAGTTATAGGAAAATAGGAATTAATACTTTCACTTCTTAAGAATTTCTAATTCTCAATTCTAAATCAAATTAAAACCAAATTATAATTGAAATACACTTAGAATTGACTCGGATTGGAATTGATAATTCCATCCAATAAAACGTGTTAAAACTTCTTTATTTCTTAATTCTTCGTACGGGTATTTTCACTGTGATAATTAGTCATTTTCATTTAGAAATTATTATACTTTTCACTCCACATGACACATCTTAACTCGGATTGAAATCGACAATTTTGTTCAATCAGATGTGTTAAAACTTTATTTTTTTCTTAATTCCTCGTACAGGTATTTTCATTATGATAATTAATCGTTTTTATCTAAAAATTATTATACTCTTCACTCCACATTGTTGGTTTTTATGTTTATCTTACTGGTTTAGTGGTTAGTTACCACTACGTCTGTAAACACTTTTTATTCTGGGTTATGTTATTTGTTGATTTGGTCTATTCAACATGTTGTAGGAGTTGTTTAGACGTGGGTTATTTTCACATTTGTTCAGTCATTTCTATTTGCTCTATAAGGCTATATAATAGCCAAGTTTGTTATTCAATTAAGTTAAGTTGATTTCCTCCAGTTTCATCTGTACTCTTTATTCAGCTTATATTTCTTAACATTTGGTATCAAAGCCATGCCACAGGGGCCTGATTATTTAGAAGCAACAGTCTTCTACATGTGTTCTACTTGAACGATGATGACAGAGAGTTCATTTGTCCAGCCAGCTGTTCCGAAGTTTAATGGCTACTATGATCACTGGGCAATGCTCATGGAAAACTTCTTGCATTCAAAGGAGTATTGAGGACTTGTGGAGAATGGAGTTCTTACAGTGGCTAAAGGTGCTATTCTCACAAATGCACAGAGGACGCACATTGAAGATCAGCAGTTAAAGGATTTGAAGGCAAAGAACTATCTATTTCAGGCATTAGATCGTTCTATCCTAGAGACAATTCTAAACAAAAAGACTGCGAAAGATATCTGGGATTCTATGAAGCAGAAATATCAGGGTATCACACGAGTGAAGCGTGGAAATTTGCAGGCTCTGAGGGAGGAATTCGAAATTCTTCACATGAAGTCGGGAGAAACTGTGAACGAATATTTCTCTCGCACTCTTGCCATTGCCAACAAAATAAAAGCAAATGATGAGAATAAAGGAAATACCGCTGTTGTTGAAAAGATTTTACGATCTATGACTTCCAAATTTGACTATGTTGTTTGTTCCATTGAAGAGTCTAAAGATTTAGACACTTTAACCATAGATGAGTTGCAGAGTAGTCTTATTGTACATGCACAATGCATGAACTCTCATGTGTTAGAAGAAGAACAGGCTTTAAAAGTTACTCATGAAGATCAGTCCGGAAGCAGAGGTCGTGGTCGTGGAAATTATAGAGGAAGATGAAGAGGGCGCAACAGGAGATCTTTTACTGGGGCCACAGTGGAGTGCTATAATTGTCACAAGCTAGGACATTTTGCATGGGAATGTCCAAGCTGAGAGACAGAGGCAAACTATGCAAAGAATCAAGAGGAGATATTGTTGATGGCATTTGTGGATCTAAACAAAACCAGTCGAGAAGATACATGGTTTCTTGACTCTGGATGCAGCAATCATATATGTGGAAAAAAAGATTATTTCTCAGATTTTGATGGAACTTTTCGAGATTCAGTGAAGCTTGGGAACAACACAAGTATGCCTGTATTAGAAAAGGGGAATGTAAGGCTGAAAGTGAATGAAATGACACAGATCATCACATGAGTCTTTTATGTCCCTGAGTTGAAGAATAATTTGCTGAGTATTGGAAAATTACAAGAAAAAGGATTTACCATTCTGTTTCAACATGACAAGTGTAAGGTGTTTCATTCACAGAAAGGTTTGATTATGGATACCAAAATGTCTTCAAATCGGATGTTTGTGTTGCATGCTCTATCCCAGCCTATTTCATCTACTTGTTTTAACACAGTCACAGAAGACATTTTGCAGCTTTGGAATTGTCGATATGGCCACTTGAGTTTTCAAGGTTTAAAGACTCTTCAACAAACGAAGATGGTGAATGGATTACCACAATTTCAGCCTCCCTCTAAACTATGCAAAGATTGTTTGGTGGGAAAACAACACAGGTCTTCAATTCAAAAGAAAAACAACTGGCGAGCTGCTGAAATTCTATAGTTAGTGCATGGAGACATTTGTGGACCGATTAATCCAATATCAAACAGCAAGAAAAGGTATTTGCCCACTTTCACTGACGATTTTAGTAGAAAAACATGGTTTATTTTTTGGTAGAGAAATCAGAAGCCTTTGCTGTTTTCAAAAGTTTTAAGATTCATGTTGAGAAGGAAACAAGTTCATTTCTTAGAAGTTTGCGTACTGATCGAGGAGGCGAGTTCACATCCCAGGAATTTGCAAATTTCTATGATATTCATGGCATACGAGGACAGTTAACAACTGCATACACACCCCAACAGAATGGAGTTGCGGAACGTAAAAATAGAACCATTATGAATATGGTTCGTAGTATGCTATCTGCAAAAAAGCCTCCCAAAACCTTCTGGCCTGAAGCTGTAAATTGGACCGTGCATGGTCTAACCTTTGCAGTACAAAACAAAACTCCAGAAAAAGCTTGGAGTAAACTCAAACCTTCAGTTGACTATTTTACAGTTTTTGGATGCATTTCACAATTTCATGTGCCTGACAGTAAAAGAACAAAGCTTGATGATAAGAGCTTTAGTTGTGTATTCTTAGGATTTAGTGAAGAATCAAAGGCCTACAGACTCTATGACCCAATTTCACAAAAGATCATAATCAGTAAGGATGTTTTATATGAAGAAGACAAAAATTGGGATTGGGATAAGAAGTATAAAAAAGCCATCGTGTGTGATCTGGAATAGGGTGATGATGGGGAAGAAGCAACTGTGAATGAAGAAGAAAGTGACTCTAATTTTGATGCTGATATAGAAGAAGACACATAAGAAAATAATGCTACTGTTGCAGTCACTGAATCTGATGCTGCAGTTACTGATGCTACTGCTGCAATCACTTAATCTGATGTTGCAGTTACTGCATTTGATTTATTAATTCAAAACAGAGACAACCCTTCCAATTCAAATGCAGCAAGAAATAGAAGATCACCTAATTGGATGAGCAGTTATGAGACAGAAGAAGGACTTTATGAGGAAGAGTATGAAGTCCAACTTGCTATGTTTGCAGCTGTCGATCCAATTTATTTTGAAGAAGCTGTTAAAAGTGAGAAATGGATAACATCTATGGATGTAGAAATATAAGTGATAAAGAAAAATGGCACATGAGAATTGACAAAATTACCTAAGGGAGGAAAAACAATTGGAGTAAAGTGGGTTTACAAGACTAAGTTTAATGAAAATGGAGAAGTAGAAAAGCACAAAGCTCGGCTTGTGGCAAAGGTTTACACACAGCAGTACGGGGTAGATTATACTGAGGTTTTTGCACCTGTGGCACGTATGGAAACAATTCGGTTGGTAGTTGCACTTGCAGCTCAAATAAGGTGGTCCATTTATCAGTTAGATGTGAAATCTGCATTCTTACATGGTGAGTTGAATGAAGAAGTCTTTGTCGAGCAGCCTTGTGGTTATGTGCAAAAAGGAAATGAGCAGAAGGTTTATAAGTTAAAGAAGACACTCTATGGGCTCAAGCAAGCACCCCGTGCTGGGTACAGTCGTATATAAGCATATTTCATGAAGGAAGTCTTTGAAAAATATGATTATAAGCATACTTTGTTCATCAAAACTAACAAGGAAGATAAAGTTCTGATCGTTAGTTTATATGTTGATGATCTAATCTTTACTAGAAATGATGAATTAATGTTTACTGAGTTTAAATATTCCATGAAGCATAAGTTTGATATGACTGATCTTGGTAAGATGAGATATTTTCTTGGACTTGAAGTCTTGCAAAAATCTGATGGTATTTTCATAAGTCAGAAAAAAGTATGCTTTAGAAGTACTCAACAGATTTGGAATGGATAAAAGTAACTCTGTCTTTAATCCTATTGTTCCTGGTTGTAAGCTTGTGAAAGATGAAGGGGGAGTTAAGGTAGATAAGACTTACTACAAACAAGTAGTAGGGAGTCTGATGTACCTCATAGCTACTCGACCAAATCTAATATTTGTAGTGAGCATTATTAGTAGGTATATGGAGAATCCTATTGAGCTACATTTATAGGCAGCAAAAAGGGCGCTACAGTATCTGAGATGGACAACTGATTTTGGGATTTTTTTATAGGAAGGGAGGAGATGATGAACTTATTGCTTACACTGACAGTGATTATGCTGGAGATTTAGAAGATCAAAATAACACCTCAGGTTATGTTTTTTTATCAAGTTCAGGAGCAATTTCTTGGTCATCAAAAAAGCAACCAATAGTGAGTTTATCTACCACAGAGGCAGAATTCATTGCAGCAACTTCATGTGCATGTCAGGCAATATGGTTAAAAATGGTGTTGGGGAAGCTAGATCAAAATCAAAGCAGGTCATGTGTTATTCAATGTGATAGTAGCTCTGCAATCAAACTTTCGAAGAATCCAGTGATGCATGGTTGAAGTAAGCACATAGATGTGTGTTTTCATTTTCTTCGAGACCTTACAAAGGATGGTACTGTGGAATTAGTATATTGCGATACACAAGAGCAGTTAGCTGATGTAATGACTAAGCCACTCAAGTTGAATACTTTTATCAAGCTGCGAGGACAATTGGGGGTTTGCTCTGAAACTGATGTAAACTGAAGCTTGTAGTGTTCAGTTTAAGGGAGGCAATGTTAGTTTTTATGTTTATCTTACTGGTTTAGTGGTTAGTTACCACTACGTCTGTAAACACCTTTTATGCTGGGTTTTGTTATTTACTGATTTGGTCTTTTCAGCACGTTGTAATAGTTGTTTAGACATAGGTTATTTTCACGTTTGTTCAGTTATTTCTATTTGCTTTGTAAGGCTATATAATAGCCAAATTTGTTATTCAATTAAGTTAAGTTGATTTCCTTTCATCTATACTCTTTATTCAGCTTATATTTCCCAACACACGACACATCTTCAAAAGAAAAAATAATCAACATGCCATAAATAAATGTTGAAGAGCTAGTAATTTGAGGGAAATGGCTTGTGATTTATTCAGTCAAAAACCTTTCACATGCCAATTGATAAGCAAAAAGCATGACAAAGATTATCATATTACAGTATTACACATGAACTAATCAACATTTATAAAGAGCGACGCTGTACAATTTAATATTCAGTCTCGACGAAATCAAACATAAACTCAACTCAATTTGATCCACATGAATTTTCTTATTAATAATAAACAAATCATGTTTAAGCTCTAAACCGAGAATTTTTGGATCCAACCCAAATTGATACATCAATCCCGTCCCACTCGTTAGCCAAGTCCTTCCTGGGACTTTTTGAGGCCCAGCAAACATGACAAAGATAGTTTGACATAAAAAAGGAAAAAAGAAATGCAACAAACTAACGAGAACCAGTCCTCTGTGTTATTTTATTTTTGTTTTTAGGGAAAAAAAAGCTACTGTGTCTAATCTATTATCCAACAAAAGTACAAAAAGCAAGATAACCAAATTTGTGTTTACTGTTTTTGTAATGATCATTCCTCAAGAAGAAGAAGAGGAGTATTTACCTAACATGTTCCATTGACAACCAAATAGAAAAAACACAATCAAAGCAAAATGCCATATGATACCTACCTCCTAATCACTCTTCCAAAAATATATTTATGTATGTACAAACCCAAAACTTTTAATCTTTTTTGGTCACAAATAATTCACTTCCTAAAATCATAAACAAAATATGAACAAAGTTATCCATAACAATGCCCCACCAATAATAATTAATTACACCCCACAACCCAACACCACCAAAGCAAAGTCTGCACCAACCAGTACTTAGTCAGACTCACCCCTGACTCAAAATCTAAGGCTAACCAGAGAAAAAAACAAAAGGCACTAATAATTAGTTGAATTTGGACCATACCCATTCTTACCAACTAGGAACCGGGCTCCACTCAGTCCACCCGATTCCAAAACCCCCTCCCAGTCCACCTCCTCTCCTTCCTCGTCCTCTCTCCCTCTCATCGTCTGTAAGATCTTCTTCGCTTTCTCTCTGGCTCTCTCGCTCCCTCTCTCCTCGACTTCCCTCAAGGTCTCCACTGCTCTCGCTTCTTTAGCCAACCCTTTGAACCTCAAGCTCCCGTGACTCAGTGCGAACAACGCCGCCACGCAGTTCTCCTGAGTCGCCTCCGAGTCCGACTCTCCATCTCTCAACTTACCCACCAGTATCGCCACCGCGTTCGCGTCCAGCATCGCTGACCTCCCCTCGTTGCACGCCGCCAGATTGCACAGAATGAGCAACACCCGACTCGCTGACTCGCCCGTTTTGACCATCGACAACAGAGTCGGCACGGCGCCGAGTTTCACGAGTTTGACTCGGTTGCTCTGGATTAGTGAGAGGTGGTACAGCGCGAGGGACGAGTCGTACCGAGCCCGCTCGCTGTCAGATCTAAGCGCGTGGAGCAACGGCTGCAACGCGCCTAGGACCCCAATCGCCATTTTGTTTTCGTCCTCGAGAGCCAAGCTGAAGAGTGCACCCGCTGCGTGCTCTTGTGACTCAATGGATCCTGACTTCAATACGTCGATCAACAAAGGGACGAACCCAGACCGTACGATCATCACCTTGTTTTGCTTCTCTAAGGACAAATTCACCAGTGAAGCTATGGCGTTCGTTTGCACTACACTGTACCTCGACACGATCAGAATTCTGAGGGCCGACAGTAGACGAGGAGTACACAGTGAAACCCTAGCTTCCTCTTTGGTTCTCGTGATCCTCCTCAGCGAAATCACGGCTTGTTCTTGGTCGAATATGTCTGTGCTTCTAAGCTTAACATAAAACTCCTCTTCTTCAGGGGAACACGAAGAAGAAGCGGAGGAGCTAGGGTTTTGGGTTAGGGTTTCAGTCTCGGTGATCTCAGAGGAAGACGACGACGTAGAGAAACACGCGGGGCGTGTCGCCAGAGGCAAAGGGGTGAGTGGACTCGCCGTGACGATCACCGATTCCTCGGACGAGCTCGAGTAGAAATTATTGACCCGGGGAGCGAACTCGGTCTCCGCGTGCGAGAATATCAGAGGCGGGTTCTCGGCGACTCCCTTCAACAGCTCCCTCTCCGAAACCCTAATGTCGGGATCCGATTTCATTTGCGAACGGACGATTTTCTCAATAGAATCGTAATCGGGTGTGCGCGGGTATTCCGTACCGGATTTGTCGCACCATATGAGGATCGTTGATTTGATGTTTAAGTTGGGGATCACCGTGGAGAAATCGGGTCGGGACCCGTTCTCGAGGTCGGGTACGAAGCCAAGGTCGCGGCAGACTTGGACGGAGACCCGCTCGAATGTTTGACCTGAGGGGACAACCACTGGGTCGAACATTAAGGTCCCGGAAATGGGGCACAGGAATTCTTTTGGGGGTTGTTGTTGCTGATTTGATGCTGAAGAAGAGCGGTGATAAAAGGAGAATTTCCATCTGTGCTTGCGATTTCCACCCATAGTAGCTAGAAACGAGAACACAAAGAAAACAACCAAAATTCCTTAAATTTTGTGAACTTGGTTCAAAATTTGACTGAATATTTTCAGGTTTTGAGTTTCTGTGTGGGTTTTGAGAGACTGGGTCTCGCGGTGGAGAGCAGAGGAAACAGGAGTCTTATGTTTGAGCTTAGCTACTTATATATTGTGTTAACCTGGTTATACGGGGACATTTACGGATTTGACAAAAAACTTTGGTTTGTTTGCTTGTTTAAGAAGGGTTGATTTGTCGTTTTACTAGTACTAATAATTTTGTTAGTAATATAATTGTTTATTTTAGTCAAATTAGACAGGTCTTCTTGTGGTTTTAGCGAGAACAAAAGTTGACCGGTCATAAGACTGCGTTTGACAGTTGGGCTTTTGTCTCCATTGTTTCTGCTGTTAATTACGTGGAAGAGACACAAAATGATGAGCATTTATGTGAACAAAAATATTTGTACCTATGTAAGTTTTTATTTTATATTTTATACATAGACAGTAAAAAATATTCAATTCAATTCCCTTAACTAAAAAATCAAAAAATAAACGTTAAATTGAAAAAAACAACAGCCTACACTCAAATTCACAAGTGACAGGTCGGTCTAGGTCATAAAGTTACTGGTTTCAATTTTTTAAATCGGATTTAAATAACTTATTTTTGATTCATTAAAAAAATAATCTTAATACAATACTATTTTATGTTATAAAAAAACTCATCAGTAATGTTGCTATTTTATGTTATTAACTGATTTGAATTTTAGTCTATATTATTATTGTTTTAGGATAGATAAGTTTAGTACTGATCGGTGCGAATGAGAATCGGTTTCAAATTAATTTGCAAATGATTGTTTTTGCCTCCTCCTGATACAGGGGGGAAAATCTAGGATTCATTTTCAAATAAAAAAACTAACCGGCAATGATATTTTCATCATGGAAATTTACGATGTTTGCATTCAAATATATTTATCTTGATCGAGATCAGAAATTTTTTATTGCATAGGATGTAATGTAAAATTTTATTACTAATTTTACAAAAATTATTAATAAATTTAAATAATAATTCTATTACTAATAAATTAATTTAAAATTATTAATTAAAATTTTCAATTAATACATTACACTCAATACAATTAAATATTTCTCCTATTTAGCGTCGACGTGGAAGCTAAAAGGTCATAAAGATCATGAATTACATTGTACCTCAGCCCTTTTTAGCACGGGGCTGCTATCTTATAAATTTTTGTGCTTGAAAATGAAAATCGAAGTTAGGTATATTAGATGATAAAAATATTGTTAAATACAATTGTTAACTATTATTAATACTTTTTTTTAGATTAAACTGTCGCAAATGTTTATTAAAGATGGGATTCTTGTCGTCCTCAACTGAAACACGCATTGCTCTTCTTTTGACCCTCAGAATTATTTTGTTCAAAATGTTGAAAATTTGTAAGCTTTTTGACTTCTACAAGGTGCTTATAGTTTCTGAGAACTTTGTTTTATTTCATTTTGTTAGAGAAGTTAGAAAATATATTCTTCAAGAGTCAACATAAAAATGCTTGACCACAACAATGATAAAATTTAAAGGGATATTATAACAAAATATTTTTACATTTTATTATGTATTTTAATATTTACTTTACATTTTTAATTTGATCAAATTACTCTTTATATCATAAAACATTATCCAATAAACTTTTTTTTTAGTATTTTCGATTAATTTGACGCATATACAAAGACACGTGTGACTCGTTTACATTCGAAAAAGCATTCTAACCCCTCTCTTATATCTCCCAATCACTCTCTTCCATTCTCTTCCCATATCAAAGGAAAAAAATTTCCCTTCAAGCAAAATCTTCAAATGTTTGGACTGCGCTTTTAAGAACATCGCAATTAAACTATCGACAAAAGCAAAAAAAAATAAACAAAGAAAATTGAAGAAATTCAGAGTTTGATATTTCACGTACAAAGAGAGAGAGAATAATTGTGAGAAAAATTGTATTTCTCGATATAAAGTTTACACTATACAAAGACTTTTATTTATACACATTTTCTGCAGATAAATTACACTAATTTAGTCTAATCAATTACTTACAATCAAGTCAAATCAATTAATAGAATCAATCTCAACAAATCAACTATTATTTGCTGATTTGACCAAATCTGTTGTATCCTTAACACTCCCCCTCAAGTTGGAGTGGATATTAATGACACTCAACTTGTTCAGTAGATGATTGAATTGAATAGGTCCGAGAGCTTTGGTAAATAGATCTGCTGGCTATTAACTTGTGGGCATGTGAATGGTTTGAATGACTTGGATCTGGAGCTTTTTCCGAATGAGATGACAATCGATCTCTATATGCTTTGTTTGCTCATAGAATACCGGATTAAATTCTTGTAACTATGTGAGTTTTTATTTTTTATTTTATACATAGACAATAAAAAAAATTAAATTCAAATCTCTTAAATAAAAGATAAAAAAATTAACCGTTAAATTGAAAAAAACAACATGCTCATATTCACAAGTGACTAGTCGATCTAGGTCACAAAGTCATTAATTTCAATTTTCATATTTACGAGTAACCTCATCACAATAATTTTTCTTATGAATTATTTAAATCGAATACGAATAACCTGTCTTTGATTCATTTGTTCAAAAACTACGATGCTACTTTATGTTATAAAAAAACTCATCAGTAATGTTGCTATTTTATATTATCATCTGATGAGAATCGGTTTCAAATTAATTTGCAAAGGGCTATTTTTCTCTCCTCCTCATGATATGGTGAAAAAATCTAGGATTCATTTTCAAATGAAAAAAATGACTGGCGATAGTGCTTTCATCGTGGAGATTTATGATGCTTGCATTCAGGTATATTTATCTTGGTCTGTTTGATCAGTAATTCTTAACTTGCACCAGATGTAATATAAGTATATAACGAATGTAAAAGGGAGGGTTTCAGTGTTTGGGGTTAAATGTTGGGGATTGATGTAATTAAATTCAATTACATCGATTTGGATATTTTGTTTGAAAGATTTTTTTTTTTTTTAATCTACGTAAGAAACGAGGGGAATGGTGTGATTTGGTGGCATAAAATCACACATGTGTGTTGCGCATGTGTACCGATATCAAATTGAAAGGAATTTTATTCAAAAATGTTTATTAGATAACATCTTACAATGCATAAGATAATTTAATCAAATTAAAATATAAAAAAAATATTGAAGTATAAGGATTTTTGGTAATAATGTCTCAAATTCTAATGTATTACTTCAAACATAAAAGTAAAAAAAAGAAGAAGGAAAGAGAGTGCAATGCATGTGATGGATTATGATTCTCCAAAATCATGAATTTAAAATGATGAGTGAAGGGATAGAATTTACAATTTTCGGCAGGCTTAAATTAGAGAAATTATTACGTGTTCATGATTCCATAAAACAGTAATAATGCATCATATAAATTTTTGATAATTTGAGTGATAATTTTTTAAAGCTTGAGTCGTATATTTTTTTTTTGAAAAATTATAACTCGGGTTTCTAAGAATTACTATTCAAGTTTTCATGAATTAAGAAAGTGCATATTTTTTGTTCCATGGAATCAATAACACATAATAATCTTTTCTTAAATTAGTATTGGAGACTCGATATTTGCATAAATATTTTTGAACTTTACAAAAAAAAAGCCAAATCACATTGATTAAGAAAAGATCAAATGTGATGTAGCCCACAACACCTCCACCAATAGACCATTGACACGTGGAGCCACTTATCACTAATAGGCCAATAACACACGGATCCTCTCCCGTCCTGTAGCCAGAGGACACGTGGAGCGGACATGGTCACGCAACCGTTATGGCGAAGTGTGATTAACGGGACTGAGCCTTGTTTGAACACGCGATCGAAATCTCGCAGCAAAAATGCAGGATTTCAGGGATCGCGCTATCCCTCCCACGTGATCAACCTGCCCCTAAATTACTATTAAAAGCCCAAGGTATGTGAATCCAAATCATCGGGAAAAACCTTTAAGCTTTTAATAAGAACGCCAGTACCATATCCTTTTTACTTCTCTCAAAAGCCTTATATTGACAAAAACGTTGGAGCATCTTCGGAGGTGTCACCCCCTCTCTCTTCCGGTGGCTCTCTTATTCACTCTATCTTACTTGCGCATGCTCCCTTTAAGCATCGATCTCCAGGTCAGCGACAGATTTTCTAGATCAACAGACTGGTGCTGTCCGTGGGAAATCCACATCTCTCGCTAACAATAAAAGCGAAGAAGTATAAAGAACTCATCTGTTACCATGCCGCCCAGAAACACCATGAAAAAAGGGAGCAAGGGAGCCCCTACGACGTGCTCTGCCCCCATTCGAAGCGACACCCACAACCAACAATCCGGGTCAAGATTCCCCACGATATATGAATGCATAACCCTTGGGTCGGACAGAAGACCCCCCATCGGAGAGCAACACTCTCGCCACTTTGGGACGGACTCCCCTGACCCCGGAACGGCAACCATGAATTGTTCGACCACCCTAGTGACCCAGGCTCAGTTCCAAGAACTTTCCCGATTGATAGTCGACCTGGCTACCGAAGTTCGGAAGGAAGGCCGACAACCCTCGCCTTCTCCCTCTCACCAAATTCCTGGATAAACTGAATCCTCTAGCAGTGAGCTCTCAGTTGACAGCCATTCCAACGCCGAACCTTTGCTACCTTGCATCGGCCAGTCTAAAGAAAGTTCTTCCTCCAAAAGCAACCTCAACCTGGACAGGCAAATCGAAGAGATGGAAGAAAAAATTGACAGAGCTCTCAAGCACTGAAGCCACAGTATCTTGTATGAACTTAATGTCCAAGACCCCTACACAGGATGTCCTCAAGACACCGTTTCCACCCAACTTCAGAATTCCATAGATCAAAACGTATGATAGTTCGGCAGACTGGCTGGACTACCTACAACATTACAAAACAACCATGACGCTGCATCGACATTCTGACCCAATCATATGTCGTGCCTTCCCTTTAACACTCGAGAGAGCCGTCGGCACGTGATATTCATGCTTAAAACCAAGAAGTATTGGCAACTTCAGGGAGCTCAGTTATGCATTTGCCTCTCACTTTCTCAGCAGCAATGGGCCGAAGAAAACCTCTGAGAGCCTATTCAACATCATCCAACATTGAGGAGAGAGGCTTCGGGCCTACATATCCAGATTAAACACAGCTGCTTGGGAGATCCCAAACCTTGACCCCAACGTCCAAATGCTGGCATTCAAAAACGAACTAAGGTCTTTAGCTCCAAACTCACCAGACGTTCGCCTAAAGATATGAACGAGGTCTTGGCCCTAGCTGAAAAGTATATGCTGACAGAGGATGACCAAGCTTTCCGAAGAGAAAGAGAAGGAGAGACAAAGAAAAAGAGGAAAGACGTCGACTCCCACAAAGGATGGCCAAGAGGCCTCACCAAGAAAGCAGATACAAGCCCCAAACCCAGTTCGAAAGCTTAACCCCTCTCAACGCGTCCAGAATCAACGTCCTAATGCAGCTTCAGAACAGGTCAGTTCTCCAATGGCTTCCCAAACCGCAGCACCTCAGCAGAGACCAGAGAAAATGGTACTGATTCCACAAGAACCGCAGGAACGACACCAAAGAATGTCATAGTTTGAAGCTGTAAATTAAGGCCCTCATCAGCCGGGGGCACCTGAAGGAGTTTACCGGGTCTCGGGAAAGAGTGGCTCCCGACCAGCTAAGGGGAGACTCCGGACACCCCTAGCTCTCGCAGCAGGAACGTTAGGATCCTCGAAAAAGCCCTAGAAGTAAGTAGGGAGGACTCAATCAAAGGAACCATGAGGTAGCGGTAACCAGAATTATCAAAATAATCTGCAGAGGCCGTGCCGCTGGAGGTAGCTCCGGACAGAGTAGCAAAACATACGCCAGAACAATGGCCTCCGTCCGTAGTCCCCACAAATGGAGAAAGTCAAGCCTAGTAATATCCTTCACAGATGATGATTTAGATGGAGTGCAGACCCCTCATGACGACGCGGTAGTAATCTCTCTTTTAGTGGCCAACCACGAAGTCAGGCGCACCTTGGTAGACAACGGGAGCTTGATGGACATCCTATTCTATGACGTTTTCCAATAAATACAGCTGAAAGACGAATAGATAGAACCGACCTCCACCCTTCTGTATGGCTTCGAGGGAACCCCGATGTTCTTAGAATAGTCCTTTCTGTCATTGCAAGAACAAAACCACAAACAACCACCATACAAACCACTTTCCTGGTCGTCAAACAACCATCGTCTTACAATATGGTCCTCAACCGACCCGCTCTAAAAAAAGTAAAGGCTGTTGTCTCTACTTACCATTTAAATGTGAAGTTCCCCACCGACGAGGGAGTGAGAATGGTCAGAGGGAACCAACAAACCTCCTGGCCCTGTTACCTGAACGCCATCAAGGAAAAGAAAAAGATCAAAACCTTACCCCTCAAAATAGAAGACCTTAGGGACGAAGTGAAAACTCCAAGAGGGCGACTTGTGGAGGAACTGACCCCTGTCCCTTCCCAGACTATTCAGATCAGATCCAATCTCTCGAAAGACCACAGGAACACACTTCTTTCCCTCCACAGAAAGAACCAGGACTTGTTCGCTTGATCTGCCTCAGATATGTCTGAAATCAACCCCAAAACTATCGAACACAGATTAAACGTAGACCCATGACATAAACCTGTCATTCAAAAGAAGACGATGTTAGCCTCAGAGAGTCAAACTACCTTCAAGATAGAGGTTGACAAGTTGCTCGAGGTAGACTTCATCCAGGAAGCAAATTACCCCGACTGGATGTCAAGCTTAGTGATGGTCCGAAAGGCCAATAGCAAGTGGTGGATCTGCATTGACTTCACCGATTTAAACAAAACTTGCCCAAAGGACAGTTTTTCCCTGCCATGGATCGATTAGCTAGTGGATGCTACTTCGGAGCATGAGCTTATCACCTTCATGGACACGTATTCTGGGTATAACCAGATCTTTATGTACGAGCCTGAATAAGACAAAACCACCTTTATCATGGGTCAAAAGTTGTACTGTTACAAGGTCATGGCTTTCAGACTCGCAACTTATCGAAGGTTAGTGAATAAGATCTACCAATGGTAGATTCGGTGGAACATAGAAGTCTACGTAGACAACAACTTGTTCAAGAGTACCAAAGCCAGAAACCATAATTTCGACTTAGAAGAGGCATTTAAAGTATTGCATGACACAAGATAAGGCTAAACCTAGCAAAGTATGTGTTCGGAGTAACCAGAGGAAAGTTCTTAGGCTTCATAGTCATTCAAAGAGGGATAGAAGCCAACTCAGAAAAAAATGAAGGCCATTCTCGACATGGCGCCTCTCAAGACTGTGAAGGAAGTGCAAAGACTCACCGTGCGAATAACAGCCCTCCCTTTCTTCAAGGCCATTAGGAAGATGAATAATTTCGTCTGGACAAAAGACTGCTAGCAAGCATTCGAGGAGTTAAAAAAGTACCTGAGCTCACCTCTGCTCCTAACCAAAAACTCTCACAGGAGAAAAACTTTTTCTGTATCTGTTGGCTGGGCAAGATGCCATATACTCCGTCCTGATCTGAGAAGATGCAGGTATCTAAAAGTCTATTTACTACATCAGCAAGATCCTCCACGAAGCGGAAGTAAGGTATCTTCCGATAGAAAAGATAGCCTATGCCTTTATAGTGACATCGCCAAAGCTCCAACCATATTTTTAAGCACATACCATCGTCTTTTTAACAAGCCAGCCCCTAAAACAGGTCCTACACAACCCAGATGTCTCCGAGAGAATGGTCAAGTGGTCAGTAGAGCTCGAGAAGTTAGACATCCGATATCACCCTCGGAAGGTAGTCAAGGGCTAGGCCCTCGCTGACTTCATCATCGAAACAACTTTCCTGATAAACCCAAAAGAGGGGTCAAATTCGAAACCAGATGAGCAAAACCCAGGTGGACCCTTCATGTGGACAAATCTTCGAATACTGCTAGGAGTGGTGCCAGACTTATTATCTGCAGCTTGGATGATTTCATCATCGAGTATGCCTTAAGGTTCGAGTTCAAAGCCTTCAACTACAAAGTGGAATACGAAGCCCTGTTCGCAGGTCTGAGACTGGCAAAAGTAGTGGCCGTCGAGACGTTGGATGCATACAGTGACTCACAACTGGTGGTAAGTCAAATGACGGGGGAATTCGAAGCTCAGGGAGAAAAGATTGGTCGATACCTTAAAAAGGCCAAAAAACTCGCTTTCAGGTTCAAAACATTCCGAATAACCCATGTCCCACGGACCGAGAATTCCAAAGTAGGCCCCCTAGCCCGACTGGTCTTTTCTCAACATCTCGAGCTGACTCAAGCCGTATACCTCGAGACCCTCACCATCTCGAGCATTGATGAGGCTCTGGTGCTACCAATGATAGAAGAAGAAATATGGATAAATCAAATCCTCCAGTACTTGAGAGATGAGAAGATCGTCTTGCAAAAAAATAAGGCAAAAAAGCTCACCTCCGGTGTATCTCGATACACGGTTATAAATGGACAACTATATAAAAAGGCCTTCATCACGCCTTACCCAAGGTGTCTCAACCCGGTTGAAGCTAACTACGCTATTCGGGAAGTCCATGAGGGGATATGCAGGAATCACCTCAGAGGCATAGCCCTAGACTTCAAAGTGCTTCGACAGAGGTATTACTGGCCCTGGATGAAGAAGGACGCCGCAGATTTGGTCCAGAAGTGCAGAAACTACCAACAGTATTCTCTTATGCCCCACCAACCGACCAACCCTTTCACCTTGGTCACGAGCCCCCTCCCCTTCACCATGGACATACTCAGCCCCATCACTGGAGCCACAGATCAAATAAAATATCTCATCGTGGCTATCAACTATTTTACTAAGTGGGTCAAAGCAGAGCTATTAGCCAGTATAACGGATCATCAGATCCAAAATTTTGTTTAGAAGTCCATTGTATGCCGATTCGACATACATCGGGTGTTAGTAACCGATAACGGTCATCCAATTCAAGATGTTCTGTGAAGAACTCCATATCAAGCACCGATTCTCATTCGTTGGATACCTGCGGGCTAACGGCCAAGCCGAAGTGACCGATAGAACGCTTCTGCAAGGCATCAAGAGAAGACTTGATAAAACCGATAAATGTTGGGCCGACCAGCTTCCCAACTTCCTTTGGGAGTATCGAACGACTGCCCATATGCCAACAAGGGAGACCTCGTTCTTCATGGCATACGGCTCGAAAGTCATCCCCCTGGAGATTGAGGTACCCTCATTATACGTGCAGCACTTTAAACAAAGTGATAACGAGAAGAGATTGCGAATGAACTTCGATCTTATTGATGAAGCCCGAGACAGAGCCCAAATCCGCCTAGTTGCCTACCAATAGAGGGCGGCTCGGTACTACAAATTACAGGTTCAAAACAGAAACTTTAGGTTGCACGACTTGGTCCTCCGAAAGAGAGAAGTGTCTCGTCTCTAGGAAACAGAGAAGCTCGTTCCAAACTGGGAAAGCCTGTATAGGATCAGGAAAGTGTGTCGAGCCAACACCTTCGAACTTGAGGAGTTAAGTGGCAAGTCTACCCAATACACCTTGAACACGGGAAACCTTCGCAAATTTCATCAGTAACCCTTCTCTAGGCATAACTTGCCCCAACTAGTTAATGAAAATTGTAAAAAGGATAAGTGAAATAAGAAAGACTCAATTCAAAAACCAAAGTTTCATTAAAGTACGGTTATAAAAATGGGTGCTATCGAACCCGATCTACAAAAAGATAAGCGTAAAAACTATCTAGTCTTCACAGGGATGCTTGTCCTCGAGTGCATCTCCGGATTCATCCCTCTGCCCTGTCGTCTCATTCTCTGTATCCCCAGCACCTGCTGTAGCCCTCTCACCTTCCACCGAAATTTCCAGCTCGAAGCCAGAAAAGTCGACTCCGGGGTAAGGAGCCTCAGCTTTCCTCTTGGCTTCACAGAAGCCTTCAAAGAATTGCTGCCTGGCTTACTCCACCAGGGCCTTCTGGTAAAAGTCAGAGTCTCTGAAAGAAGCTAGGGACTCTTCCACAGCCTTCTGAGCAGCCTCGGTAGCCTCATCTCTTGCCTGTCACTCTGAGGCAAGAGTATCATCCTTCTCAGCTTTAAGGGCATCCCCGACTAAGTGCAAAAAGTCCATCTCCTTAGCTGCTTTCAAGGAAGCCTGGATGAGCTCGTAGCTCTCGTTCAGCCTCTACTAACACTTCTTCAGTTTCTTCGCTATGTCCATTCTTCGACAGGACAACATGCCGAGGAGCATGCTATACTGAAACAAGTACATTGATAAACTATCGTTAGGAAGAAAATAGTTAAAAAAAGGAGCAAAAAAAACAGAGTTGAAAAATCGCATACCTGATAAGTCAAGGCCTCAGCTGTAGAACATAGCCCCTTAATGGGATTTCGAGAGAGCTTCAGCATGTCATTGGGAGGGATCCCCATGATAAGGTGCTATCGGGATACCCGTGGGTGGGCGAAGACTGAGTCGTTAACCTTCAATGCCCACCGAGGCGTGAAGGGGGCCACATATGCAGGAACCCCTCTGGATGAGGATGGGCTCTGAAGGAGCTCAGACGGAGGCATGGATGGAGAGACCCTCAGTTCTGGAGAAGACCTTGGAGGGCTCTCCATCGCGAGAAGAACGGGAGAAGATGCCTGTGCTATCTTTTTTGAGCCTTGGGCTAGCGCCGTCTCTTTCGCCTAGGAGGCCATGTTTATTTACTTGGGCAATCTTTCTAGCCTTCTCATTTGCTTTAGCCGCCAACTCCATCTCTGCATAAAAGAGAGAAGCATTAGTGTCAACTCAATATACAGAGCAAAGAAGTAAAGTTAACTAAGGAAAAAGGAAAGTAACATACAGCGAGATTACCATGCTCCAAGCTTGCCACAGGATAGCCGAGGCAGAGGCCGCGCCTTGCTAACTCTTCATTGTCATACAGAACCTCAACGTCCAAAGGCTCGTCTACCATTGCCCTCAGCATCTTCTGCTCTCAGTGTAGGAGGTGCGACTTTTTACATATACCCGCACGGTCCAGGCTCCAGCTGAGGGGGACTTGAAAACTCTCGATGCTTCAGACGAAGAAAAACGACTTCTTCTATTTCTTGATCAAGGATGGCTTTCTCTTCAGCACTCTCCTCTTAGCCCTTGAGTTGACCACCACCCATCCAGTCTGTCCTTGCTTATTTATTTGGAAGTGGGCTTTGAAGACATCAATGTTCATCAAGCCACCCACTTTCATGCAGACTTATATGAAGGCCATGATAAGGCGCACCGAGTTGGGCACAAACTTGCATAGTGCTATACCGAAGTACCTCAACACTGTGTAGAAGAAAAAGTGGAGGGGAAACCTGAGCCTGACCTTTTTGTGCTGCTTATAAACACACAGCTCATAAGGCGTGCGGTTTGGAAGGATGTCACAAGCCCTCTCCCCACCCTCTGCTATCATGAGGGCGTATTCCACCGAAATATGGTAGACCCTCCTAACAACTTCGAGCTCTTCCTGCCCCACGATGCTAGACACGAAGTTAGCCGCGTATAACCATTACTCTTTCTCCTCAACCACCATATTCCCCCTAATTTTTTCCAGCATCCTGTCGGCCTCATCCTCATCATCAGAAGATGAGCTATCCTCATCTTTTTCCTCCTCCCCAGGGACGTAAGGAACCATAGTAAGTGGTCCCTCTCGAGGAACGATATCCACTGAGGATTTGTCCTCACTGGAGGAGACACTTATGGCCTCCTTCAGCTTCATTGACAGATCTCTATTGTCTTCACTTCCACTACTAACCCTACAGCTAGGCCCATCTACTCTAGACATGATAGAGGAAGAAGGAATCACCAAAAATTATTCGTGACTTTTTCGGTGCTTCTGACTACGACCTCGGTCTCCTCGCCGCAAGCACGCCTCCAACGGTCACCACCCAACCTCGAGCTCCTCTGTGGATCTCGATCGACTCCGAGTAACCTCCAAAGTTCTTCTTCCAAGTTTTCAAACCGACTTCATGGGCTTTTAAAATTTTTTTTTCTCTCAAAAACTCAATAAGAAAGTAAGAAGTGAAGTGAGTAGAAGAGAGGAAGAAACCACCCTTACATAGAATTAAAGGCGTCAGGAATGAGGGGCATTAATTTCCCTATAGTTGAAGAGACATGACCCTTGGTATCACCAAGACGCCTTTGCTCTCCCCCAAGGCTCTAACTGCTATAAAGGTATGATGCCTCCTGAACCCTAGGCGCCGTTCATTTTCCCCTAAGCAAAAAGTAGGCAATCAAATAAATTCATGCCACCGTCAAAAAGTAGCCCCCCCATTAAATGCCTTCTGACTCTATAAAAAGAAGAAAAGGTCCTAAGAGGCCCAAGAAGAAAAATCCCTAGAGGGCTCAAGGAAAAAAAGCCCTAAAGGGCCAAAAAAGAAAAAGTCCAAAGGGGCCCAAGAAGAGAAAACCCCAAAAGGCCTAAAAAGGGAAGCCCAAAAGTCCACCAAGAACTCTAAAAATGTGGGGTGCCCTAAAATCTCCAAGACTGAGCATATGAGCTGCTTGTCATATGCTCGGCCCAAAATCTCCGAGCCCGAGCATATGAGCTGCTTGTCATATGCTCAGTCCAAAATCTCCAAGACCGAGCATATGAGCTGCTTGTCATATACTTGGCCCAAAATCTCCAAGACCGAGCATATGAGTTGTTTGTCATATACTCGTCCTAAAATCTCCAAGCCCGAGCATATGAGCTACTTGTCATATGGTCGGCCCAAAATCTCCAAGCCCAAGCCTATGAGCTGCTTGTCATATGCTCAGCCTAAAATCTCTAAGTCCGAGCGTATAAGCTGTTTGTCATATGCTCGGCCTAAAATCTTCAAGTCCGAGCATATAAGCTGCTTGTCTTATGCTCAGCCTAAAATCTCCAAGACCGAGCATATGAGCTGCTTGTCATATACTCGACCTAAAATCTCCAAGACCGAGCATATGAGCTGCTTATCATATGCTCGGTCTAGAATCTCCAAGCCTGAGCATTATTGTGCAAAAATCTACCTAAATTAATAAGCAAATAATTAAACGTTTTACTTGCAAGTGCACAAGGTCAACATAGTAGTATAGTGTGCAAGTACGAGATCATTCCCATGGAGATTGGTAAATTTTGATTTAGAATTAATTTCGTAATATAAAACAATAGAAATAATAATTGAGTTTGAATTGATAATGATAAAAGCGTAGGGACTTGATATCCACCACTAATCATTCTTTCACAATAAAACAATATGTCAATGCTTTAATCACGTTATGAATACCTAATGTTGTCAACCTAAGGGCGTGGTGTATACTCCTTAAGCTATTGATTTCCTTAAGCAATGAGTTAGTAATGGTGTATACTTGAACTCTTTTCTTTCTTAAAGGATTTAGCATGGTGTATACTAAGTTGTTCCTTAAGAAAGTATAATATCTGTGAAAATTGACAAACACACGAGGCCTAGGGCATGGTATATACTCCCGGTTTCCCATGTGGATTAACCCAAGAACCCGGTATGGATTTCTTTTGTTACTATTGTTAAGCCTAGGACTCGGTCATCCAAATTGATTTAACTTACTAGTCTATACCACATGCATATGTTGATCAGGCAAACACATATGAGGAATTCAAGAAAACAGTAATTAATCAAGTTAAGCATCATAATATAAATATTGCAAATGTGCCAATACTGAATTATTGAGTAAACATAATCAGGGCTGCAATCAAGCCCTACTAAGAGTTTAGTTACACATGAGTTTGATGTTAAACATCTTTATAAAATAAAATAAAGGAAAGAATAAACCCGGAAGAGCTTCCTTGAAGAGTCGTCAATTCTTCTCCAGAATATCTCCTAGATGATCACCCCCTCAGTTTTTGTGTTTACATGCCTATTTATAAAGTTTAGAAGCATCTAGAAACCCTAAAACTCGTAAAACAAAACCCTACATTTATTTCCAAAATAGGAACAACCGTTTTACTATTCACTAATGCACGTGTGCGCTCGATCACAGACTGGTGCGCTCGAGCGTAGGTGCTCTCTAGCCTTCTTCTTATGCGCACGACCGTAGGTGCGCTCGATTCGTGGCTTGGGAGCTTAAACACTGTTGCACTCGATCGCAAGTCTCTGTACTCGATCGCACTAGGCAGCTTCCAGCTTTTCCAGGTTTGCTCTCTAAGCCAAATAATTCCATAATGCTCCATTTTCTCCAAAAACCTGGAAAAACACAGAAAACACAAAAAGGAAATAAAATAGCATGAAATAACATAAACTAGGAACTTAATAAATGTAAATTAAGGGGCTTAAATATGAATATTTAAGCACTTATCAAGCATATGAGCTGTTTGTCATATACTCGGCCTAGAATCTCCAAGACCGAGCATATGAGCTGTTTGTCATATACTCGGCCTAGAATCTCCAAGACCGAGCATATGAGCTGTTTGTCATATACTCGGCCTAGAATTTCCAAGACCGAGCATATGAGCTGCTTGTCATATACTCGGCCTAGAATCTCCAAGACCGAGCATATGAGTTGCTTGTCATATGCTCGGCCCAAAATCTTCAAGCCTGAGCATATGAGTTGCTTGTCATATGCTCAGCCCAAAATCTTCAAGCCCGAGCATATGAGCTATTTGTCATATGCTCAGCCCAAAATCTCCAAGCCCGAGCATATGAGCTCCTTGTCATATGCTCGGCCTAAAATCTCCAAGCCCGAGCATACGAGTTGCTTGTCATATACTCGGCCCAAAATCGCCAAGTTCGAGCATATGAGCTGCTTGTCATATTCTCGGCCCAAAATCTCCAAGTCCGAGCATATGGGCTGCTCGGCCTAAAATCTTTAAGTCTTTGGATATGAGTCGCTTATCCCCGAGATTCCTAAGGACGAGGGCTAATCGTTCATAGTATAAATACACGGCCACGGGACTAAATCACACTATACTTCTTCGAAGCACACATGTGTGCTTGAGGAAGTGGGAGGCCTGTGATGTAACCCACAACACCTCCACCAATATACCATTGACACGTGGAGCCACCTATCACCAATAGGCCAATAACATGCGGATCCTCTCCCGTCCTGTAGCCAGAGGACACGTGGAGTGGGCAGGTCACACAACCGTCATGGCGAAGCTTGATTAATAGGACTGAGCCTCGTCTGAACACGCGATTAAGGTCTCGCAGCAGAAACGCTTGATTTCAAGGATCGCGCCATCCCTCCCACGTGATCAACGTGGCCCCGAGTTACTATAAAAAGCCCAAGCTACGTGAATCCAAATCATCGGGAAAAACCTTTAAGCTCTTACTAAGAACGCCAGTACCATAATCCTCTTTACTTCTCTCAAAAACCTTGTATTAACAAAAACATTGAAGCATCCTCGGAGGTGTCACCCCCTCTCCCCTCCGGTGGCTCTCTAGTTCACCTTATCTTACTTGCGCAGGTTCCCGTTAAGCACCGACCTCTAAGTCAGTGACAGATTTTTGACATCAACAAAATGCATATAAGAGTATATATAAAGCTGCAAAAAGATCCTAACATTTTTCCTTGGTGAAGAGATCTCAATAATATTCTTTATTTAATCCGTTTTTTTAACAACCAAATTGATCTGTTCTAGTGAGATGACGGAAAAAAAATCTAATAATGGCAGCCCTTAGAATGACTGTTTTGTTTTCAAGAGCAAGCAACTTAGCGTTAAAAAGAAGAAAAAGAAAACGTCAATACAAGCAATGAGCCAATGACCTTCAAAGCTTTACGTTTGCAAAGCTTACATCTGCGTTGATATCACTACACTTAATTCAAGTTTATAAGAATGCCTTAGGTACCGTTTGGTGTTTGGCATAATAGTAATTTCGATTTATAATTGTTAAAATTACTTTTAAAAAAAACATATGAAGTGCATTGTTTAGAAGATTCCAGTTTCCAATCGTCTTTCAAGAATGATTCGATAATTTTATTATCTTATTTGAACTTTTAATTAATCTTTTTATTATCTTCTTTTGATTAAACAGATTGACAAGAAATGGATAACTATCATCTATCGTTATTGTTTACTAACAGAAAAAACAAAAAGAAAATTTTATTAAAAGCTCAAATTATATGGAAACAAAAGTTATTTTATTCTTCCAATGATGATTTGATAATTTTCTTATCATGTTTGTACTTCAAATTAATATTTCAGTATCTTTTTTTGATTAGGCAGGCAGGGACAGGCAGGGAGTGGATAACTGCCGTTGTCTTTTACAAACAGAAAAAAAACAAAAACAAAAAGAAAGTAAAAATTTAAAATTAACTGACAGTATGGTATGTTAATAGTTTAATTAAAAGCTCAAATTACTGCTTCTACTTTTTTTTTTTTATAAGGAAATGTATATTACGATATTGAGAAAGTTTATTAATATTTATGAAAAAATTTAATAGTAATTATTTTAAAATAAAAAATTTGAATAACAATATTATTATTCAATTTTCTTATGGTTACTAGTAGATTTTTTTAATTTAATAATAATTTTAAAAAAATCAGGTTCGTGATATCACCACTATAATTAAAACTCATACCCATTAAATAAGTGGAAATTAGTTATTTCTTGTTCACATGAAATCGGATATTTTTAAACTTCCAAACGAAGGTGACAGTAAGCCATAAGCAGGTTATGCTTATGAAGCTGATTCTATTGTCAAAAATAGAAGTCAGTCAAACATCATTGGTATTGATTTTAGGATAGACTAGAAGTTGTAAAATAACTTAAAATAATTTGAATTTAGGTCAAAATAAGAAGTTGAGCTTTGTAGCTTTTGGATTTATAATCACTTATGAACAAATTGTGATCGCTTAATTGACTACCAAAATTTTTGTTAGTTTTTACTTTTTGAATCAATTCTTACTCTTAATTTTTAAAATACTTTTTTGAATCAATATTATTAAAAATAATTTTTCAAAACTTATAAATTTTATAAAAGTATATTTAAAAAAATGGATACCTTGTTAATTTAATATTAACAAAAAAAAATAATTATTTAATTGAATAAATAGTACAACATGATAAAATTATGAGACAAACAAAATATTAAATTAACGACTCTCATTTGAAATTATTATTATCATTATACCATTATTATCGATTACTTTATGATATTTAAGATAAATAATTCCTTATACAAGTACCAGCAAATTTGACCAGAGAAAGTCATCTAAATTCTAGACATCCAAATATTCCAAGTAAATTAATAAGCCATTTTTTGTAATTAAAACGTTTAAAAGAATTTTAAAACTTATCAACTAAATATATCAACTTTTACATTTTTAGTTTGACATGTAAATCAGATTTATTAATTTGGAAATGAAATGGAATCGTCAATCAAGATTTAAAAAACTCTAAACAATTTTATTGATCAGAGATCAAATTACAAATATTTTGATGTAAGGAGAGAAGAATTTGATTAACTGTCACGGTGTTTGAATGCTAATAAAATTACAAAGATTATCTATTTTACTCCGAGTCTTGATAAAAGAATTGTTCTTTTCTAAATTTATTATCCTACAAAATATGAAGCAAATGATTTATAGGTAATTAATGTATTTCTTTTAGGCAAAAAAAACTGTTGTGTGTGATAACTGGTATTTGTAACCGTAAATACATTCACATTAATTTTTTTTATGTATTTTTTACGTGATCTTTTAACTGATTTATAAAACAATTAATATATAAAAAAAATATGATCCGTGATATCTATCACTATCCCTTAATTTTTGACATGTTATAGAATAAATTTTTAACAACTCATGTTCATTTTATTTGGAAAGTCATCAATATGTCATATACTTTAAGAGAAAAAAGATTTAAAAAAAAAACATTAGGGCCTAAACGCTTGAAAGAAGACGTGCTGTTAAAAATTTATAAAGCTTTATAAGCTTTACATGCATCGAAAAGTATATATCATTGATTTATTAGGCCATTCTTCTTTTAAGTGATTCCGTGGGGTCTCTCCATTCCTTAAAAACATGATATATAATGCTTTACAATTAAGCAGAGAACTCAATTTTTCTTCTTTTTTTCATAAATTAAATCATGGTAGAGTCCCGGAGGCACACCCCTCCGGTCTTTTGGAGACCTTTTGTTTTGTGGATGTAAGTTTAGCTCATCGACTGTATGGATTCTTGATAAATTTTTGATATCAACAAATGCAAATCGTATAGATAACATAATTTTTTTTTTATTAATCATCAAAAGATGCAATATTACAAGAATGAAATATATAAATATTGTTTGATGATTGATTTAAAAAATTAAATCTTTTTAAAAAAATTTAATTTTGATGGATTTAAACGAGACTGAACGACGCATAGTAGTATATACACGTTATTAAACTGTTTTTTGTCTCGAGCTGGTTTTCATGGTGCAATAGTTATTTTGTATGGGCTATAAAAAAGATGAGCAGTCTCTTCTTATCTTTCGGCTTCAGTGGCTCACAGGATCGCCTCGTTGCCCTTTTGCTTGTGGAATTAAAAGACACTGGTCTTGTGGTGCATGGACGTCATAAAGTTAATTGTCTCTTATGGCAGTAGATACCAATCATTCCCCTTTATTTACTACCCCGTACTCTCCCTATTTTTGTTTCTTTTTGTGCAAAAAGATACCATTCACCACAAAAACTAATCAGTATTCATACAAAAAGCATGCTCCTCTTCGGTCCGCGTCATAAGTCAGCTGATGCAAAAATGTTGTGTTCTATTTTTGCCAGAGAAAAGTGGAGCTGAGATGCCAACAAATAATACAATAATGTTAACATGTTAGGAAATATAAGAGCAAGCTACCAGTACTAATCAGCCAATAGCTTGATCATGATTAATTAATGCAAGGCTGCAAGGCATGAGAGCAGTAAGAATTTTCCTCCTCGGTCACTGCACTTCAAGACGCAAAGTAGATTTTCTCAAGGCCCTGCATAATGGTAAACAACTCTGTCCAAACAAGGAGCAACTCCTGGAGAATCAATTGGCTTATATGTGCAGGAACTTGTAGTGGGACATTTATGTTAATCTTGGTGGTGAGAGACCTCTAGAAGAACCTAAGATTATATCTGGAGATCAACATTTGCACCCATCATGACTCCAGGCAGAATATGATTCTTTCAACGAATTCCACTGGAGCAAATCTTCTGCACTTCTTCTAGGAGGTATTCGCCTCAAAGGGCTAGAGAACTTTGACTTAGGCATGCATTGTGTTGCATGGATATCTACTCACTGGAGAAGGAATTGCCATTGAAAGTTTAAGTCATTTTGCTCTTCAACATCACTCCTATTTCTCCTAAATTTGTTTTTCCACATAAGTTTGAGACGAATGTCATTTTTTGGAATGTTACATCCAGCGCAAGCCCAGCCCAGTTTGGGTCACTAATCTATTTTCTTTCCTTCTAGGCTTCTACTATCAATCCTAAATTCCTAATCACCCGTCCTCACGTTGCACTTTCTTTTTTTGGAAAGTAAAAGACCCATTCACTCTGGGCTGGAGAGCAAAATAAAATTATGAAAGAAAAATATGCTTTAAAGTGAAGTTATGGTTTTGCAAAAGAATTAAGGTAAAATCTATAATTTTGAAAAAAATTGGGGGGCGGGGGCAAGGGCAATTGACCACTCACGAACATGAGTGGCTCCGCCCCGTATTCAAATGTAATTTTATTTTACTGATTTCTGGGTAACATAGGGTGCCATTCGGTATAAACGACGACATTCAAATTTTTTATATCATTTGATAATAAATTAGGGTATAATTTTATAGTAACTGATATACTAAACAATAATTAAGATATCCTTTAATGGTAAGTAAAATGATACAATTTTTATAAACGCTACCATTTGACAATAATTGAGGTATCATTTAATATTCATTTAAATACTGTTAAATGATATTTCATAATACATTTTGTATCAAATTACTATCAAATGATATCAAAAAATTACATACCGTTTCTTTCGAAAAAAAAGTTACATACCATTAACGACACTATAGTGGTCACTACTAAGGTGCCGTTAATGATACATAATTTTTTTTTTGTACAATTTGATAATAATTTGGGTACCATTTGACAAATATTTATATAATTTAACAGTAATTAAGATATCATTTAACAAAATAAGAAAGTACTCAAATTATTATGAAATAAAACCAAAACGTTACTTACCCTTAACAACACTACACTGCCTCTCATGAATCCGATAAATATTTGGTTAGATCAGGTTTAAAATTAATATTTTTAAACCTGTTCGAAACTTTACTGGTAATTTTAAAGAATTTTATTAATAATATTATTTTTTGGGTACACGTTTATGTTAACATTACCAATGAAGTTCTTTAAAATTATCAATAAAATTTTGAGTTTTTTAAAATTACTAGTAAAATTTCGAATTGATCTAAAACATCAATTTTAAATCCGATCTAAACAAATATTTCGATTGATTCTATAGTTAAAAAGTTTTTTTTTTCATTTTTTTAACGATAAAACTTGAAAGTGAGGGATTGGTGTCAAATCAACGATCAGGCACAACAGGCCTTGCCCATAAATTATTGCTCATCATAGTCTTTGTTTCGGAGTTTTGGCCCTACAATTTACTTTCTTCCCATTCAAGAAGAAATATTGATGCTCTTCATGGGGATTTCCTCCGTCGTATTCATATTCCAATGTTTGTATAGAACTTTGATATGAATCCATTGTGCCTTTTGGGAGCATAAATTGAGATCATATACCAAAATTTTTTACGAGATAATTAACTTGGGTCGACTGATCATACCATGCACTGAACAACCCTGAACTGGTGCAGATTATCTAATTAGTAAAATCATTTGAAAAATTCAATTGGTAAACAAAGGTTGGAAAATGGTAAATGTGAGAAAATGATGCATTTTTGCTGGAAAAAAAGTAATTAAATATGCATGTCATCTTTGTGTAGGGATCATTTTGATAGTCTTTGTATCATTTCAATTTTATTAGTTCAAGTCTTCAAAGGAATTAATGAAGTCAGTTGATGTGATATCAGATTATTGGTATCGATAGCAATATAGAAAGAGATGTAAATAATCGGTTTTTGTATATAGAATGTGTCAATAGAAAATACAAAAAATTTTACTTATCCGGAAAACTATACATAAATTTTTTTTTAAATACCCTCGTACTTATATGTAATATATATTTTAACTTGTTTTGATATCGTAATAATAATATAAAAAAAGATATAAATAATAAGGTTTTGTATAGAATGCGTCGAGAGAAGATATAAAAACATCTTATTTATAAAGAAAATCTATACATGAAAAAAAAAATTTAAATACTTTTCTTTAATAGATACATATGTTTTTATTATATATCGATAAAAAAGGGATCAAATGAAAAAAAAAAGAAAAAAAAGTGTAACAATTAAGTATGCAATAACCTAATTGGTCAAAGGAAAATCCTTTGTTTTGAAAGGAGCCATGAGATACTTTGATCGGAAACATCGCGTACCCTTCCATGGTAAAAATTTCTATCATCGAACAGTGCTCGATGCCTCTAATCAAATCATCCTGTAATTTATTAAAACAATAGTTGCCGTGTTATAGCCAGATTGGTTCATGCAACACGAGATACTTGAGTCTCTTTGTAAAGTCAAGGAAGATGGCTATGATTATTGCTGGAATTATGATCACATGGCTCAAATTGGATTTCAACTTTCCAGCTTCGATCAACTTGTGACTTTGTGAGGAGTCAATGAAAAGATAAAATTATGCATCATTGAACTGTACGATGATGCCATTGAAAAAACATTACTTTTGAGGGTCACATTGACAACAATAGTACTGTTGATTAATTAAAGTTGTTTCCACCATGTGAGATGTACGAGTAAGAGAGGAGTGAAAAAAAAAAAAGGAAAAAGGTTGGAAAGGTTAAAATAAAAAAAAAAAAAAAGTAAGTAAATTGATTTTTTTTTTATTTATTTAATAGAAATGATGAAAATAAAACTAAAACGAAATTAAATAGTTTTCTTTTTTTTGTTTGTTTAGTGGAGTAAAAATATAAAAAGAAAGAAAATATGAATAATATCACTTTTATCATTATACCCTAATACCAATTTAAAATATTAAATGAAAATTAATTGACATAACGATAAACTCATATCTTTTCTCTTTCATTCATCACTCTCTAAGCATTTTAATTTACGAATATTTTGATTGAGCGGTGCAATTGACACCATAAAAATGGACCCCACAATGAACTATTGAAAAAATTCACTAGTAATACAAAGACACTTGTTCATAGTTAAGTTGTAACTTTACAACTTTAATTAATCAACCTCCAAATATTTACTACTTTGATAGTTATCACGATAGGTGAGGTGTTGTCCATATGGGTAATTTAAAACGTTTTTGCAATCCCACCGGTTGATAAAAACAACTTTAGTCTTTTTTACTCACACTTAATTTATCTCTTAATACAAACAAGAGAAAAAAAATATGTTTCACCGGTTTTTTTCACCATTGTATTATTCTCTCCTACTAAACACATTTTAATATCATTTTTCAAACATCACATGCAAAACTGAGCCATTTTTTTTTAAGGAAATATACTACTATAAAACAAGATTTAACAACAGCCATCAAATTATTCTTGATTTACATATGGCTGTTTCAAACAAGAATACCATGTGAAAGTCACCAATAATCTTAGGATCTTAACTTCCACTAACGCATGCTAGGCCTTTGAAAATTTCCTTCCAATGTGTGATTCCTTCGAAAAATCATTTTCTATATGGAAAACATTTCTCAATGAATATAATTCAACTAAATTAAAGTTGAACACAAGAGAATACATAAAATTCAACGACTTTTTCAGTGAGGAAAGAAAAAAGGGAGAAGAAAAATAGAAAAAAAACTAATTCACATAATTAAGTTGACTATAATATTAGTATGAACATGATCTTAAGTATTAGAAGTTCTTGTCGAACATAATGCAATGACAGATACATGATACAATGGTCTATCTCACCGTTAAATGGTATAAGAAGATAGAGAAAAAATATATATTTTATTTTCATTTCAATTGTGAGATAAACTCTTGTGTCATGTTTCTCTCATGGTGCTGTGCTACATAAGAATTTTTCCTTAAGTGCACTTACAAACCCATCCAATAATAAACCATTTGACAGTATATTTTTTGGTTTTTATTTATTATAAATAGAAACTAACCCAATTAAATATCTTTAAAAATAGATTTTTACTTATAAAAATTTGAATTTATCTCACAATTTTCACTATTGTCTTACCGAACACTAAACAAATTATATATAACTTCACTGTTATTGTTTTAATATAAATCGTTTCAAAAATTATAAACTAAATCATAAATCTTTTGAAACTTAGCTTCCTTATAGGTGGCTATGAATTTGTATTCATGAAGATCCAGGTGATGAATTAATACTAAAAGACAAGAAACATAGTAGATTTTTTGAAGCATGAAAATCGGTAGATAAAAACCCTAGCAAGTTTAACAATTACCGTCTCTTGGCTTGCAGGAGGCTGCTGCAGGCTTGCAGAGAGAACATAATGACAAAAGAAATAAAAATTCCTGATCATTGATAAGGAACTAAAACCCTGGTGCGATTATTCATGTTTTCAGGAATAATATGATCAGAAGAACATTTATTACATGCGTCATAGATGTACTAGATCCATGAAACAACTGATAATCCGTTCAATATCATAAATATGATCACTGCACCAACAGCTTCCAAACAAACAAGATTCCAAAAAGAAAAATTAAAAAAGCCACAGAAACATGTACTAAAAATTGAATGAAGAGGGAGAAAGATGATCTCAGAATGTTTACTTGAGTCACAACACACATATGACACAACCCACCGACTATCATAATTTTTTTTGGGTTTTTGTGGAATCATATTCTAAATTAATAATTAACAACATACCTAATTTAACTAAATACTGCGGTAGTAGTACCTTAGTAATCAAAACCTTGTAGTTTGATTTGCTTGATTGATATCTAGCAAATGATCATCCGGACCGAGACGCTTGATTCCCCGAGGAGCCTAGAGTTGATGGAGATCCTTAATTAATTTCAAGAAATTAAAAGGAACCCTTTTCACTCAAAAACAAAGGTTTTCATCAAGAGTACTAAAAAGTAGTACTAGGGTTTTGATCATGATGAGTACATAAGCAAACCCTTTCTCCTTTTCTTCTTGAATCTTCACCTTCTTTTTCTTCTTCTTCTTCTTCTTGTTGCTTTTTGTTTGATTTTTTAGCTTTTGGTGTTGGGATGTGAAGTTGGAGGATAATATTGAAAAGGGTAAAAGATGTAGTGGTGGTGTAATGATGAAAATGGTGAAGGGTCAGAGGGAAGGAGAAGGAAGAAGAGGGCATGATGATTGCTGTTGGGTTGCTGCCGTTGAAAGCTTTCAAGAAAAATCCAAAGTATTGCGTACTGCTCTCTCTCTCCTCAAAGAGAGAGAGCGACAGACACAGAAATTATCACCAAACCCATGGTCCTAGCTTTTTCTTGCCCCAGCTCTCTTGTTCTCTAAAGAAAAAGGAACACCCTATATATTTTTATGTACATTTTCTTTTTTCCTTTCTTTTTCTTGAGAAGTTATCTGCTGCAAGTGTGATATATATGGCATATGGAATAATGCAATGTGATTGGGACTTTATAGCCTTGGGGCAGTAGTAGGTGAACTTTTCCTTCTTCCCTTTGTTAAATATGTTATAAGCAGTAATTTTTTATTCACTACAGCTAAAGGCTGTTTGTGACTGTATATGGAGTAGAACAAATATATATGCTGGCTTAAAGCTTTATTGGGGTTAGTTAAAGATATACGAATTTGGCAGAACACATACACAACTGAGTAATATACATAAATAATTAAAGAATGACAGAGGAATCAAAATAATAGAACTCAGGAATGACAGCGTGTGATGAGAGAATCGATATATATATCTATATATATATATAGATAGAGAGAGAGAGAGAGAGAGATAATTTTGGAAGAAAATATTTGTGGCCTTGTGAGAATATTTTGGCTTTCCTGCAAAAGAACACAAGCTGGTAAGCAGGAAGGGAGACAAAAATGTTAGTTACTGTTCCTAAAATGCATTTATCTTTCTGTCAACATGAAATAAAAATTAAATCTTTTCTTTATTTTATTTTTTGAAGTGTGAGCTTATGCATTTTTACATAAACAAATTAAGGATAAGATTCCCCAAGAAGCATATTTTGGATAGATACTCTACATGGGTTTGAAATTTTATTTGGAACTTGATCAACCATCTTACAATCATGGCATTAATGACATGTAAAAGGGTAAAAACATGGTTAAATTACAGTGTTAATTATTATTGGAAGTGTGAATAACTATATTCATGATTGTATTAATTATTATTGATAAAAAATATCTTTAAATTTTAATCATTGAATTATCATAAGCAAGAGATCTTCTTTAGCATTGTAAAACTATATGTAAACAATATAAGACATTTTCTATTTTTTAAAATTTCAAAGTTCTTATTCTTCAACTCTTTACTTATATAACATTTGGCCAAGCATGCAATATGTATTTTCAATTTATGGCTATAAAAAGATTTTTGAAACAGTTTTTGTGTTCAATAAGATAATAATAAAAACAGTTTTTTCTAACACAAATTCAATTTCTTAGATAATAAAGTACATTTTCTCAGTTTTTTTTCATATATATTTTTTTAATCTTGTCATCCTCTTGCTTTCTATAATCAATTATACAATATTACTTATTATCGTTTAACATTTGTATTTTCCTCTTATTAATTTGTAAGGTGTAAAAGAAAATGGTATCGACTAGAGAACTTAATTTTAACATAGGCTCGTTCAGTTAAGAAATTTTTTTTATTTCTATATTCCTTAACACTTTCTTCAATAATTTGAGCATTATTAACATAATTTGAAAAGTAACTTTTTTTTTCTAACATAATTTTAAAAAAATTGAAAAATAATTTATTTTGTTTCTTAACTTTTTCAATAATATGTTAAAAAAAAATGTTGATTTTCAAATTATATTAAAAACATTCAAATTGTTAAAAAAATGTTAAGAAAAACAAGAATGAAAATTGTCCTTAACTGAACGGACCCTTATACTTCCGCGTTTAAAGTTTTACGAGCAACTAATTGTCTTAATTAATTCTTTTTGGGAGACCTATTGGCCTGCCTAATTAACCTCCCAAACAAGGTCTTGAGGTTTTCTCTCATTGTAAGTGTTTAGAGAGGATAGAATATTGCAAATTGCAAACTGTCTTTTTTTTTTATTTCTTTATTTCTTGTTTGAACAAACTGCCTTTTGTACTACGAGGGTTAAGGAGAAAAAAACAAGTACTACTAAAAAGTAAAAACCATATGAAGCTCTTATAAAAAAAAATCCCATATATGAAGTTTTGCCCAATGAATTTTAAGTTTGACCCTGATAAAGTCACCCACATAAACCAGCCTTTTCTTCCACTTTCTCCTTTGTGAAGTGAAGAAATTTTTATTGTGCAAAAGTGGAGCTCTAGACAAAAGTAAAAAATTCCGGAGATTCAAATTATCTTTTTAGCACCAAAACAAAGTTGAAACCCAAAGATAAAAAACTTCAGAGTGCATCATCATGTCAGCTAGTCTTTATTGGTGCTTTGTTAGATCATATAATGGATATCCTTTGTTCTTTTCTGCATTCTTTCCTTTGGAGCTTTTACAAATTTTCTATGACATGCCAAATCAGTCTACAGGGCTCAATGCTTCAGTAGCTTACAACTATATGAAATTTTTGGGTGATACATGTGTCAGTTACATCGAGTGTATGTCATCCGTTCATCAAAAAAAAGATTGATTTTCTCTTTCTTGATGGGTGACTAACACGCAACCAAAAATTTCTCTTCTAATATTGTAAAATAATTAATGTAATTGGGAAAAGACTAATTAATGACTTGTAAAAGATCAATTCATCCAATTATTTTGTTCAACATAAGATGGACCAATCAACAAACGGCATATGATGTGAAAAAAAAATGAAATTTTCATTTTATCCCATCTAAACATGTTTGTTATCACTCGAATTTCTTATAATTACTATTCAAACTTCGTGACAGTCATGTTGTTAAAAATAATTGGACGTTTTGATTGGCTGTGTGTCAGTACTCCTAAGATAAATACAAGAATCTCAAATAATAATAATAATAATCAAACTTTGTCTAATATTATTTATTTTTGTTGTTATTTTATTATCTGTCTCATTTTATGTGCTACACTTGCTCTTTTATTTGTGGATGTCCCAAAATGAGTTATCATAAAATAAATTATTTATTACTTTTGCTTTAATTTAAATAACTAAATTTCATACTATGTTAATACTAAATGTATTCATACAAATTAAATATATTAATCGATACAATGTGACGTATTAAAATATAAAAAAGTGAAATTATAATGTTTTTACTCTCTAATTAATGAATATATATACATATAAATGTTTTGTTAAAGTGATTTATTAATTGAATATATATTTTTGTATAGATTCTGTCTACCACATGATAAAATAGATCGATCATATTTCACCTCGGCAAAAAAATTCATTATTTCAAGGTCTCAAGTATTTAATTTTCTTTACCTTTGATTGTATGAAATTGAAGTTTGCAATTAAAATTTGGGTAACATATAAATTTTCCTAACAATTTTACGATTTAAAAAAAAGAAATGATTTTGCATCAATTCCAATTTTAAACTTCAATTGATTATGTATATTAAACAAAGACCGATAAGGTCTTAACCTGTAGGTCAAGATTGAGACCTTAAGATTATAAAGTCTCGTTTGATTCTCACATCATGTAAATTATTTGTCTAATTTATATATTAAATTATTTTTTTCACTTTAAATGAATTGTGGTAATATTGCGGATTTTTTGGAATAATAAGATATTATAGGTTTATATTGTAATCCATCATCATATTACATGTATATATAACATCATTTTAATAAAAAAAAAATATTATGATAAAAAAATGATTTTGTGAACTCAAATTCACAACCGTTGAATCAAGGTAACGATTTACATATTTTCTTGATTCAATAGTTATGAACTCAACCATATAAAATCAACACTTCAGAAAAATATATTAGACAGAGAGTCAGCAAGAATTTAAATACTAGCAATTACTACACGGGCCCACGAGTTCTCTCTATGTGATTCCAACTCGATGCTTGCTGGTGGTATGGCCCAATTGAGAAAAGTGTCAGGGTACCATATATGGCTTGTTCGGTTCCAAAAATCTTTTCATCATTACAATAAGAAAGTAGGTTGATACCACCAATCTCACGAAATTCTACACTGTGCCTTTCTCATGAATCGTAAATCGTAACATCCTCGACCCCTTTTTACCTTTTTTTCCTGTTATACAATCTACACTGTATCTTTGTCAATGACCAAAAGGTAAAAGGTTACGGAATATAGGTTTGGCCCTTAGGGCTAATCTTTTTCCATCTTTCACTAATCACCCCTGAACATGTCCTATTAGTAAACAACAGTGGGTAAAGATAAAATATTTTGACAACCCTTTTTACAGTGAACTTTGACACCCATACAAAATCAAATGTCACGTACAATGTTACCAATGCACTGATCGGATGTCAGTTAAATGTCAAACCCAAATGTTTTTCTTGCGTGTTCATATATCTTCTAACATAGATAAGCGAGACACCCGAGTTTAGCACCCAATAAAAGTCCAATTGTGTCTTAATTTGAGGTCACGATCCTCTTCATTTGAGAATTGAAATGAAGTCAAGTTTATGATAAAATTGAATGCCGCATCATCAAACGAAAAATGTTTAAATTTAAATTTGTCATAATTACATTCAATATCATCATGAATTTGATTTCTATATAAATTTTTCTCAATTTGAGTATAACTAATCAGTCTCAGACCAGCTACTGATCACCATTGTACGACGTAATTCATATGATACCATGACAGTTTCGAACTTCCTCAAAATAAAAGGGATGCAAATAGTTTATGTTTAGAAAGTACAATTTCCTCAAACTTGATCCCACACTACTTTGTGGTACTTTTCAAGAAATTATCAAGCACTGCTCCTACACGCCAAGAAAACCAAGATCACCCTGCAGATATAAAGAATACTTAGCCCCAAATTTCATTTTCCAAATAGCTCTATGAAACTTAGAAGTTAGAATTTATGTATTACCTTAAACCGTCAACAAGGAACAAAAGTATTAATCAACTCAAAATTTAAACAATCATTTCACACTGAAATTACAAAAAGATACACATGCTTACTGCATCCTAATATCTAGAAGAGATGACAAAAGTGTTAGAAATAACAATCATACCAGAATCATCACTCAAGTGAACGCCATTGCATTGATCCGCTATCCCAGCTGCACCAAGAATGGACACAACCCAATCAAGGAAACTGGGACTAACTTGAAAACTGCACCACAGGTTGCATTCTCCACTTCAATCATTGCCATTGGGATGACAGATTCTGGAAATATGATCAATAGGATCCTTATGCTTGGTGCAAAAGAAAGCATGTGCTTCTCGATCTGTCATACCCATAGATTTCCGGAGCTTCATGACTATTGCTGCAAAAATCAGATTTCAGCACCAAAGAACAATTTGTATCCATAATAGTGAGCAAAAACTCATTCAGATATACTCCTTTCGAATCTCAATCTTTCATACATATAATTCTGGGAAAAAGTTGAAAATAATCTATTCTGCAATCTCCCCTTCCTCTAATTCCTCCTTTGCCAAGACAACTCCCCTGAAATTTGAAAGATCTTCCCCTTCCTATACTTCCACTAATTTGGCATATTCACCTTCCAAATCAAGAAAGTCATCAGGATTTATTTCTGCAATGAGATCTGAGTATGCATCTATTAAGCCTTGATCAAAATCAAATTCCATGTCTTCAGTAACCCCCAGTTCCTTGGTTTTAAAGCCAGGATTTGAACTGCCGCCAGTTGCCACACTGGTCAGCAAAAGCTTATCTGATGAGTTATTTAATGCTTTCTCAGACCTGTTTCCATGGGGGATTTGGCACACTGAACTAGAATTCAATTGTTTCATAAGATTAAGGACCTGGGGCTCTAAAGAGCTAATGTTTTCTTCTATTTTCTCCTCCCTAAAGGTAACACCTTTTGGGCTTTGGTGAACGTTTTTGACAGAATCCTTTAGCTTAGGTCTCAGACTCGCAGGATGGACATCTCTAACAACTTCAAAATCATATCCATGTGAAGGAAGAAAAATGTTAATTGCAGGGTACTCCAGAATAACTACATTAGCTAATTGTTGCCTTATTGGAGCCTTGATGTCCAACTCCCTGAAAGGTGGCTTGGGCTCCCGTGACAATGATGGGAAAAAAGGTTAGGTTCTCTCTAAACAGGAATTACTATTAAATAAAGCAAGTAACAATCGCTACAAGATAATTCCCTAGTTTCAGTGGGATACAAGCCCAAAAACATCCATTTCCATTATTAACGATGTCCACATGCATCCCAGGCTAATGGATTTGCACATTTCTGGAATACCAAATCTAGTCACTCCAGGAAGATAGACAGGTTAAGCTAAACAAATTATCCTCAATAAAGGATTATTTACGTTTGGCCTAACTTTGGTTTTCTTTTTTCAAACAGTAGTATATTTAGCATATATTTTTCTTTAGCAACATGAAAGTCTAGAAATTCCCAAGCAATAACAACTTAAGAGGTAAGGGAATGAAGCAGCCATTAGCTAAAGACATTATGCAAGATACATAAGATAGAATACCACAAGAAAACTTAGCTTCTGAAGGTAGAGTTTGGCTGCCTGATTCATGCAGGAAAAGAGTCCAGAAGTAGAGAGAGAGAGATGAGTACTGTAGCAATACCGTGCATGCAACTGTTAGTGTGACATTATTCAGGTACTGTTTATGTTACTGCAACAGAGTATTTGATGTAGAACAGTAGGAGATCACAAGTAAAGTAACAAGAATAATTCCCAATCACAGGGAAGCAATCGGTTTTCAATAATATTATGTTTTATTCATTTAAAGCTCACCCTTTGTAACATAGGGACGTCTAATATGTAGACATCTTAGAAACCCTAGTAATACCCAAATAAGGAAACAAAATAAAACCTAAATATCTAACATAATATCTGTTTTTAAATTAATTCCTAAAACCCTAATACCCATAATAGTTAAATCCCTAATACCCATAATATTACCAAATTACATAATTACCCTTATAATCAAAATTATCCATAATACACAAATTTAAAACCCTAAATCTAATCTTCCATGCACACTTCATCAGTATTCAATTTGGTTCTCTCAATCTTCAAGTTTCATCATGCACTGCCACAGCATGGTTCATATTGGCGGTGTCCCCACAAGCCCACAACCCGTCCTATTGCCCTTCTCTCTCTCTCTCTCTTCACATCTACCTTTAACCCTTCGCTCCCAAAAGCCCTTCCAAGTCCCATTTTCTCGGGAAATCCCACTTTTCCCTCAAAAAGATTGGAACTTTCCTGGGAATCCCCCCCCAAAAAAACCAAGACTTCACAACACCTGCATTAGAGCACCAATCCCGCATATGTGTGGAGCTCTCTCGCGAAGGTCCTAACTAGTGCTTAAAAGGTGTGCTCGACGTGGCGCAACATCTGCAAGGAACCCCTCCATGTGTCAAGGGATCGAGATGCACAACCTTGAGCACCTCTAGCCCACAACGCGTATAGGTATTATATAGGGAATTTTAGGGTTTCTTTTTTTTTTTTTTTTTTTTTGGGGGGGGGGGGGGGGGGGGGGGGTTGGTGAGAGTTTTACTCATTTTTATGTGTTGATCTTGAGTGGGTAAATTTTGTGAGTTGGGATAGATGAAAGGTTCATGTTTTCCCCTTGCTTCGTTTTTGGGTTTTTAGAGAATTTATGTTAGTGATCAGTTAAGTAAGTTGGAGAATCTAAGACATGGTCACTGAAACAAACTTGAGCCTATACCCATGACCAATTTACAAAACTGAACCGACCAAATTAAACCAGATTGTTCAGTTTTAAACAATATCCGACTTTTTGATCTGATCCGTCAGGTAAAAAACATGACGGAAAAGAATCATTTATATCAAAACTTCCACCTAATTAACCAAGGAATGCACACCCAGTTCAGGTGCTCAGTAAGGTCAGTCAGGTTCAGTTTGCAAAACCCAACTTCACCAGTTATGTCAAGGCCAGGGGATACACGAATAGGTCGGTCCTGATCTTGACTTGTCCAACGTTTATTTATCTGGTAAAGAGTCTGTAAAAATTCTTAGGCTGAAACTGGTATTTGAAACATCTGCAGTATATTTGTAAGATTACCAACTAGGAAAACTCACAAGAAAATAATATTTTTAAGTACCAAGAGAAAAAGTTAGAGACCTTTAGATATTTACGGACAAAAAACTTGAGATAGTCCAGCTGCACATCACAAAATTGCCTGAGCTGATGATTCCAAGGGCCAGGTTTTAGATGGTTCTCAATTATAGAGCAGAGGCTTGCGTCTTCAGACACACTGCAAGAATTCATGCATCAGTTATTTAAACACGTAAGCCAGCCATGGAACAAGAAGTGGACACCAGTACATTCCTCAGGAAGGATAATATACTAGAGCTTCGGTGGTAAGACAACTCATCCATAGTCAACTAAAACAACATCTGTTGAGTGAAACCGCCACTCAATTGTCCATGAAATGAATTTTTTCCTGAAACAAATCCTACAAATTACAAGATTATAATTAAGAACTAGCTGAAAAGGTGATGCAATATAGTAGGGAAGAATTGAAAAGAAAAAGGGAAACTAAAGATAAATGATCCAGATCACATGGATCTTTCCAAATCACATGACAATTCAACACTCAATCACAGAGTATGATAAATAATATTTTAATCTGAATTCATTCATAAGCTGTTGAATAACAAATGAATCTCCCATATACATAGGAGAATCATAACCTAAAGTTAAAGACTAAATCCTAAAAAGATAAGAACAACAGATCAAATAACAATGGAAGAAGATAAACCTAATCCTAATCTTAATCCTAATCCTATTCAAATAAGGAAGCTAACTAAGATGATAATTCTTAATATTTTCCCTTTACACAAAAAATTGAGGGTATTGAACTAACTATCTCTAATAATTCCAATAGGTCTCTCTACTCCATCAAAAGCGCTCTGATTCCTTTCTCTCCACATTGTCCAAAAAATTGAGTGTGGAATCAAAGACAAAGCCTTCTTGACCTCCTTAGATGCTCTCAAACCACTCCAAGCTCAAATTTCATTTTTCACGGAGCCCGCAACCACCCAAAACACTCCCACAATTCTATAAGTCATCTTCCACAAACTTCTAGCTAAAGAGCATTCCATCAAGAGATGAAACACGGACTCAGTGCACTCCTTACAAATATAGCACCTATTAACAATCACTTTTCCCCTTTTTTGTAGATTGTCAAGGGTAAGAATTTTTTCCCATGAGGCCTTCCACACAAAAAAAACTTACTTTCTTGGGAGCATGAGAGCACCAAATTGCTTTTCAAGGAAAATTAGAATGACCATTCGAAAAGACTCTATAAAGGAGGATTTTATAAAGATCTTTCAATTTAAACCCTTTTTTTCCGAGCAAGGTCCTCATCTCATCACATCCTCTCTACATATCTCAATCCTAGAATTATATAAAGTTTCCAAAAGCATCACAATCTCTTCTACTTCCCAATCTTGAACATTATGGATAAATGACACAACTCAAGAGACCCCTTCATTAGCTAACATGTGCTTCTTTATCTCTCACAATATTAAAAAATACCCGAAAACTTGTCCTTTAAAGGAGTGTTCCCACATCAAATATCGTACCAAAATTGAGCTCTAAGAATTTGGTACGCGAATACAAATCAGACATAGGATTTGGATCATGGTTCCAAGGGAGATATAAGGGTTTTGGTAACTATACTCCATCCTCTTTTGAAAAGGACAAGCCATTATAGAAAGTTGATGCATGGTAATTCTTTAAGTGTGTCCTTAGTGTGTATTAGCTCTCTCCAAAACACTTAAACACACACACAAAAATATTTAAAACATTAAATCAATCTCTTAAGGAAGCAATATCTTTAGGAAATATAATTTTTTAACCAAATATCTTTAGGAAATATAATTTCTTAACCATACTTATCAAAAGAAATATAATCTCTTAACCATATATAGGTAAACAAATTGCTGTTGCTGACTAAGATGATATTATCTGATATTCTCAAGTCAGCAACAAGCTTTTGATCTACCCAGGGGCAGCCAAAATTAGTAAACTTTTGCAAAATTTATGTGGAAATATGTGAAACAAAGATCTTTTTTTTATAAGTGCTATGTGAAACAAAGAACTTGAATGAAAATAAAATGCTACATAAATTTTTCTAGTAAAAGAAAAAGAAAGGACTAACTACCTTTTTTAATAGGTAAAGGTAAAGCATATAAGGGCACCAAGGGGGTGCCAACTATGTACAAAAGAACTATCTAAGGGATAGTGTTTGTATGAAATCAAAAAGATGCATCTCATTTACAAGAAAATTCCCCTCACGCCAAAAAACAAGGTGTTAAGCCACCAATCTTTAAGAGAATCGCTCGACCTTTCCACCCTATCAAAAGCTATCCTATTTCTTTCCAACCAAACCAACCACCAAATGGAAATTGGGATTAAGACAATGATCTTCTTTCTCTCTCTTGATCCAGGCCCACACCTCTTTAAAGGAACATTTGTTTACCCAACAAAGAGTCAAAGACCCAAAACTTGGAAAGCCATATTCCAAAGTTGTATAGTCCAAGAACAATTTAATAACAAGGATGCACGAACTCACTCTAACAACGATTCACAAGCACTTTTCCTCTCTTTTTGGAGATTATCAATGGTCAAAACCCTCCGCCAAGAAGCTTCCCCAACAAAAAAATAAATCCACTTTAATGGGAGCACAAGTCTTCCAAATGGACTTCCAAAAGAATTCGAAGCTCCCTTCAATAGGCAAAAGAGCCTTATGAAAAGAGCTAACCTCAAACTTTCCATTACCATTATGCCTTCACTTCAAATGATCCTCCTTACACAAGTCAATCTAGACTTTGTAAATTTCTTCAAAAAGTCTCATATACTTTGGAGTTCTGAATCATGAGCATTGCGGACTAGTAGAATATCCCACAAAACCTCTACGTTCAACAAAGAAGCATAGTCACTAATTAAAGCATCCTACTCTCTTTCTAAATAATAGACCGATGGAAATTGCTCTTTCAAAGGGGTGTCCCCGCACTAAGCATCATGCCAAAAACGAATAGTCTTTCCTCTTCCCACCTCAAAAGACCACCAATGGGAGAAATCATCCCACTCTTTTCTCCAAACCCCAACCCCATAAGTGCCTCTTCATTCTTTTGTGGTCCAACCACAATGATCAAGACCAAACTTTGCACGAATTACTTTTCGCCACAAAAAAGTTGTTTTCATTAGCAAACCTTTGCAACCACTTACCAAGCAAAGCCGAAGTAAGAGATTTAAGACCCAACCCATCTATCTCAATCAGTTGAATGACAATGCCCCAATTCACTAAATGATATTTGAAGTCATCCCTAGAACTTCCCCAAAGAAACCTCATTTGAATTCTTTCCAACCTCTTAGCAACCGCACGCGGGATGGGGAAAGGGACATGAAATAGATAGGAAGACTCGAGAGAATGCTTTTAATAAGTGTCAATCTCCCCCTTCAGATAGGAAGGGACTAACTACCTACCGGCCACGACTTGGTATCCAAATCAAAACAATGAAAATTAAGTGGGCATAGCAAGAAAAAAGAAATTGATAATAAAGATTTCACTTAACCTGCTTTTTTCCGCTCCTGCCATAACTAGGGAGTTATTGAGCAGGTTCGAGGGAGTTACTGAGCAAGATTAGGGAGAATTGTAAGAAAGAAGTAAACAACACTTGTTTCAGGCAATGGGCTACTTTGAGGTATCCTCACTCTTTGGGATAGAGGAAGTTAAGCAACAGGATTAGGAAGACTCAAGAAAAAAAGGTAAACTAGACTTGGTTTTGGACCACCTCTCTGATGATTTGATATTCTAAACAAACTCAATCTAAAAGAAAAAATATACACTAAACAAACCTTTAATTTTTATGTAATACATGTACAACCCTTGATTATAGAAGACAGACATCCTACTCACAATCACCGATTTAACAAAAACTGAGGAACCAGTAAACCTTTCAATGTAGCTATCAACTCTCACTAGCTGTCAAATCCTATTTCAATTTCTTGATTATACAAGAAAACCATCCTACTTCTCACAATGATTGACTTGATAAAAACTGGGATGCCTCACAAAGACTGGGAAACAATAAACCCCTCCAAATAGCTATCAACCCTTGGTAGCTGCACATTCCTGCTTCCATTTGTCTTCATTGCTTTTACCCTCAACTCAACCTCTCTCTCTCTGACCTCACAAAGACAGGCGACACTAAATCCCTCCAAGTTGCTATCAACTCTCAGTAGATACATTTTCACTCCCTCCCTCCCTTTCACGTATATATATGTATATGTAGATGTGTGTAAGAAAGAAAGGGAGAATTAGACATTCTATTCGTTCATGACTTATGAGACATTATCTTTCTCAAGAGTATATGAAAGAATAGAATAAGTAGGATTTATGTTTTTTTCTTTCTTTTGTTCCTATTCTCTTTTCTAAGAGAAAGTAGCTGAGCTTAAAATAGAAGATTAAGGAAATGAAAGACACTACTTTAATTATTCAAGGGAGCACACTTTGGATTTGAGTAGTGAGCAGAACTGCCTGATCATTTCTACCAACTTAAAGCTCTCAATCATAACTCTTTTATACGTTTTTTATAGTAAAAGTGTGGGTAGATTCTTTGAGTTTATCTACCAATTTAAGTTTAGTTTTGCTTCATGTAGATAGGGCTCAATGGTCCTTTAATAATAGGAAAAACTTCGATGTCAAGTCTTTCTTCAAAGCCCTTTTTTGTAAGCTTCCAATGGCAAGAAATTTGTATTTTCCGTGGAAAGCATTTTGGCGATCGAGTGCCCCCAAGAAAGTCTGTTTCAAGCATCTTGGGAGCGTATCTTGACAATTGACATGAAAAGTGTTTGTAAACTGGTGCTATCTTTGCAGAGAAGAGGGCAAGACCGTTTATCACCATTTGTCGGGGTTCCCGTTTTAAGCTTCTTTGGGAGATAGCTTTTTGTGTGCTGGTTATTATGTGGGTCATGGCCGGTTCTATCCAAGAGGAGTTTTGGGCTTCGAGTGGGATTAAAACTTCTAAAGGGACGAAGAAGGTTTTTAGGTTGACACCTCTCTTGATTTGGAAAGAGAGGAATGTGGGGACTTTTGAGGGTATAGAGAGCTCAATTGATACCACTAACATTCCATTTGGTATGATCAGTTCATTTGAAAATGAACTGAAACTATAATTGATTTGTAAATGAACTCAAATGAATTTTCTTGTTTTGTATGTTTCACATAAACTGTAGAATTAAAATGAATTTTATGTTTGGAATCAACTTTAGAATTAGATTCATTTCTAAATTTTACTCAAATACTCCTTAATATTATTAAATGATTTTATAACACTTTTCATCTCATTGGCTTTTTTAGTATTTTTTAATTAGGCACTTAACCCTCCAAACTTATGGAATATCAAAAGGACTATATGCACCTTCAAATTACTATTTCATACCTTTATTTTTTTCTGGATTTTTTAAAATCCCAATGGGAAGAACTTTGTATTAGTGTAACCAATTTCAAGTTTTTCGATGTGAACAAAGCGCGCAAAGCTCTCCCAGAGAATAAACATAGCATTCCAATAATTAAAAAAGAATGTAATTACCATGGAAAGCAATGCAATGAAAGACCAAAAAAATGATAAAGACCCACATGGCAATATAGTCTAACTCTAAGCTGTATAGCTCCATTACCCAATACAATTTTTTCCTAGGCCAAAAAGGATGGACCAAGAAGAGGACTGGAACCCTTACAGTGCAATACTGCTAGATTTAATTAACTCGCCCTTGAAGCTTGAAGCGTGAGCTTAACTGAGAGAGAGAACATAGAGATGGAGGACAGCAACAGATCGATAGTAGAGAGCCATACAGCTTTTTATACAACTTTTACTTATAAAAAAAAGTTATGATTCCAATTATTAAGCAAGAATATCTCTAATTTCAAATTATTCCCCTGTTCTCTATCTGTCTCACACACACACACTTATTTTCATTGATTCTTTCTTTCATATATTATAATGCAGCAGGGTTGTGACAAGAAGTTTTCATTACTTTCCCATTTTCTTTGCAATTATGAGACAAGGTTGGTGTGGGATGGAAACAGGAAGTCCAAGCATTGGATCCCATCCCAAATGCAACCCATGGCCATCCTATCCTACAAAAGGGCCATCAATTCATGCCAATATAATTGTTTGTATCCTAACACCAGAAGGTGTTTGTTAGAATGTAGATCAGTAAGAAGCTCATTAACAAATCGAAATCTAGGGGGTTGGTTTTTTCCAGATCCGTAAAAGATGAAGTGTGAGCCTGGAGCGGGTTCTGTGCTTCTAAGAATCTCAAAAAAACTTATTCTTTGATCCCCTTTCTATCTTTTGGATAGTTTGGAAGGAGAGAAATCAAAGAGCTTTTGAAGGCATAGAGAGATCTTTTGATGTAATTAGGGAAAGGTGGTTCAATGGCCTTATTTTTTGGGTCAAAGAAAATTTTTTTGTAAACAAAGTAGACATAGTTGATTTTGTGGAGTTTCTTTCCTATAGACATAGTTTTACATGGGTTGCACCCCTTTGGTGCATTCTGTTAATACATTTCACTTATAAAAAAAACAAACCAAAATCTGGATTCGAGAAAATTATAGCATGACCTTTGTCATTGTGAATGATTAACAAACTGATGAATTTTCAGGTCAAGATTGCAAAAGTCTAGATGGTAAATAACTTTTCTATCATGGATGATGCAATCACAACCAGACCTCTAGTGGAACAAATTCAACCCATGACATTGAAAAGAAAATGATCCCCTATCATTAAGTTGCCCAATTCTGTCTAAAAGAAAATCATCAGGAGCAAAAAGTGAGGCATCTCATTGACATGTCCATCCAACTGTAAGAAGACCTCACTCAGAGGCAGATTCGGAAAAAACCTATAGACGATACATCATGCTCAGATTATGCAAAAAGTATCATTTTACCTTAATCCCATACCTTTCACTCACAGACCATTACAAAGATTGATTTGATATAAAGTTGACAACAAATTTTCTGTAGGTTTTAAAAAGCATATAAATGGTCATGCATAGCATACTTTTAGCAAAAGCATACAACAAAATATAAGTCTTACCAAAAATTTTGAGACACAGAACAAGAAGTCTCATCAACATCAAACAGAACTTAAAATTAGAAGTACATGTACAAAGCCATAAATATATTATGGCATGCTTTTGTGAAATCAATAATTACCTTTGGTCATATCGAGTTTGATTCTTTTCCCTCCTTGACATTCCACTAGGGAGAAACAGGAGCTTCGTTCTGCGATTTGCAGCAGCACTCCGAAGGTTCCGAAGATGAAATGGTAGCTTAAACTGAGAATACCTGCACCATTTAGCTCTTGTCCTCTGAGCAGATTCAGCCACCCTCTTCATATCCTCCAGCATATTATAATCTACTCACAGGTTCCAGGATAAGATAAAAAATAGTATAGAAAGGTCAGCAAAATCAGCAAACTTCATCACGGAAAGTATAACTTATCCATAAAGAATTTTTATCTTTACTTCTTATACGTGGCATTTACTCACACAATCCCACAGGATCAAACCCCTAACCACTCCCTCCAACCCACCTTTTGTTGTGGAAAGGGTGCCACCAGACCATAGTCTTTCTTCCAAACCACAAAAGGGGTATCAAGCATAAAAAATTAAAAATCCATTGACAATGAACATCTCAAGTAAGTTATCACTTACAATTCACCAATGCAAAAAAGAATATATTTGAACCAATAAAAGACCAAAAGAAAAGGTAACTCTCTAGGAAAACCATGGTCTACCACACAGCCATGAAGAAAGGTCATTGAAAACCAAAATATTTAAATAATCTAACATATTAAAACAGGTTTATGAACCCTATAATGCAAATATAGAAAAGGCACTGATGAACAACAGAAGTAACGTTTACAGACCAAATAAACAAATTTACTGGGAAAAGAAGGAAAAATATATGGCCTACCTGCTTTGCACCACAAGTTCAAGTGAACACAAGCACTTCAAAAATTTTATTCAAACATTTCCTTACATGTAGCTCCCTGTCTATGAAAATGTAATTTGTAGTCATGGATCCAAGTAACTTAACGTTCTGACACTTGATATCACCCTAACATCACAAACCATTCAAAAATCCACAATGCTCATACAGCCGTTATCATTTCGATTTTCCAATTTTTACTTGGAATTGCCAAGCAACACACAAATTACATCAAGAGATTCTATTATTTCTCCAGCAATGCACAATCTACCAAGATAAACTAATCAAAACCGGGGAATGGACATTAAAATTTGTAGCAATTTTTACTTATAAAAAAATGTAGCAATTTTCACAAGAAAAACAAAAAAAAAAGCCACAAAAAAGGCAGTTTAAAAGTGTTTAAAATATATGTACCTGTATCAACTAACTTCCTTATAGCAAACTACACTCCACCTGCAAAATTCTTTCACAATGACAAAAGGGATATCGAAATCTGACTCAAATGAGAATCCAACTATAAGAAATCCTCGATCAATATGAACAAAAGGAGCACTAGAAAGAATGTAGCAAACTTCCTTTTAGCTAACAATATAGTACCCATAAAAAAACTACCAACAAAGAAACGAAAAGGCCATCAATATCTGACACAAAATATAAAAAAAATCCAAAAATCGCAATAAAATAAAAGGGCACCTAAATTCTGATAAAATGGACAGTGATTGAATGAAGAAGAGGAAAAAGAGAACAAGCATAAGTACCAGATAGGAGGAGATTATCATTGAACTGTGAGAGAGGGATAAACTGGGTCACGTTCCTCTTTCCAGTGCAGCCAGTCTGTTGCCTGTGGGCTTTGACGCAAGCGAGGCTACATGAGCGAATCGAACAACCTGGGCACTAGTACTTTGATGGGTTCTGTTTGCACTCTTCACATATAGCTGCTTCTTTTGTGTTTGGCTTTGTTGAAACAAATTCTTCTTGTTCTTGTTGTTTTTTGTTCTCCATTTTCAAAGAGAAAAGATATGGTTTTTGTCATGACCTGTAACCAAAAGAAGACAACTGCGCAGTTGGGTACAGTGTGATTCAAACAAACCAGATTTCAGAAACTGAAACACATCACAATCATCAAATCATCTCAATTAAATATACAATCAAAAATCCAAATTCATGCGTCATGACTCATACAAGAATCTCAAAATCACTTAAAACAATTATAGAGTTTTAAAAGGACTCCCTTAGAAATAAGTTTAAAGAAGTAAAACTTCAAGTTAAAAGACTCGAAACAAATTAATCACAAACAAAATATAGACTCTCTACTAACACTACCAACAATCAATCGGGCGGATCAAGATCCAGAACCTACAAACACAACCAAAATAAAATAAGGGCAAGCTATATAGCCTAGTTAGATAACCCTCGTATAAACCTAACTCTACAAGCATCATACAATCATAAACGAAGCAAGGATTGGGGATACATATATACAATTAGCAGATATATTCTTTTCCAAAACGACAATTAATTTGAGATATATTAAAATCACAGACCTCTCAACGGGCCAATCACACCTCAAAAGCCCCTCAGCAGGCAAACTTTCACGATTACATCACATAACAGGCCCATAGCTTTAAAAAAACATGTAAAAGTTTAAAAGAAAACTCAACCTTTCTCATTTTCAACGAACTCATTTTTCAATAAAGACATAGTAAATCTTTATTTTCAATAGGAGCATTGAATCTTAAGAAATATCTGAAAGACTTCCTTAAAATTCAGATTTCTACACAGAGTTAAAGTGTATCCCAGATTCACTGCTCAAGTGCTCGTTGATTCCATTCACAAACATATACAGGATAAAATTAGTGATTAATTACCAAAAAAATAATGATTAATTTAAAGCTTGTGTCATAAGCCAGATGAATTCCTAATTTCCTATGCTACAATGTACTTTAATTAACACGTTTAACGTTATTTGTCCAACCAATCACAGTGCAAGAGAAATTAATTCCAAAAAACCTTGAATTCTCTGAGCACTGAGCTGAGCACCATTGGATCAATCCCAGGTTGAATAACTTAGAGGGGTAAAAAGAGACTATAGTGATTACTGATTAGTGAAAACTAACCTTCCCAAGAGTTAAGCCGAAGAAGAAGAGAGAGGCAGAGAGCTAAACAGAGAACGATAAGTTTGTAACTTGTAAGAGAACAGAAACTTTAAGCTCCCGCTGGTGGTTCAGGGTTCCTCGTCGCTACCGGTGCTGCTGCCTGCTGGAAGGAATAGAGAAAAAAAAGGGTAAGCTGGTGGTGAGGCCGTGAGGGAGAGAAAAGTGAGAAAGGAAGAGGGAAGAGGGAAGAGAGAAGAGAGAACATACTAAAAATAGAGTACCTGAGTCGCAGCAGTAGCCGACGCCGTCTGTGCAGCCGTGCAGGTTTGCCGTCGGTCTGTGTGAGAGCAGGTGTTGTAATTTGGTGGGAGTTTAAAGAGAGAAGCGTAGCAGAATTGTGAGAGCATTATGAGGTTGGGCTTGGTCAAAACAAGTCATGAGGTTGCGCTGGGCTTACAGAATTATATCACAAAAGAACTGTTGTTTGAGAAACTCAGGAGGCTGCCTAAAATATATGTAGGTGTAAGGTACATAGGCAGCAGCAGTCTTGGCCAAAATATCAACCTCAAACTTTCTTGAGGAGTAAGTACCCACTTAGTTTGGGGTACTCAACTGGGATTAGGTGGGCCATTTTAATTCTCTCTTGTATTTTGTTCGCTTAAAAAATCAAATTACATTGATCCCACATTTTTACTAATCCAGTATATATATATTTTTTTATTTGTAAATGAATTATATTAAAGCAATGTACAAAAATAGACTGGGCATACCCAAGAGATATACATGAGAAACAAAACCCCAACCTAGTGAGTTAGGTACAAAAACGGCCTAAGCTCAGGAAAGCTAGTATAAACTAATCTATAAACATGAAGTTTAATTTTCCTGGCTAAGCTGTTAGGGTGAACTGAGGTTCCATAAAAAATCTTGGCATTCCTAGCCAACCAGATTTGGTGCACTGTGCAGGCCAGAGCAACTCTTATTGCTGTGGCAGAAGGTCTCTTACCTTTAACTTCTTTGTGGATCCATTTGATATCACTTCTAATGGTGTTCATCTCTCTTCTGCATCCAAGTCAGGCTTTAATGATTGCCCAGGTTGCTTTACTGATCCGACAGGAGAAAAAGAGGTGGTCACTGGTTTATTCAAAATCTTTGCACAATGGGCAGAACTTCTCCTCTTCTGATGGAAGCAACTTATCTTTGGTTAGCAGTTTGCCCTTGATGGCCAGCCATAGAATAAAGGAGTGTTTGAGAGTGCAACTGTTGTTCCAGACAAGAGGAGCCCAGTGAACTCTGGAACCTTTAGGCCTAGCACTGTTATAAGCCTTCTTAATGCTAATCTGATTATGGACTTCCCATTCAAGCAGCTTGGATTGAGCTTTCTGAATAGAGTCTTCAGATGAGACTAGATCATTTTTTATTTCCAGGATTTTCTTCCACAGAGGGGAGTCTTCATGTTTGGGACTTGCTGTCCAAATATAGTTCCCCTAAAGGTAGTAATGATTTACCTATCTAACCCACAAGGAGTCCCTCTTATTGTGGATGTTCCATAAGGTTCTAGACAACAGGGCTCTGTTCCAACTCTTGAGGTCAATGAGGCCAAGGCCCCCTTCAATTTTAGGCTTACAAACTTCCTTCCAACCAACCAGAGGTTTCCTAGTTCCAGGACTCCTGCCACCCCATAAGAACACTCTGCACAGCCTGGTGATTTTATCAACAATATTAGCAGGAATAGGAAAGATAGCAAGCCAAAAGCATTCCACCCCTTGAAGGACTGACTTAATCAACTCAACTCTTCCAGCGTAAGAAAGTGTACAGCCAACCCAAGCATTAATGTATGATGAGATTTTGTCAATAAGAGGAGAGAAATGGCTAGCATTCAATCTAGTAGAAGCCATGGGGACCCCCAAATATTTGAAGGGTATACTGCCTTCAACCATACCTGTAATTCTTCTGATATCAATAAGCTCAGACCTAGGAATCCCAGCATGATAGATGTTGACTTTGGAAGGCTAGCTTCCAGACCAGAGCACTCACTGAAATGCTTAAGACACTGCATGAGCTGTCCAACAGACCAGGCATCTCCCCTGGCTAGCAGAATTAAATCATTTGCAAAAGGCAAATGAGTGGTTTTAAACTTTTCACATTTAGGACGGTATTTAAAGCCATCCTCCTCTTTCAGCCTACCAAGCAATCTGGACAAGTACTCCATAATTTACACAAAAAAGAAAAGGGGAGAGGGGGTCTCCTTGTCTTATCCATTTTTTACCAGGGAAAAAACCATGAAGACTGTCATTGATGTTCAAGGAAAAGGAAGCAGTGGAAACACATTCCATCACCCAACATCTGAATCTATAAGGAAAGCCAAGATATGAAAGCATACTATCCAAAAAAACCCCAGTTAACAGTATCATAGGCTTTTATGAGATCAATTTTTAACATACATCTAGGAGAGATCCTCTTCCTGCTGTACTTCCTGAGCAGCTCTTGAACCAGATAAATATTTTCTATCATGCTTCTAGACTTAATAAAAGCAGTCTGGGCAGGGTTCACTATGCTACCCAGAATATGAGAGAGCCTAGAAGCCATGATCTTAGAGATAATCTTATACACCACATTACAGCAAGCTATCGGTCTGAAGTCATCTACTTTGGAGGCATTCTTTTTCTTACGAATCAAAGCTAAAGCAATGTGATTAATTTGCTTAAGAAGCTTTCCATTTCTGAAAAATTCTAGTATATTTTGTCCTATGGGGGAGTGGGACAGAACGTTAGGATTCTGATCACTGTTTTTGGAACATTTTTATCTTTTTCATGTTTCGTCATATTTCACAAAGCCCGACGTATAAAAGTAATATCATGACCGCGTTTTTATGTCTTTGCGGTCAGCGATTGCCGTTTGTGTTCGCGATCGACCTTCTCCATCTTCGTGGCTAGTGACTACTAATGTGCTTGCGACCACACACCTCAAGTTTTGTCAACAATAAGATCTGTATCAATACCAGAAAAGAGCTTGACAGACCTGGGGAAAATTACGAGTTTGCATAGTAAAATATTTTGGTATAATGTAAATCAATTTCTTTGTAAAATTATATTTTATACCATTAAATGATAAGGTATAGAAAGCAATTTTTTACAAAAACCAAAACATTTTTTTTCTACATTTTACCATATATATTTATTTTTCTCTTACCATATATAATAAACTTTCTTTATCCGTCTCTCTCTGTATTGCAACAAGTACATTATTCATTATATATAATATGTTAGCTTTTTTAATATTTATACATATATTTATTATATAATATGACTTATTATTCATTTGATATTTAATTTATTTAATAGATGGAAGAAAATAATAATTTATTTGATATTTAATTTTTTAAGGTTATAAATTCTCTTTTATTATTATTTGTTCATTTATTATATTGACATGCACATGATTCTTTATACGATATTATTTTTCATAAGTATATTGTTTAAATATAGTATTATTTATACAAATTAATTTATTTTCAGTCAATTATTTTTTTTTATTCCAAACAAGGGAATGTAAGATAAGGCCATTTTTAGTATATAACCAAACAACAAAAAACTAAAGGAAAAAATTGATTTCCATGTAAAAAGTTTTACCGTGTAAAATCAATTACGACATACATAATTCTACGAGAAAACAAACAGAACTTTAATTCGTAGAGTTAAAAACCTAGATTTGTATCCTTGTGTTAGGATAGTGGGTATTTTTTTTTTTTTTTGTGGGTTTAATTTTGTAAGTGTTGAATGAACTTTTGTGTTAATTTTGATTCCGTTAGTGTTGGATGAATTTTTGGTGGGTGCCTTTGTGAATGAATCCATGTGGATTTGTATTTGATTTGTTGGTGAGTTTTTTGTGGATGAATCTGTGAATGAATCACTACGGGTTTGCACTTGATTTTATGAGTGAATTTTTGTAGGTGAATTTGCACTTGGATTGGTGTAGTTTCGTTTTAACCGGGCATGATGTGCTGCAACTTAGCTTAATATGGAATAATATAGATTAAAGGTTTTATGAGAGGATTAGGAATTGGGATAATGAATAACGATGGTTAAAAAACATAAATGCAATTAAAAACTTTTACAAATTTAAGTCTTTTTTTTTTCTTTTCCTTTTAACTAGAAGCTGGTATAAATATGAATGCAAGATTATACCAAAATTGGTGCTTTAAAAAAAAAGAAACTTTTAAAGGTGTGTTTGGATTGGAGAGGAACAGGAGGAAAAGGAAAAACTAGTATGTATACCTCTTATTAAAATAAAAATTTATTGAGGAAACATTTGCTTTTATTTTTTACCTCCATTTCCCTCCACCCAAACATAATTATTTGGAACGGAGTTAAAAGGAGAGTGCGCGCGCGCAAAAGACAAAGATGTTAGCTTGCTGGTGTTGCTAAACGCTCAACGTCCCTGTGGGGACTTTTCTCAAACAGTTTATGATTTTGAAACCAAAAACGTTTCGTCTCCAAAGAATCCACGCAAAACCCCTAACCACAACCAGGAGCCTTAAATCTTCACATTTTGAAACTATCAGTTCCCGCCTGAAAATCCAGATTCATCTCTACCTCGATTCTCTTCTTCAATGGAATCAGGTCTCTTTCTCTCTCTATCCCCTTCTCTCTCCATGTGTAAATCTGTATTAATATTCAATGTTCGTTTGCTGTTGCTGGAAAATGTAGGGAACGAAAATAAAGTGAGATTTGAATTTTATATGTTTTGGTGTTCATTTGGTTTACAGTTAATGGAGCGAAAACGGAGTTCTAAGAATCATTGCTTTCTCAATTCGCAGAAAATGAATCTCACGGCTGTTACTGAGGTTAACGAAACTCGCTTGCAATTTTACCTGCTCTACAGAATTCTTACATGTCACACTATGTCGGAAGCGGCGCAGGACTTCCTGGATTGGTTTTGGCAATACCCTGCCAGGTAAATGGACTCAACTTACTCTCCAGGTTCAAATGTTCAAATTGTGAGGGGAAGAGCAGAGGTATTGTCTCTCCATTCCTTCCTCTGTATGTAAGTGACTACGAGGTAAGGTGTTAGCAAGTGGAGATGAACGTTTTTTATAAGTAAAATTTTTATTAAAAAGAACGCAACTCAAAGTCAATGGCTAATTACAACGATAGAAATCCACAAAATCTAATAAATCGTCTTTATTTACAAAGAAATTCCCTCTAAACCAAAAATTGATGGTATTGAACCAACTATCTCTAATAGTTCTAATAGGTCTTTACACTCCATCAAAAGCCCTCTAGTTCCTTTCTCCCTATACAATCCAAAAAATAGAGCCTGGAATCAACAAATAAGCCTTCTTAACTTCCTTGGAAGCCCTCTCAAACCATTTCAAGCTCAAATTTCATCTATCACGATCACTCAACCACCCAAGAAATTCTCAAAATTCTATAAGCTATCTCCCACAAACTTTTAGCAAAGGAACACTCCATCAAAAGATGAAAAACAGATTTGGCACACTCCTTACAAATATAGCACCTATTAATAAATATAGCACCTATGAACATGAGATGGAACAAAGAGTTATTGACTGAATTATAACTTATATCTTTCCTAGAGCTAGTTTCCGTCTTAATATGTTTTCAATGATGTGTGGAGGTCTTTGCTTGAGGCGAAGTCTTGAAAAAGAATACATGCTATGTTTGTTAATAGTACTCTTGGATTGCATCCAGTAAACTGCTGATCTTTGAGTCATCAAAATTAGTCAACAAAGAACACAGCCTTAGATTGATGGCTATAGTTTCTGTTATGATTTGGTTCCCATATACTCTTGAAAGTTGAAACTTGAGTATAATACTACAGCTATGATGACATTGTCTGTGCCCTGCCCTTTGTTTAGTCGGATTTGTGTGTAGTTTGTTTAGATGTATCTGTTTTAGGGAGTGACCTTGCAGAAAAATCTCGGTAATGTTTTATTATTTTTTCCCCTTTTAGTTGCTTGTCTCATTCCTTTTTTTTCGTTTTTCTCTTGGAATAATCTGTATGGAATTTCTCTACTCTTGTCACCAGTTAGCTTCTCCTGGTTAAAGTATATTGTCTAAACCGTGTTATAGCACAGGATTTGAGGCAGGATCATGGCTTCAGGGAGCAATTTGATGTAGCAGTGGCCAGAGCAGTTGCAGAGATGAGAATTTTAGGTAATTACAATAACTTCCTGTCATTATTTTTTCTATTTATCTTTAGGACTGCGGTAGTTCATTACTGTGTAAATTAATGTGATTTATCTCTATCTTCAGCTGAGTACTGTCTTCCTCTGGTTTGTGTTGGTGGGTTGTTTGTAGCTGCGAAGGGTCATGATCCTCAGGTAGGAATATGAATTTCAGATTTGGACTTACATTGACTTTATCCATAACTGAATAATGATTGAGTAGCACGTTGACTATTTGATATATTATGTCGTGTTGTGGCTACTGCAAAAAGTATGGCTCATTTAAATTGTAGAATACTATTTTTTGTCTTTAACTCCTAACCATTTTGTTATTAATTCATATAATGATTTCTTCAGCATAAGTTGTAACTGCTTTGTTCACGTGCTTCGATCTATTTGGCAATGCATACATTGGAATTTGTCAACTACAAAATCATTAAAACAAAAACTCTATGAACTCTAAAAGCTCTTCTTCATTAAAAAAGAAGTACCCACTAAACCAAAAATTAATGGTGTGAAGCCATCTATCTTTGCCTAATGCTATAGGCTTTTACAAGCCTTCAAAAACTCTTCTATTTCTCACTTTCCATACAATCCAAAATACATAGAGAGGGATTAATCTTCAACCAAAATATCTGCCCTCTAGAATCATCTTAGATTTCTTCAACTCTCAGATGAGGCCTTCAATCCAAGTAAATAAAACTTTCTGTCATCATAACTATCTGCCCTCATTGGTTGCAGCCGAAATTGTCAGCCTGGAGAGATTTGCGGATAATTGATTGACCCAAGGGAACTAGTGTTATATATTGTCTAAGCCTCTAAGGTGCATTAGGAACAGGTGTGAAGGGATCATGTCTTTTGAGAGGAAGATGCGGTTGTCTCTGCATCAAAAATTTAAACAGAACCAAATAACTAATTTATACATGCAATAATATAGACTTGCTTCTTATGGTAAGACTAAGGGAAAAAAACAGTTTGATGTCTATTATGTACATCAATAGTGGATGGTATGAATCACTTTCGGAGTCCTGTTATTCTTTTAAATGCCTCTTATGAAAAGAAGAATTCTTCTTCTTTTTAAAAATATTTAATGAATATCGTCTATTAACTTACTTTTTTGTGGTACATTTGAACAAGAGGAAGTTAGAAATGCAGAAAGAGCTGTTCAATTGTTGGGTGCTTCCATATTGACACTGTTCACAGGTGGGTTTGTTATATTTTGTGCTAACCTATCAATCCATTATGTGTTTGGATGTAGATATACTCGTGAGTTAGTTTATGGCTAAGCTGAATAGTCTTTGCACCATGCGGAATCATGCAATGCTAATGGCTCTAGCCTTAAATCACGGTTATCAGTTCTGGCATGTTTGGCTTGAGATGTTTTGCCTCTGAGAACTAGATCCCTTCTCTGACTGGTGTTTTACGGAGGGATGATTATTATATTTGGGTTAAGATGTTTGCCTCTGACTGAAACTAGAACAATGGACCCACTCCCCTTGTCTGTACAAGGGGAACATTTTTCAAATGTCTAGTCTATTCTTTTAACTTGCAATAAAAGATATTTCATGGGTGATTGGCAAATACGATCAAACTCAGCTAGTTTCATGATTGGTGCTTGAAGTCATTTGGTTCAGAACAGGAAAAAATTCCGCGTTTTTGTTGATTAAAAATGTGGGGGCGCTTGGAGAGGCAGAGCTATGAGGATTATTAACTTTTGAGACTAATGGGTGTGTTTAGTTGAAGAGAAAAGTGAGAGGAAAGAAAACTAAGAAGATGAGAGTTTTCTTTCATGTGTTTAGTAGATATGATTGAAAACTAAGAAGAAAGAAAATAGTTTTCTCTTACCCTTGTTTAGTAAAGTGGAAAAGTGAGAGGAAAGAAAATGTAATAGCATTATTTTTACTATTATATCCTTCATAATGTTAATGGTTATTACTATGAGAGATTATATGAGGATTAATTGGTAAATTGATAATATCATATCTTTTCTCTCCTATTATATGATTTGTACATGAAACAGGAAACACCAATCATATTAGTTTTCTTTCCTCTCACTTTCCTCTCTTACTAAACAAGAGAAAAGTTCATTCCACACACACTTTTCTCTCCTACTAAACACACCCTAATATTATAAAGTAATTGAACTTGCCCATATTCTTTCTTGGAGGGGAGGGCGCATACCTGGGATAAGGAAAGAATGAAAAGCAGCATTGTAATGACTAGTACTGTAAGAACTTAGATGGGGGCCTCGCATGCAAGTGTACTTATGTGTGAATACATGCATGCAGAACTAGAACAGTACGGATAATCATATTAATCCAGTAGTGTTATCTTTGATTAAACCAAATTTGCGGCAATACTGATGTTACAACTATTGCCTGGATATTAGAGCAAAGTCTTCATTGTTAGAGGGATTTCTTTGTGCTTCGGTTTAGGACATAGGCTTTTGAACTATGCTCAGTGTATGCAAAATTTGAGTACGTGCAATTGTGATGTCCTTATTGGAAAGCATTTGCTCTGTCTCTGGTTCTCATTTTCTTTGAGTGGGGAACATGAATTGTGGGGTGAGGGGACAAATATAGTTTTCAGTCATCATTATGACATCAGTTGGCACTGGTTGTAGTCTCGAATTAAATTAAGCTTATAACTTCCCAAGTTTAAAACTTGTTTTGCATTATTGGAATCTATTTATATGCTTCTCCATTGAAGTGATTTTTGTGTTCTTTCTTTGTATCCAGTGGAATCACAGAGTCCATATGGACAGCGAACAGCTATTGTACACCTAAAACATTATCATACCCCAAGAAAAAATCCCCGTGATCCAGGTACACCAGCAAAAATACCACTGTAATTAATTCGAATGCCCTATTTACTGTTTGCTTTAATATGTTATGCTTCCTCCACCCTACCAAATGTACATGTGATGACTTCTAATATGAGATTCTACTTTCAAGAAGTGATCCCTTGGGGTGATTTATTTTGCTTGACATGCAATTTCCAGTTTCTTAGTACTTCTTTTTCTATTGTTTTGCGATGCTTGGGGTTTAAAAGGTTTTCTGGAAATACTTGTGAGATACAATTTCTTGTGTGATCGGATAATGATTTGTGACTTCCTTTTTGGCTTCCATGAAACAAGCTGTTTCAAATATAGTATTGTCAAGTGACTCCTCCAGATTATAGCCTGAGTGATGATGTTCTGCACCAAAAATAATTCTCTTAGGTTTGATTTATATAAATACTTATTTAGCTTTATTGAATTCTGGACATTGGGTAATTCTTGCCTATATTTAAACTATGCACTAGGAAAATAGCGCCCTCTCTCTCTCACACACACATGTAAATTGGTCATCGGGTCATGGTTCAGAGTTATGGTATGTGTTTATGATGCATCTTTAGTCACTTCTTGGTCTGCCATATGAGGATCAAGTCCTTTTTAGTGATGCAGCCTTTTATTTTGAACATCTAATTTCCTTTCTTTTCTAAACTCAAAGTGAGAATTCTTTTTTAATTTTTTTGGGGCCTTAAGTAGGCTGGTTCTGAAGTGCTTAATTCACTTGTTGATTACCATTGTTAAAGTATTCTTTTGGTACTACTACTCTTTCAAATGTTGGAAACACTTGTGGACACGATAACGGATTTAGAAGAAATAGGTTTGCTTAAAACACACTTATCAAAAAAGGTTTCCTTAAAACAAGAAACATGGTCATTATATAGGAACTTTTTATTTGGTTATCCTTGAGGGGGGGGGGGGGGGGGATATTAGATGAATCTTTAATCTGTTTGTCTCTCCAGGTTGATTCAATATTCTTTGCGTAATAATAATAGTAATATTAATAATAATATCTGACGGAGTGGGTCTTGGAAACATAGAAAAAAGAAATAGATTAGAACAATAATGTGATGGATAAAATGACTTTTACCTACCTTGCTCTCCATTTGTAATTAGTTATGCAGGTCAAATTTTTGAAACACCTAATGAAGCATCTTCCGAGGTGACAATATTTAAGGTGGAACTATTTATCAAAAAAATTATTTAAGGTGGAACTGCATGACATCATACTGCCACACTTATGCCTACTGTTTTTTCTTTTTCTTTTTTATTTCTCTCTTTCTTGGCATCATCTACAAAGATTAATACTTGCATATTAAGAAATGAAAGTTTAAATCTTTTTTGGCCACTTTTGATTTCATTTGATGAACACGGGTTTTTTACATTATAGTCTGTTAAAGGTCTTTTGTTTGCCACCGTGTATAACATCACCCTTTGTTGTGGATGTCTATTTTCTCTTTTTCTTTTCTTTGTTTTTTCAGGGTAATTTATATAAAAAAGAGACACTTTTCTCTTCTTTTTGTTTTGGGCAAATTCGAGGACTATTAATTTCATTACAACGGCTATAGTAACGAGTTTTGAGAACATATTACATTTTTTTCCTTTTGTTTTCTAACGAACTACAAGCAAATTTAGTGTAATAAGTACTAATTTTTTTAGAGGAATAACAAAAGGAACCTATAATAACAATATTTCTTTATACTGATTATCTGTTTCCTAATTAATATTTGATGAAAATCGCTTTGCTAACCCTGTGTAGAATGCACGTCTTGCTAAAAGCATTAAAGTAGTTTTGTATGTTACTTTGCTTTCTTTTCCTATTTTATTTGTTAGCAAAAAGTTTTGATTGGTTCGATTCTAAACTCAGAACAGTTGAAACTTTCATTAGTAATTTTGAAAAGTTTTATGGGAATAAAAAAATTAAAATTACTAATAAAAATTTTAATTAATCTAAACTATAAAACTTAAACTCAAATCATTTAATATATATATATATATATATCTTTGTCGGTAAGTGAGATTGGATAGTATACAATCGGGGAATTATCTATGCAGTCAAAACTGATATTTAACATCGAGCCTTGTGCCTGACTAACCCTTGTTTTTAATGTGCTAATCTGTGATATTTTTGGTCTCTCACTGAGTTCTACAGTGCAACTAGTTTCTTGCAGACATATTTTTTTTTTTGCATAAAATAAATCACTCACAAAGGTAGGAATAAGCTTTTCAAAATATAGGCAAAGGATCCTCAACAAAAAATATTCTCTCTACTCTCCAAAAATGAGGTAGTTTCTCCACTATTTTGCTGTGTTTCCTACTATTAACTTAAGCTATATATATATATATATATATATATATATATATATATATATATATATATTATGGGTATTATCTTAGTAATCAATCCCCCTCGGTGCGGATTCAAATCTTTATAAGTAATCCAACTTGATATTAAAAGGAGATTTAAGAACGTGGACGTTTCTTAAAAAATTGGTATGTAATTGCTCTCTGTCTCACGATTCGCCAGTACAATTCTTGCATATAATGTAAACTTTTGTTGCGTAAAATAAATAACTTCGGTCACAGTGGTTGGAATAAGCTTTTGAAGATATAGGCAAGGTATCCTCTGATCGTTACAAATATCTCTCTCTGTCAAGTGAGAAGCTTCCATGGAGCTGTCTCCAAAAATCAATTTTAAATAATATGTAAAAGCTTTTATGATGAAGAGAAGTTGAAGCTAACGTAAAAATAAAAGTTCACATACCAATAGACAAAAAACTAATTTAAGACTTTGCTCAATTTGTGATCTTTGTCACATGCTTGATATTTTTACATTACACAAGTTTGATTTAGACGGTAGCCAGTAAGAGATGGTACTAGCAAGAGTTGGATGACTGTAGATTTTGTCATATACATATACATATATATATATATATATATATATATTTTGACTTGTATTTTGACATTTATTATATAAAGCGAGATTTTCAAAATTTTATGTAATGAAAACATGTTGAGATATATTTTATTATTTTATATATATATAAAAATATTTTACATAAAATATATATGTTAATAAATGGATTCGAGCTTCCTCTCATACACTTTTAATTGTTTTATGCCGTTACAAAAACATAATTGTTTAATCATATTACTTCATCAATTTATATTGATGATTATCCTCATGAACTTTCATCCAAGAAGTCAAAAGTTTTGTTTAATTAGTTTTAGTTCTTATTTTAGGTCAAAGTTATGTATATATATATAAAATTTCCAAAACCCCAATTGCTACTATTTAATACTTAGGACTTGGAACAGAGTAATTGTAGGTGAAACTTTATTTTAAAGGGTTTTTTGAACCACCAAAGGTCAGACTTTTTCTTTTAAAAGTCATTGAGCGACTGTATGTGAATTTTTTTTCTAATCGATTGAATCTTAAGGGCATTCGATCTTTAACCATTTATATTAACATCATCAAGAATGTCAAATCAATGTTAATGACTATTAGTGGAATGCATATAAATTAAAAATATTAATGAAAGTAATTTTAAAGAGCAGTGATCACATAGATTTGATTAATGGAATTTATTATGAAATCAAAAAAATTTATTAGTAATTATGAAACAATTAAATAATAATTTTAATATTTAAATTTTATATAAAAAATTTAAATAATTACCATTTAATTTTCTCTTGATTGATAATAGATTTTCTCGATTCTCTCATAGTTATCACGAAGTTAAATCCGTGATATCGACACTTATTTTTAAAACTTCAAAAAAAATTAAAAGTCAGAATTAAGTGGGGCGGTCCCATATTGAATCCATCATCCCTATCTGTGGGTATTTGATAGATTTTTCCTTTATTTGAAAGGTTATTTTGTAAAACTTGACCAAACTCATTTTTTTTTTATTAATTATCCTTCTAATACACGCAATGCATGTGGACTAATTAAGGACAATTTTCAATTCTAGTGAAACATAAGAGGTTAGTAAAGGTTAGCTTATATCTTACTTGTAACATATTACAAAAGGGTTTGTAGTTGTCACCTTTAAATGCAACGTGTGCCAAGTAGTTAATTTTTATATGTAATGGATAATTTTTTGGACCAAATTTAAAATATTAATTTTCTTTGTCACTATAAAATTGATATATATATGAATTTAAAAAAAAATTCACTGACAATATTATTTTCAAATTTCACATTTATATTGACATTATTAATTAAATCCTTTAAATTTATTAATAAAATTTCGAGTGAATCTAAATATTTTATATTCGATCTATCTAACTTTAGTTGGTAAATATTTTCTTTCCTTGTCTAAGTTTACACTATAAAATTGATTTCACTACCTTTGTTTAAATTCAATACTGGGATGAAATTTCACCTACCTTGCTTCACCAATACTCTATGCAGTTGGTAGAAAGCAACTCAGCTGCCTGCTTTCTTTATTAGTATAGGTACATACATAGATTATTAATCATGTTGTTTTACATAGATAAAAACTAACTTGCAAAAATTATTCACTTTTAATTTATTAATATATTTGATCTCTACATTTTTTACTCTTTCAATAAAATTTATATTTAAATATAATTTTATAAGAAAATTAATTCAGTCCGTACATAAGCGCACGGCTAGTTAAAGGTTTGATTTGGTTAAAAAAAATTGGTGCTTAAATATATTTTTTTCAATTTTGTAAAAAAAACTTTGGGTGAAATATAAAAAATAACATAGAAATTTTTAAAATTAAAAGGACATAAAATATTATCAATAATTAAAAAAGTGATTTTTATAACTTTTTTACATTTAAATAAAAAAGTAAACTTATATAATTCCTATACAAACGACTTCAGGATTTGAATGATGAGTTGCATGCCTAACCAAGCTATGGAGCTAAGTTTCATTTGGTGGATTAAAAAAATATATTATATGATTTTCTTTTAGTGTTTTAGTTCATTGAATCAAAATCAAGTTATTATAACTTCAATATTTAAATTAAAAATTCACAAAGGATATTTTTTGTGTTTAAATATTTGTATATGTTTGATTTAATTTATATTAATGTGTGATTTTAGGTGAACTTACTTAATTTATGAATTAGTAGATCACGTGCCATTATGCTAAGAATAAGATAATAATTTTCATTTTTTTTTACCATCCTAAAATATCAAATTTATCATAATTTAATTCTTTTTGACTCGTTATTCTAATGACATAAAATTATATGTAATTTTGAATTTATTAGATGTTATAGTTGTGTCTTATACCGTGCTTCGTGTTGGGCCGTACTGGGCCTCGTGTCTTACCGTGGGCCTCAAAAACTAAATTCAGCACGACACGAGGAATAGTACCATGCCAAGTACGGCATGGCCCATGGAAGTGTGGGCCATGCCAAATTTGTTTCAGACTGTGTTAGCACGGCCCATTACCACCACTACAAAAAGGCAGAGTCCCATTCTTTGCTTAAGCCCATAAAAATTTCCCACTTGGTCCAACCCAATCTAGCCTTGAGGAGAGCCCATGCTAAGTTGCCAACAACCTTCATCTTTTTTTTTTTTTTTGGCTTTATTGCAAAAAAATTATGGGGTTAAAGTTTGGTTGAAGTTTCTCTTAAATTTTCAAAAGAGATAATTTAATCATTTATTTTATTAATCTAGAGCAATTTAAACAATTAATTTTATTTCGATCAAAATATTATCAAACAATTTAATATATTTATTAACTTACACATAATATGATTAGTTATCCTACCACACGTGTAACCAAAAACAAATATTTGTCTATATATTCTGAATCTTATATAATCCTTGATATCGGAACAGGACCAAAAAGGGATGTAACTGTAGCATTTCCTGATGTTGATCCATCCTCTATTTCAATACGACGTGAAATGTATCGCCACTTTGGCACACTGGTATCAAAAGCAGTCCCAAGGGAGAAGACAAGTTCATATGATCAACCTCTTTTATGGTATTCAACTTCTGAAGTAATACACGCATTAGAACTTTTTATTGCATGTGGGGATGAACTATCAGCAAGTAAAACTTACAGGTTAGCTTTTTTTGTTTCTGAGCAACTCTTGTGCTTGTCATATATTTCTCAAATTACTACTAGTTAAACACTTTGCCTTTTGGTGTTTACTGCTAACTATTCTTTTTAATTTATCATTCTTCTGTGCCACTTTCAATGGATACTCAGGTATGACCTAGTTGACCTGACTAGACAAGCATTGGCAAAATATGCTAATGAGCTCTTCTTAGATGTCGTGGAAACCTATCAGTCAAATCATGTCCACGGAGTTGCCTGGCTCAGTCAGAAGTTTTTAGAACTTGTGGAAGATATAGATGCGCTTCTAGAATGCCATGATGGATTTCTCCTAGGACCTTGGTTAGAAAGTGCTAAGCAGCTAGCCCAAGATGAACAATAAGAAAAACAGTACATACTATAACAGAATATGGAAATTTGATCATTTCAAACTTTAAACTGATGTGCTCTGGTATACAGTTTGAATGGAATGCAAGAAACTCAAATAACCATGTGGTTTGACAACACGGAGGAAGAAGCTAGTCTGCTTCATGATTATGGTAAGAGGAATTCAGAATATAAAAAATGAGTGTCAATTTTGGAGTTAACATATCATTGCTTTAATCTAAAAACTTATTCACGGATTTAGTAATGTCTGGAGAAGCCGAAAGTAACCCCTAAGAAACAGTTGTCATACCATATTCCTTAACCATCTAATACTAAAGACATAGTAGTTAACAAAAGCAGGAAAACAATGATTAACCATCATAATTCCCTTGGGCAAACTTGTTCTCTGGATAATAAACAGCCACAACTTGATTTCCACTGTATTTCCTTCCATTCAACCAAGCTAAAGCTTTTGACGAACTATCAACATCTTCATACTCGAAGAATACCTTCCCAACTCCTGATGCTGGTTCACCGTTCGGATTTGGGCGTGGAATGACGACGTTCACCAATCTACCAAACTTTCCGCCTTCTTCTCTCATGTCTCCGTATATATCTCCATACTCTTCATTATCTCTGAGTTCATCCGCACTAACAACTTCAGTCAGGCATACAACCTTGGTGGGCACTCCACCCCGTTGTAACATAAGCCCCTGTTCTCCGGCGACGTATAAAGCCATCTAGTCTAAGCTATTTTTTTTTTTTATATATATCTAAGGTTAGATAGACATAAAAGATGCAATAGTCTCTCACGTTTTACTTTGCGCGCAAGTCAAGCTAACAAGCCTAACATGATGAAAGACCTTGGGTTAGTTCAAGCCGTCAAAAATAATATGCTGGCAATAGGCCGTGTGACGTAATCGCTTCCGTAGTAACCCGTCGTCTTTTGTTGAATGTAGACCTCGAAGGATTAGTTGTTCATAGGATTTTTTTTTAGCTGTTACGTGTCCAAAATAATTAGTTATGGCTCTGAAAATTTTTTTGGTAATTTTAAAATTTTTATTGATATTAATAATTTTAAAATTTTTATTGATAATGTTATTAATAAAACTTTTTAAATTATAAATAAAGTTTATAACTAATCTAAACTTAATGGTTTAGACTTGAACCAATCAATTTTTTTTGTAATTATCCATTAACTAACATTATGATTTCATGTTTAGTATTTGTTTGGAGTCGGACTTGTATTGTCATATTTATTTAGGGATGGCAATGAGTTTGTTATAGGGTTGGAAGTATTTTATCCTCTGGTCTTTGTTTATATAAATTATCTATGTGAATGAGGATTTTATTTCGTCTTTCATTTTTGTTCTCGTATGAGATTTTTGAAGATTTAAATTTTCGTCTCAATCTCATTTATAAATGAAGATAGAGATTTTTCATTAACAAATTTGAGTATTCCTTAGTAGCTTGTCCCATTAACTTGTTAATCTATTTTTTTTATAAAAAACAAAAATTCAATTGAACTTAATTTAAGTTAAAACTTTTACTCCACGATATCATTTGTCACTGATTCATTGGACAATAAATCGATAATATCAAATATTCTAGCATCTCTTATTCATTGTTAGAGCTTCCACAACACTCCGTTTTAATATTGAATCCAAATGCTTAGCCATATCAGCAATAAATAATACAAAACTAATGTTCCACACAAACATTAGATTTTTCACACCACAAATTTAATTGCATCTCTTTAAATTAAAACTAATAGCTAAAGGTAGTTATTTAATTATAAAACCCTATACTAACATATTTATAAAATGGAAATGCATAAAAAATTTATGGAGATTTGGAGATCGGGTTTGACTGTTTGGGCATTAAACTGGTCGGGGAGTGTCTTCTTCGTCCCCGTATTCGTTGGAGATTTTTAAAAGTCCCCATATACCCATTTCCATGAAGATAAAATCTTTCTCAAATCCATTATTATCGGGTTAAAAAGTATCGAGTTTCCGTCGAAATCAGAGATTTTTGACATTCTTAATTTTATTTGTAATTACTATATTTTTATCAATATATTTGATGGACAAAATGATAAAAAATAAATAAAATACTTTTACAGTGTTGAGTTTGGTGTTATTTTTACAAGAGAACGAGAGGGTAGAAGTTAAAATATGAAGTCCAATCCATGTTAAGAAGAAAAAAGAAACATTCTAATTCCAACTTCCAACGTATAAGAGGTGTAGCTTTCTTTCTTCATATTTATTTTTTTTTTCTAGAAGAAGACGTGTAGTTTGAATTTTTGGTACCTTGGACCTAAAAAATTAGTAAGATGAAAATATGAGCTTAGACAATAAAAAAAAAGAAGGGTGAAACTTCTAGGCACCATAGTTACGATCTGGAGGAGGCCAAGGATGCGATGTGACAGAGAAGACTTAGATACATATGGTCAAAAGTCTTCTAGATCTTTCCAGAAGCGAAAGTATGTGGTGATGATTTATGTGAAATTTATCATACTGCCCTTCTTGTCATCTTAACAACATAATGTTTTTTTTGAGTTTTAATTTTAGAAGGAGGCAAGTACTAAGAAGGGAGAGGTTATTCTTGTCATCTAAGAAAAGTAAGAAGTAAAATACTAAAATGTTTATTGACTTTTATACATTGGCAATCCACACGTCTGAAAATTTAGATTAGAATATTACAGTAGTTCCTCAAATTGGACCAACCTCTATAAAATGCGAGAGAGATCACCATTGTATACAACCCAACTTCTCATCTTATCAGATTTCCATATCCTTGAAAACTCTCTCTCTCTATATATATATTTCTTTCTCTGTCTCGTTAACAAAATCTTTCATTATTTTCTCTCTGATCTTCTATTTTCTTAAAGAAAGAAGAAAGATTTGTTGGAAAAATTGTTGAAAAAATGGAAGGGAACAGCTCCTATGGGACGTCATGGGCTGATCAATGGGACTACAGCAACCCAGATCCTGCAGGCCCTGTGACGAAGAAAACAACAACAACAGCATCAACAAGTGCAAAATACAAGCAAAAGGTTGGTGAAGGCCTTGTAAAGACCAAAGCTGTGGCTTCAACTGGCTTCAAGAAGGTCAAAGAAGGCACCTCCGTCGGTTTCCAGTGGGTCAAAAACAAGTATCACAAGACTACCCAGAAGCACTAGCTAGCTACCCCACATAATCATGTACTAACATATATAGTTTCATGATCATGGATTTGTGTTCTTGATGATTTTCATATTATTTACTACCATCATGTACTTCTTCTTCTTTTGTTTTTTATTTTATTTTTATACATTCACTTGTTTATATTTACGTCAATGTAAATACTACTGTTAGACAGGAATATTATTTTGTGAGCTGTATAATGCTATATATAGTAAAGCTTTGGATTTGATCTTGGTTATGTTGTGCCTTATTTGGTAAAAATTGATCACTCAATCAAAATAACAGAATCGAGATTTTGAAACTCTGTTTGATCTCGGTTTTTAGTTTTTAATATTTTGAAATTTTGGTTTTGCCATTAATTTTTAGTTTTTACTTTTTAATGTTCTGTTATTATCAAATTATGGCTTACCTTTTATATAATGGTTATTAATTTTTTTTATAAAATTTGATTGTTTTGGAGGTTTTTAGATTAGCAAAATTGATATGTAAAAGTAATTTATAGTATTATTTACTTCTGTAATAGACATATCGTAACAAAATACAAACTTTAATTCGGTAATCAAGATTTTTTATATTATTACATTTTAGTTCGGTTTTGATATTAAAATAATTAATCAATTTTATATAAAAACTTTCGATTTGGTTCAGATATCAATGATTTACACCCTTATTTATGCAACACTTCTTCAATTTTTTTCCCCTTCTGATCACATTTCCTTCCGAACAAACAATAAAATCAACTCTCCTAATCCATTTCTCAATTTCTCCTGTGTGTAAAATAAACTGTAAATATTTTTTTTATGTTTCTAAGTAGGCAACTAGGGATTGCTCATATTTGTGTGACAGTTGGTATCTACTACATTCTAACCGTAGCTAGTTACTAGTTAGCAAGCATGTGGGCAGTGGGCAGTGGGCAGTGAGCACGTGAAAAGAAAAGAAAACGATGGGATAAAAGATTACAAGCTACTATAACTATCGAACTTAGTCAATGGAAAAACATCATCGTGTTAGAGTGAAGATTTTGAAATTGCCGTTTTTATCTTTACCGAATTTATTTGTTGTTGTTCAAATCTTTTATAATTATTACTCGAACATCTATAATTATTCACATGAACGAAAAAATAAATAAGTTTTACGGTTATGTATCATCACTTTAATTGTAATGAGCTTAATTGTCCTATAAAATTTATTCAATCCTTTAAATCAATGTAAAAAATGTATGGAACGTTGCTAGATTAATATCCTGTCTTTAACACTTATTTTTTTACGCTCAAATATGAATTAATCATAAATCATTTTTCACTCGTTATAATTTTTTTTTCATTCAATATATATAATGATTTTTAAAAGTAAAATTATCCGTCATTAACCAAATTTCATGACTTAATGTAAAATTATTAAACTAATATTTAAAGTATTAAATTTGATTAGATATTTTGAGAACATATGTAAATAAAATCTTGCCACGTTAGCAACCCATTTTAAATGTTGTTTGGAGGTTGCGTTCACGTATCAGTCACTAGGATCTATTTTGCTCCACAACTCGGAGCTCTTCAAATTATGTTGGATTTGCAAGAAGGGTTTTTCTTTCTCTATTCTCCACAAGTCATACACCACTTTTGTCAAACTACAATTGAACGTTTAAATCGACTTTTCCTAATATTATTGCGGAAGAAGTGTCTTCAATCTCACATCCTACATGATTGTATTGTTAATACAAGTTTTATTTATTTTTAAAAAAAAAAAAAATTATTATATGAGATTATTATTGTATAATTCTCGTATCTTTAAATCTCATATTTTTATTCAATTGTATTTTTTTATTTTTCTCTTCAAAAATTTCTAAAACTTATTATAACCATAGTCACAACAGTAATTTATTCAAAATTATAATTATAGACTTAATAATTTCTTTTGATAATCACACTTTTAGTTAGGTTCGGCAATAAAAATGTTATAACAAAACACGGTTAATAAAAAAATTTAAAATTTTATTAATTCAAGAAAGTTACACTAATCAAAGAATGATATAATTTAAACAATCCATATCGAAAAATTTAACAATTGATTCACATTCAAATATTTCAAAATAAGTTATAAAATGTAATCTTTTAAGTGAAAACTAAAATAATCAAAACATTAAATAACTAAACCTCCTCCCCTAAGTTCTCCCATTCAATCATCAATATTTAAATTAGTTAGTCGATGTATGTAAAAATGAATAACCATACCCATAATAAATAAATAAATAATTTATATTATACCTTTTACTGAAAATAATTAACTCATAATAATTTAACTACAAACTAGAAAAAAGTGTTGCCCATGTATCAGAATAATTTGAAACTTAAAAAAATCATTGTTATTCAATAGTAAAAAGTGTTTTTTTTTTCCTTTCTGTTTTTGATATTTTAGCAAGGATTAGGTAAGCTAAATGCTGAAAAGAAAAATGAAGAACTTAGGTAAGTTATAAGAAATTTATTTTGTGTGATTTGGACATAAAAACGAAGCTGAAAAAAGCGATCAACTGAGACTGAGAGTAGAGTGAAAATGGCGATCCCGATACCAAGTCGTCAGCTATTCATCAACGGCGAGTGGAGAGAGCCTGTCCTCAAGAAACGCATCCCCGTCATCAACCCTGCTACAGAAGAGATCATTGGTTACTCTCTCTCTCTCTCTCTCTCTCTCTCCTCTTCTTCTTGTTATTTCATTTTATTATCTAGTCATCCAAACGGACGGTGATAGAATTATAGCGCTGGATTTTGAGTTCTCACTTAAATTTGATTATCGAAATCGAAAAGTTTTGTGTCCTAACAATAAAGAAAAAAATGAAATTGATGAAATTTAACTTCCTTCACATGAATTCCATTTTCTCTGCAACCATGAGAGCAAGGGAAACATAAATCGTTGTAAACATTAAGATTAAAACCCGACATGTGATAAGTTTTTAGGATCATCTTTTAGGTGATATTCCGGCGGCTACTGCGGAAGATGTGGAACTTGCAGTTGATGCCGCTCGAAGAGCCCTTGCTAAGAACAAAGGGAAGGATTGGGCCTCAGCATCGGGAGCCGTCCGCGCTAAGTATTTGCGTGCTATTGCTGCTAAGGTACTAATTTCAACTGTTTTGTGACATCTTATTATTCAAATTAATTTGGATTTGTTCACTAAAAAATGATTTTGATTAGTTTCTAAACTTGGAGTATTGTTATGTAATCTCATGGATCTCTGCAGAAATATGTGTAATTTTTCTTCTTTTCCGCTTGATATTATTTACATATGCCCCTTTTTTTTGGAATTGGGATTTGAATGGGCTCGTTTTTCGTGTCTTGAGTTCTTACTTCTCAGTAACATTGTCTGTATCTTTGAATATCTGCATGTAGATAACAGAGAGAAAGTCTGAACTAGCAAAACTTGAAGCAATTGATTGTGGTAAACCACTTGAGGAAGCAGCATGGGACATGGTATGCTTGTGATCCTTTGGAAAATACTATACTTCATTACGGTGCATAGTGTCTTACATGTTTGTTCATGTCATGCAGGATGATGTTGCTGGATGTTTTGAGTACAATGCAGACCTTGCTGAAGGTTTAGATGCAAAGCAAAAGGCTCCTATTACTCTCCCTATGGAGACTTTTAAGAGTTATGTTCTCAAGGAACCAATTGGTGTTGTAGGGCTGATTACTCCATGGTATTTACAGCTTCATTTCGATTATTTATGCCTTTTTTTAATAATTTTTTCCCTACTAAGTTGTTATATTGCTTACTTGGTGGCAAGGGCTTTATACTTACCTGATTTCATGCTTAGCTTTGTTTGTTCTATTTGCATGATGCTCATCATGGTTCTTGTTTGAGTTAGGTAGTTGAAAGAATAAATTGTGTGGTCTGTTTACTTCCTTTGTTGTTTAGCATTATATAGCAGTTTGTCAGCCATAGCAGAGTCTGAGATTGATCTACTTGGTCCTCCTAATGTTTAGGATATATAGCCGCTTATCATGGATGCTTAAAATTTCAAGTATGCTACTGCTCAATGTGCTTGTTATCAAGATCATTTATGATGCTTCTGACACTTGAGTTTCTAAGTTTCCCTGCTTCATCTCTTCGTTTTATTAAATGCCCTATGAGCATGTGCTCACAATTATTAGATGGAGTATTTATGAGATATGTAATAACTCTTTGGAATTCACATTTGGAGTCTACCTGTTACTATTGCTTTCTTTAGATGCTTGGCTAGATTTCTTTGTTTATGTTGCCTTTTTTATCAGATTTGCATATGGAACTCTAAAATGTGCTGTCTAAACTACTTGGGTCTGTCTAGTGAACCCTTCTTTGCCATTGAACTTTATTTTAAGCCACGTCTTTGCTGAAAAATAATGTACTGGAAACTGTCTAGTTCAAGTATACTTGTTATGTGCTTTTTTAGAGTGCCGCAAAGTAGTTTCCCAAGTTGTAAATGTAAATTTGTCACCTACAGGCTTGTTTATTGAATTAAGATTAATAAATATTTATGTCAAATGCATAGGGTTATCCATGCATATTCTTCAACCATGCAAATCTATTTTTCACAATTTCTTCTGATGGTTAGCCATATTGGCCAAGTTAGACTTATGTTTGGAACAAATGAATTCCATAAATCTTATGGAATTCAATTGCAATTCCATGCATTGTTATGTTTGGAAGGACAATAATTATGAAATTTATTTGTAAATGAATTCATTATGGAATTTAGTTAACTTGTTGCAAATCCTATTAGAATTGATAGAATTTGCAAATGAACAACATAAAATTATGTTTACCAAAGCATCATTGATCTTTCAACTCTCTCTCTCTCTCTAATGAAAAAATAAGAATATTTTGTCCCATGCATATTCTTTTTGGTCATATATCATACTTAAAATGTTGTATGATTTTTATGTTTTATGCTTAGAATGCTATAATATTTTAGGGAAAAAAACACTAAATTCACTTATTCATTTATTAAACATTCTAAACATGAAAAATAATTGAATTCTACACTTTAATATAAGAAAGTCAAACATGAGAATTCATTATTCATTTGCAAATGAATTCTTTTTCCAATTTATTTGAAAATGAAATAAATTCTATTTTCATGTGATTTCAAACATAGTGTTAAAAGTTTTTCTTTTCCCGTACTCAAGTTGTCATCAACTTGAACAACACTTCTTATTTGTGCTCATTGACTCTCATTGCAGTTAATCGGACTGTCTTTCGAAGTTTCTAAGTTAACGATTCATTCTCCTTCTTGAGTTGCTTGCATCTGTAACATATTACTCAATGGTCCAATTAAATTTTAAGCAATTATATGCTGTATAAAATGTTTGATATATAATGGTTATATATATTGAAATGATTCTGATCTATGATCCTTGTGGATCCTGTGTGTTATTTTGATGATTTTTGTTTTCATGTTGTTTTTTGGCTGCCTAACATGCATCATGATTTTCGTAAAACTTAAAATTGTCTTTATGTTGAAGGAATTACCCACTGTTGATGGCCGTGTGGAAAGTGGCTCCTGCCCTTGCTGCTGGATGTGCTGCGATACTCAAGCCGTCTGAGTTGGCATCTGTGTACGTACTCAGTTTATATTAACTTACCTGTTGCTTCAGCTTTTTTGTTTCTTGAAGTTGCATGCCTGTCATATTTTCACTTTCAGCACCTGTTTGGAGCTTGGTGATATCTGTAAAGAGGTGGGTCTTCCTCCTGGTGTTCTTAATATCCTTAGTGGATTGGGCCCTGAAGCTGGTGCTCCTTTGGCATCTCATCCCCATGTTGACAAGGTAAAAATGTCTTTAGTCATTTTCTTCATTTAAAAATCCGGCAAGTTTAGTGATTGTAAGATCTATGGTTTTAAATCTTTCGATAATTATGGTGCCATAGTAGCTAATACATTAGTTCTTACCAGATTGCATTCACTGGAAGCACTGCCACAGGGAGCAAGATAATGACAGCTGCTGCTCAATTGGTCAAGGTATGCCATAGCTAAAATATGCATTTTTGACTCCTCTTCCCCTCCTTGTTTCATGACCTTTATGGTCTATATGCATGATACATATGGGGTTTCTTGGCAGCCTATTTCTTTGGAGCTTGGTGGAAAAAGCCCAATCATTGTATTTGAGGATGTTGATCTTGATAAGGGTGAGTACCTTCTGAAGCACAATTTATAGTAGATAATTGAATTGTGTTTGTTGGTAACAATTTTTTTATATTATTCCACGCATCCTGAACCTATTGTGTCACAAAATTAAGCATTTATATATGTATTAGCTTATGTTGATATTCATGGTCTACTTATTTGTATGATCTATACAGCCGCTGAATGGACTCTCTTTGGTTGCTTCTGGACAAATGGTCAGATCTGCAGTGCAACATCCCGTCTTCTTGTGCATGTAAGTGTGTAGATAAACGATTCCTATCTTCTGTGCATTTGTCCATTCCATCCAAGATTAGTCCCCTTTCGCGGGTATATTGTTCAAAAGCCATTCATCTCTATTTTCTGTTTACTCTTTTTGGTGGTGTATGTAAAGAGATATTTTTCAAGATATGCTATGAGGTTACAATGCTTGAATTGGAGTGGAATTCAGTTTATTTTAGTTTGGTTTGGCTTTAAACCGGGTACTCAGTTTTGCATCTGAACAGCAGCCAATGAAACATCGGTACCACTCCAACTTGTACATAATCTAGCACAACTGAAAACAGTGATGAGTAACCCTTCCACCAAAAAAGCTCAGAAGACACATCTGCAGATACAGGACCTATTAAATGAACCCCGCACCAATCCCACAGCCAACAGGCGTAACCAAACATCTAGGGAGAGTAGAAGAACAGCAAGCATATCCAAACAGTCCAAAAAGCAGGATGACATAACCATATGCCTGGAACATAGCAAATTCAGCTGTTAAACCAAACATATATTTACCCCTCCAACCTCCCTAGAAGTTATGTCCTGCATAAATTAAGGCAAACTAGCAATACCTCAAGATTAACACATCTAGATGTCCTTGCCTCACTGTTGCATGATCCTATCTATCTAAACTTATATCTATTGGAATAGTTTGCTGCAAAATTTTCTGTCTTCATAACTTTTACCAATACCTATGTCATTTCATTCAAGATAAAGTGAACTGAAGCAGTAAATATCCCTAGTCTCGATACTGTTAATAAGTAAAAGCGAGTTCCGAAGTGCGTAGCAGTGACAGCTTATGTTACTGAATAAACCAAGGTGAAAAAAAAAAACGTATTAATCTAGTATAGTCTTTCCTTTTGTCACTTATTTTATTTAAAGGTATATATATTCCTTACATACGTGTCAGGAAAGCATCGCAACTGAATTTCTAGACAAGCTCGTGAAATGGACCAAAAACATTAAGATTTCAGATCCCTTTGAAGAAGGTTGCAGGCTTGGTCCCCTTGTTAGTCAAGGACAGGTAAGAATGCTGTTTTAATTTCTGCATATCCTTGCTTTCATTTTGTCTTCTTTTTTATTTTGCAATAACGTCTCCCAAACTAATATTTGAAAAACAGAAGTTGCCATTAATGATGATGTAACAGAGAAAGGATGAAAAGCACAAAATGAAGAATTATATTGAAATCGCACAATCACAGTATGCCTTGTTAAGAATTTGGATGTAGTTAGTGTTGACTTTTCTGCTGATGTCGGAGCTATCATTTTCCACCCCTTGTATGATTTGACCCTCTTGGTGCTTTTTTTCTTTTATATGCATTTATACTTTTAAAAAAAGGGCTTCTCAAAAGTTAATGCAATTCAATCATTTTCCACCCCTTGCCTATGGTCTTCTACTTAAGAAACTGGAATCTAGGAATAATATTTCTTAAATGCAAGTGAAATTTACTGCTGAATCTAGGAGTTATGGGCTTCGCAGGGAATTCAAGCACGTGAAGAGAAAAGAAAAATTTTGGCTTTGATTCCTCTGTGTCCTTTTTATTGTTTGGAATGAGAGAAATAGGAGAGCTTTTGATGGAGAGAAATCTGTTGGGAATATCAAGGATAGGTGATTTTATACACCTTTATTTTTGGTTCAGTGGGTGTTTTTATGTAAATGAAGAAGAGCTCTTCGAGTACTATATTGACTTTTTTTCATGTAGATAATAATTTTTGTACATGAGATGGCACCCCATTGGTTATATGCATCTTTGGTTATAGAAAATGGACTAACATTGTGCACCTCCAATAATGGCTGACACCATTTTTGTTATAAATTACTTTAGTGAAATTCCAATATCTAACATTTTTCTAATTTACATTTGAGTTCGGATCTCTTCTATAAGGGTTGGTGATGCATTTATTATGAACATATAGTTTTTCTGGAACACAATTTATATTAGCATGACATTTTCTGCAGTTTTAACGATTTCTCTCTACTAGGAATGAGGCACATGATTTGGCTGTTGTTGCATTGCTACGGAATCTATTTATTGAAACTCTTGGCTTACCCTGACGAATGGTGTTGTACGCTTGTACTAACTAACATATTGTCTACTGTAGTATGAGAAAACATTGAAGTTCATCTCAACCGCTAAGAGTGAAGGTGCAACCATATTGTGTGGTGGGGCTCGTCCTGAGGTATGATTCTGTGCTCTTTATTATTTATGTTCTTTTCTTTCAAAATCTGTTATGACATTGTAGTTACTTCATAAATGATTGGCAGCATTTGAAGAAGGGGTTCTTCATTGAGCCAACCATCATAAGTGATGTAACTACCTCCATGCAAATTTGGAGAGAAGAAGCTTTTGCACCTGTTCTATGTGTTAAAACATTTACCACTGAAGACGAAGCCATTGAATTGGCAAACGACACCCAGTAAGTTGATTTTTTTTTTTTATCTGGATAATAATAATGGAAATACATCTGAAACCTGTTTGGTTAATCTATTATTTCTTTCTCGATTCTCTCCACCTTTCTTTCTTCCTTTTTCTTTCTTTGTGAGGCTCTCCTTTTTAATTCCCTCTTCCCCTTTTGTATGGTTTTGATCTGGGTTGGTCTTGGCTGACAATTTATTGATGTTTGACAGTTATGGTTTAGCTGGTGCTGTGATATCGAATGATCTGGAAAGGTGTGACCGTGTAAGCAAGGTGAGACTCATTTTTTACTTGAAGTAACTAGCAATCATTTGTGCCCCAATTATCCTGCCAGCAATATGTTGTTATAGTCTTGTAGATTATCTAGTTTTGTGAGTAAGTTAGCTTTCTTTTTTTCTATTCTTCAGGCTTTTCAGGCAGGCATTGTATGGATCAATTGCTCTCAGCCATGCTTCTGTCAAGCTCCATGGGGTGGCAACAAACGTAGTGGTTTTGGACGTGAATTAGGAGAATGGTACGCCTCTTATCATCTGAATAAAAGATGTAGTTACGTTGTTTGTCTAGATGCTTTGGATAAAGCACAGCTATTTCTTCTATGGCTTTTGAGAAGAAGTTTTTCATTACTGGGTGGCACCCCCTTGGTGCCTTTATATATAATTTCTTTTACTTATCAAAAAAAAAAATCTTATGTGAATATGAAACTGAAAAGCAAATTCTCCTTATGCATGCTCCTTGAACCCAAGATGTTTTGAAACATCTTAGATTAGCATCACTTGACAGCTGATACTGACAGAGTCCCTTTCACGTGTACCTTTTACAGGGGACTTGATAATTACATGACTGTGAAGCAGGTCACTCAGTATATCTCCAATGAACCATGGGGTTGGTACCAGTCTCCTTCAAAGCTGTGAGAGTTCCCCTGAAATTTGAGAAGGGGAACATGCAGGTGTACAAGGTACAAGAAAAAATAATGTGAAAGGGATAGCTTGTACTGAACTTGTTGAGAAGATTGAGGAATATTTTGTAGTAATAAAATATTAAACGTCTTTTATTTCCATTGAACACTATGTCTATGGTTTAGTTTCTCATGCAAAATCATCAGCCCCATTCCCCCATCTGGTGTGTATTATGCTTCTCTTATTCAGTTTGGTGGGCCTTGACTGTTGCCAATGATGGAACACAGCTTGCACTTAGGGCGGAGCTATGTGTTAGGAAGGGTCCATCCCCCCTCTCCTAAAAAAAATCCTATTATATATAGGGTATGGATTAGATTTTCCCAAGTCAGTTACCGAGACTCGCTCGTCCCCCTCAAAACTTACCCCAAACTGAGATTTCTGGTTGTGTCTCTGCTTGCAGTATCACTTGTTGAAGCATTAAGCCACATGTATGGATGATTTAAGGTTTGGTACTCAATTGGAATGGTTAGAATCAGACCCACTTGTCAATGGTGGATGTGCAACGAGAACTGGACTCATTGTCAGGTCTATTATTGCTTTACACTCTTTTTTAAAACCAAATCAAAGTGGAAATTTTTTGCAAATGAATTGTAATGAATTTTTATGTTTGGTTTTTGTAAATAAATTTGTATAATTCAATATAAGCTTCATGTTTAAAATATTTGAAATAAATGAGAATGAATTTAATCTTTTTAATTGGAGAATTATGTCATTTTAATCCAATTATATGAGAGTTTTGGTAAATATAATGTTTTTTTTTTATTTTGTACAAATTATTTGTAAATTTTACCAGATTTGATATCAGCTAACTCAATAATACAATAAATTTATTCGCAAATTAATTTTGTAATTTCTTTCCAAACATATCAACTATATGGAATTACGAGCAACCGCGCATAAACACGGACATGTAAATCATGCTCATTGATGTTAATGACTTTGGTTGTTTAATGAATTAGATGGAAGTATTCACCATAGATTCTGATAAGCGGTTAGTGGATATCCAATTTTGATAGAAAATGCTTTTGGCAGAGTTTCCACATGTTGCTTATTTTGAGATGATATACCGCTCATCCTTATCGGTGTGAGGCTGTGAAGTAGCTTCTTGTTGGATGTTACTATGATTGCCTAAATCCAAAGTCAAAGCAAGCATAGCTTCATTGTATTCCTGCCAATTCTTGGGCAGAAAGTATTGCGTTCTTCTCTGGTGGTCTGTTCCAAAGGAGAGCAATAGCCCAGGTTGTCATTTATTATCACATGGTTGAGGGAGCAACTTCAATCTTTCTCAATTTTTGAAGCTTAACTTTACCTTTTTGTCTTCTTAGCATTGAAGCAAGTTTACTGATGATACGTTCTCCGAGGATGGTCAACCCAAAAAAACTAGGCCTTAAGAGTCGTTTGCCGTGACCCGTGATAATGGTAAAACAATAGTAAACAGTTATTATAACATAAATTCAGTTTTTTTAAAAATAAAAACCATTTAAATAACTCTTCCAAACAGTTGCTTTAAGTTAACTTGACGGTCACATACTTATGTTCGTGGCTAACTTGATGGTCACATAATGTTTTAACCTGTTATGTCACTTTCAAGCACTTAATAATCTATTGATGGCCAGAATATCTCTTCATAAAGAAGGTGATAGTGAATGTTAGGGAGCACTAGTGGTAAGTTTGAATTTGAGGACCAATACAACTATCAAACATTTAATACTCTATTAATGTTGCATACTAATATATAGGATTCAATGATTCATATCCATGTACTATGGGGTAACTGGGACTTCATAATTTCTATTTATGAACTAACGCAATAATGCTACACAGTCCAAAATTCAAATCCCATTCACATAATAGACTAATGATCAGATGCTTATTGTACCTTGGTGGTTTCATAATGAGCATCCTATCTGCCTTTTAATTATTCCTTTAACAAAGCATATTTCATGTTGTTGATGCCAAAAATGTGCGTTGGTGAGTTGGAGGCTAGGACTCAGACGTATCTGCACAGGGAGAGGAAGGTTAGCTAGGGGGTCGCCGGAGGGGGTGCCTCCGGGGATGCTCCGAAGCTTTAGTTAGAGTCAGAGCAAAAATATGTAGGGGACGAGCCCTTTCTTTTCAGTTGAGCAAAAAAGTTTCCCCCTTTGGAGTGCATACCTGACTTTTTTTATAGGGCTTTGGAGGCGGCATTTGACCTAGGGCGGCAGTGATATGTTGCCCCAACTGGGTTGGGTAATGATGCCTAGGAGGCCCAGCTAGGTGGCTGGGGGCCGTCCGTTAGGGCTTTGTCTTGCTGTCTTGATCGGGAGTCGTCTATGCGTTAAGGCGGTTTGACGACCTGGCGTCCCAACCTGGAGGTAATGATGGCTTGGAGGGCGGTGGTGACGTGGAGGCCCAGCTGGGGGGCAATGATGCCCTGAAGGGCGGTCATGACCTGGAGGCCCAACTGTCCGAGCCTGGGTCTTCTGCGTGTCTCCTTGCAGCTTGGGGTCAAGATGATCCACGTGTCGTCTTCTTGTTGGAGAGGTGTATTTTGGCAGTATCAGAGGCCCCCCACTTCCTTGAGTACATTTATGTGCTTAAGGAAGTATTGCAGGGTTCGATCTTAAATGACAATGATAATGTACTGTGTTTTGCTAGAGCCGAGTAAGTGTGGAGCAATCCATCTGCTCGGCCTTGGACGGGAAAGACATGAGTCGAGCACATATGGAATAAGTCCAGCCGCTCGGACCTTGGAGGGATGAGGCCGAGGCCGAGGACAGTAGGACGAGGCTGAGGACAATAGGCCGAGGCCGAGGATTGTGGGTCGAGGTTGAGGACTGGGTCGAGCCCGAGGACTGGGTCGAAGTCGAGGCCGAGGACTGGGTCGAGGCCGAGGACTGGGTCGAAGTCGAGGCCGAGGACTGGGTCGAGGCCGAGGACTGGGTCAAGGCCGAGGCCGAGGACATGGCCTTTGAGGGACGAGTCCGAGGACTGATAGAGCAATCCATCTGCTCGGATCTTAGAGCTTGTGGCCGAGGCCGAGGACTGGGTCGAGGCCGAGGACTGGGTCGGACCTTGGGTGTGCGCAACTTAATTTGGTCGTGCGCATGGATGCTCGGCCAGTGTGCATTAGTGTATATTGACGTTGGACCCCGTTCGAGGAGTGTGCATTGCTTTGTCTCAGAAAGGGATGTGCGCACTGTGATGCTTAGCCGTGTGCGCTATGCGAGAGTTCGGACAGGGGCGTGCGCACTACAGTGCTTAGCCGTGTGCGCTATACGAGAGTTCGGATAGGGGCGTGCGCACTTCAGTGCTTAGCCGTGTGCGCTATACGAGAGTTCGGACAGGGGCGTGCGCACTACGGTGCTTAGCCGTGTGCGCTATACGAGAGTTCGGACAGGGGCGTGCGCACTACGGTGCTTAGCCGTGTGCGCTATACGAGAGTTCGGACAGGGGCATGCGCACTACGGTGCTTAGCCGTGTGCGCTATACGAGAGTTCGGACAGGGGCGTGCGCACTACGGTGCTTAGCCGTGTGCGCTATACGAGAGTTCGGATAGGGGCGTGCGCACTTCAGTGCTTAGCCGTGTGCGCTATACGAGAGTTCGGACAGGGGCGTGCGCACTACGGCTAAGGACCTTGACCTAAACAGAGGGGTATGAGTACTGGCCCCTACTGCTCTTTAACCCGCATCCCTGGCGGTGGATTTGGGCGGCATGACAACAGATGAGTTCTTTAAACTTCTTCGCTGTTACTGCCAGCGAAAGATGGTGGTTTCCCACGGACGGCGCCAATCTGTTGATGCCAAAAATGTGCGTTGGTGAGTTGGAGGCTAGGACTCAGACGTATCTGCACAGGGAGAGGAAGGTTAGCTAGGGGGTCGCCGGAGGGGGTGCCTCCGGGGATGCTCCGAAGCTTTAGTTAGAGTCAGAGCAAAAATATGTAGGGGACGAGCCCTTTCTTTTCAGTTGAGCAAAAAAGTTTCCCCCTTTGGAGTGCATACCTGACCTTTTTTATAGGGCTTTGGAGGCGGCATTTGACCTAGGGCGGCAGTGATATGTTGCCCCAACTGGGTTGGGTAATGATGCCTAGGAGGTCCAGCTAGGTGGCTGGGGGCCGTCCGTTAGGGCTTTGTCTTGCTGTCTTGATCGGGAGTCGTCTATGCGTTAAGGCGGTTTGACGACCTGGCGTCCCAACCTGGAGGTAATGATGGCCTGGAGGGCGGTGGTGACGTGGAGGCCCAGCTGGGGGGCAATGATGCCCTGAAGGGCGGTCATGACCTGGAGGCCCAACTATCCAAGCCTGGGTCTTCCGCGTGTCTCCTTGCAGCTTGGGGTCAAGATGATCCACGTGTCGTCTTCTTGTTGGAGAGGTGTATTTTGGCAGTATCACATGTAATGTTTTTCCTTTTCTTTTTTTTTTTTTTGGTTGAAGTGGTTAATTTGCTTTTCTTTTATCTGATTCAGATTTTTTATATGAAGAATCGAAAAGTGATATTTATTAAATTAAAAAGTTTGGATCATTTTCATCTCTAAAATATATGATGGAGGTTGATGTGCAAGTTCGCACATCTTTTTTACTCTATTAGTAATTTTTTAAAATTTTATTATTATTTTTAAAATTTTATTAATAACATGAAGAAATTTTAAAGAAAATTTATATTTATTTGATGCAATTTCATTGAATAATACTTGAGCTTAATTTAGGCAAAAAAGGAAGGTAAAGTTGTACGAACTCTTTTTTTAACATTTTAGTTAAATTAGTTTTATCTCTTACAAGAATAATATATTACGACAAACAATTCGTTTATTTTCAAACCGATTTATTTTTTATCTATTATTTGATTGACTAATATTTTGTATTGAAATATTTGAAGAGTCAAATGTTTTGACAATTTCTCATGGATGGGTGAACAAAAAAAAGTTTTGAATCAAAGTTTTAGACGTTTATTCATCCCTCTTTGTAATAATATCTAAGAGAGAAATCTATTCTTCGGAAAAAACAGATAAGATATCCCGGACATAGTGGCATCTTGATACCAAGAAGGGAAGAAACAAACTTTATGAAATAAAAAAATTGAAAAGTTGGAAACTCTGTTACAACCATTTCTATACATTCAATATAATATAATATAATAAAAAATTAAAGATTTCGTTGAAATTGGTAGTTTGAAAATTTACTGAATAATGTCTTCATACGTTTAGTGTACGTCCCTCATTCCGGAATGTAAAAATCCCAAAATTACAGAAAGGGAAAGCATGTGTCTACCTGCAGCTGACTAGCTGTACCTGAATGCAATAGAAAATTTGTGTAGGAAAAAGAGGTGGAAACTTCACTGGTTTTGGCCTTTTACCTCTTATTATCGTTAGCGAGTGGCGTCTGTCTTGGCTTTTTCCCATTTGTACTAAAACTGCATGCACTAGCATACATTGACATCTTACACCGACACCTTTTTATTAGATCTTCACAGTCCTTACTAGATTTTTAGATTGAATTCCTAAACGACATCAACAAGACAACAACATTCACCTCTCTCTGTGAAAAAAAGGTACTGATAATTTTGGGCAATACTGTGAGTTTATTACTTATCCAAAAGAATACTGTGAGCTTCTTTGTCTTGCGGTGAGCGACGACCGTTACATAAGGTTGTGCATTTGGGCTGTGTTTAAAGTGTGAATTTATACATTTGAGGTTTTGGTATATACACTGTTATTGAGAAGTTGGCGTTTTAGAGATCTGGGTTTGTGAATTTGATTGGAGATGGGGAGCTCAGAAAAGGTGGTTGCTGTGATCATGGTGGGTGGACCCACTAAAGGTATGAGATTTATTGTTCCCAAGATAACTTCAATTCAACTTGATTTAAAGGGGAAGCTTTCAATGTTCTGATTAGATTCATTGGTTGTTCTCTTTGAATTTTGCTATTGTTCTCTGTAATAACCAGATCCTCTTCTTAGTTTTTCGAATTATGTTGTGATTTCTTGCAAAATAGTTGATTACAATGTGGAACTGCGATCTTTGAAACAGATAAATAATCTGATTACTGTATGAAAATTTGGTTTGAATGAAGATACCCGTTTCCCTCTCTCTCTCTCTCTCTCTCTCTCTCTCTCTTGCATTATGGTAATAAGTGGATAGTAGTTCCATCCAAATTGGGAGTGTATGATTTGAAACCTAATTTTTCTTTGAATTTTGTTGAAACGTTTGAATGCTGTATAGGTACTCGTTTCCGGCCATTGTCATTGAACATTCCAAAGCCTCTTTTTCCTTTAGCTGGACAACCAATGGTTCATCATCCAATTTCTGCTTGTACAAGGGTATTATTCTTGGATCCATATTCAAATTTATGGTTTCTCTACCTTCTGGTTTATCAGCGTGTAGAGTGATTGAGGTTGCTATCTCTGTTGTAGATTCCAAATCTAGCACAAATCTATCTAGTTGGTTTCTATGAGGAGCGTGAATTTGCATTGTATGTCTCTTCCATCTCCAATGAACTAAAAATCCCTGTCAGGTAACTTCTTACTTTTCCTTTTAGTTATAGTGTCCTTTTTTCAAAATTTGATCTGTTTATTGGTTATTGAAGTTTGGTGGTTTTTCTTTGCTGTTCATACTCCTATTAGATACTTGAAGGAAGACAGGCCACATGGTTCCGCTGGTGGGCTTTATAACTTCAGAGATCTGATCATGGAAGATAGCCCGGTTTTTATCTTAACCTACTGCTTCTGTATGCCTAGATTCAAAAAGCTTGAGGGATTCATTTTTATATCTTATGCTCTAATATTGTGAGATATGTGGACATGTTAATTCTAATTTGTTGCCTTGGTTATAGGATTTTCATTTTTTAAATATTGATGCTTGATTATCTTGTTGCAGTCTCATATCTTCTTGCTGAATTGTGATGTTTGCTGCAGTTTCCCACTGCCAGAAATGCTTGGTAAATTATCTTTTCATCATTTCTTGTATCTATCTTACTTTCCAAATTAGCTTTTGTTGCTGAATGTAATATGTTTACTATTTGTTCCATGTTCATGAAGCATTACTTTAATATTGCTGTAGTTGGGATTAATGTCAGTTGAGTTGAGTAGAACAATGACTTCTATATTGCAAGGTTGTTAGTTTATATTTGTCTTTCAGAAGACTTAACTGCTGCCTTTTGCCTTTAATATCTGCAGAGGCTCACAGAAGATATGGTGGCATGGGAACTATCCTAGTAATCAAGGTTGGTGAAAGCATACACAGCACTGGAGAGATTTCTGTTAGAGCATGATGTTTTTGCATTAGCATAATAACCATGTTTCTCTATTTTTTACTTCATACTTCTCTTTACAGGTTTCCGCTGAGTCAGCCAGCCAATTTGGGGAATTAGTAGCGGATCCAAGTACCAATGAACTGTTGCATTATACTGAGAAACCTGAAACATTTGTATGTACAAGATTAGAGACTTAACTACCATTTAGCATATTGTTAAGCTGAAACTTTTTATATTGTTTGCATAGTGAATTCAACTTTGAAATTCTGGACTGCCCTGCACCACCTTTCTTATTTATTTCTTCCCTTTCTCTTTTTGGCTCTAATAGTATATATTAATGCAGGTAAGTGATCGTATAAATTGTGGTGTCTATGTATTTACACCAGATATTTTTACTGCCATCCAGGGTGTTTCATCTCAAAGGAAAGACAGAGGTCAGTTGATACAGGTCTCTCTGGCAATAAATTTTTTATGATCAAGTTAGAAGTTCCCATCAAAGTAAATAGAGTTTAGAAGTTCATGTTTGCTTTGTTCAATCTTTTTCTTAAACAAAACTTGAATGTGCAGCTGTGCTCTGTTTCATTATATATATATATTTTTTTTGATAAGATTATAAAGTATTTGTTTAAAGTGAAGATTTCACATTTTATTTTGATTTTGTGACATGTTTTGACATTAATCTTTGACATATTACATCCTGAATGTCTTATGTTTTCCCACACTCCTACCTATGCACGATATTGCTCTTCATTATATCAGAGGATGAGACTTGGAACTCTTTATTTTTATTTGCAGCTAATCTGAGACGTGTATCCAGCTTTGAAGCCCTCCAGTCAGCCACAAGGTATGTCCATACTCCTAACTCCAAATTTCTGTCTGAATTGGTGACATTTGAACCTAAAACCTACACTACTCCTATCCCTCGACCACTTATCCTCAAGCCTAAGGGCTAATATTAACTAGCAATAGTACCCCTAACCCTTGTGTAGGAGTCATGATACAACCTGAATCAGAGGTATAACAAGATAATCAACCAGGTTCTATTTTATATTGTTATCTCTTGACATCTTGCCATGTGATGTCATGTCTCTATTGCTAGAATATTAATCACTCTGTATCAAGTTGGAGTACAAGTTTTAGTCTGGAACAGTATGTATATTATCGCTTAAGATATAAATATACTCTATATAGATAGTAGACTTATGGTCTCACAGTGATTGAGTTGGAATATATTATATATAAATATAACTTTTTTTTATTTACACCTTGGCTTTACATTGTTAAGATGTATCAACCTCCAAAGAAATCTGCCAAGATACAGTTATTATATAAATATAACTGAATTAGGAGAATAATTGGTTAGGGCTTTTTAAGCAGATGGCAGTGGTTTGGGTTGCAGAACCCTGTTCCTGTAGGAATCCTTTGCTATGAAAATTTGTTTAAACATCTTTGTTTCAATTTTTTTACATGTGGAAACAAGTTTTTCAGTGCTCTATTTGCAGTAGATAGAATATTCAATTCATCTCAAGCCTTGTCCTAATATCAGTTCTTTCAACAGGAGTCTTCCTACAGATTTTGTAAGACTGGATCAAGATATCCTGTCACCTCTTGCGGGGAAGAAACAGTTATATACATATGAGACCATGGATTTCTGGGAACAAATTAAAACTCCTGGGTAAAACAAATCTTTTAAGGTCTCATTATCTCTTTGCCCCCTCCCCTTTCTCATTGAGCAAACAGAAAACACTAAACAAAATTCAAATCAATAAACAAGAAGCTAGTGCTCTAGGGATTTTTGCCTCATCCAAGTAGGACCTGACTTTTTAAATACTGCATGCAGAATGTCACTAAAATGTTCTGCTTTGTATCTTGCCCAATTCCGATTCACCTCTCCGCACCTTTTGGCTAGTGAGGATGGTACAAAGAGGGCCACCATTATTGGTGATGTTTATGTTCATCCATCTGCAAAAGTTCATCCAACTGCTAAGGTAGTTTTCTTCATTACTGCGAATTATAGTCAGGACATTAATGAAAATGTTGTTGGTCTATGCTATCCATTAAGTACAATATGTTATTTGATAAGAGGGAGATCATATGACGAGCTGATAAATGGAATGTGTGTCTTGATTATGGAAATCAGTGTGTGGTAGTTCTCCTTTTCTTTTCATCTGTGGGGTCCAATTCTTGCTGCTCTTTTCCCATTTTTATATTTTTTCTAATTGGTATGGATTGAAATAACTGCACAGACACTGCATAATCTAGTATAATCTGTATGGAGATCAGCATTTGTAGATGGTATACTCTTTGGCCTAATTCGTCTATGGAATTATTTTTCTACACTGGTGGAACAGATTGGTCCGAATGTCTCAATATCTGCTAATGCTCGTATAGGAGCAGGTGTAAGGCTCATCAGTTGTATCATTCTTGATGATGTTGATATCAAGGTATGTAATTAAATATTTCAACAAAGCTAAATGAGGGAGAAGAGAAGGTGCCCAAGTTTACCTTAAGCTTTGACACATCTATATTGTGCTTTACAGGAAAATGCAGTCGTTACTAATGCAATTGTCGGTTGGAAGTCTTCTATTGGGAGATGGTCCCGTGTACAGGCAAATTTCGTTTCTGGTTATCTAAAATCTGATATTTGACTTTGATCAGTATTAGACCATTTGAAATGCTACTTTTCTACTATACTGTTTTACTGCATTTATATGTTGTAATAATGCAACAAAGGCAGCATTAAGTGATAGTAGTATGTTTGTGTTAAGGGGTGTTTTTCAACGGTGAGACTGTAGTGATGAAGTATCTCATGTCTCTTGGGGCTAAAGCCTCTGTTCTTTCCCCATTTATTTAATATTTTTTCCTTCCATCTATTCTCCACCAAAATTTATTAGTGTCTTAACTCTTGGTGAAAAAAAATAGAGCTTTTCTTTTTATTTTTGGCGTTCTTATTTCTTGTAGTATCTGGAAATTAGCTCTCTAAATTTGATCACTGGTCACAGGCTGAAGGAGACTACAATGCCAAGCTTGGGATAACAATCCTTGGTATTCTTTTTATGCTTTTTTGCTATTGTTCCATTTTCTTTGTTATATGGAGAAATCCCAGTTCACAGTGGACAATCTGATATTTGTATATTTGATCCAGGAGAAGCGGTGGCTGTTGAAGATGAAGTGGTGGTGACTAACAGCATTGTCCTTCCGAACAAGATGCTTAATGTTAGTGTGCAAGAGGAAATAATTCTATAATAGAAAGCTACAACGATTCGACACCCATCAACGTGCTCTCTCTCTCTCTCCATGGTATTATAGTGATTGCTCTTGTATGATTTTCAGTTAGGGAAACCAGAATTTCAAAAGTCTGTAAATTGACATTTTCAAAAATAAGAAATGAAAAAAAGGGTTTATTTTTGGTTCTTTCTTTACTTTGGTCAAAAATTGTCAGGCTTGTTTCATCAATTGTGTAGAAAAAGGAAGAGGACAGATGAAAAGGATTATGAAGCACTGTGTTCATTTCTTAAGCCAGTAATAGCATGATATGCCTAATAATTAGATCAAATTACTATGTGTCTTGTTTTATCTCTTCTGCTTTTTGTGTTTTTGTTTTAGAGTGGCGCTATTCAAACACTCTCTTAAACACTCATTTCGTATACTCTAGAAACTTGAGTGGTAATTACCACTTAAGTTTCCAAACAGCTACAACTCAAGTTTCTAGAGTGTTTTTAGAGTATTTGAGGGAAGTGTACAATAATCATTATTCTTTGTTTTAACTTTTCCTGCCATATTCTGATGACTTTTCATGATTAATGAAGTAAGGAATTGACATGACCTTGTTATTTTTTCAATCATCTTTGATATTTATGGGTCCGACTACGCTGCTTTGCATTATAGAAAAAGATAGTAATTTAGTGGTAAATATATATTGGATAGTAAACTAGTGTCATTTCATGGTAATCAATATTATTATGTGATAAAAGATATTTTATTAAATTTGTGGTAATTGTGTTAGATTTCATAGTAATGCATTATTAGTATGTGATAATTGATACTCCGTATCATTTTGTAGTAAAAGTTACTGTTCATTGTAAACAGTAGAAAGAACCCTAGAAGTCCCTGTATTTATGAAGATGTAGATTGCTTTGAATTTGAATCTGGTTACAGAGGATGTCAATGGACCCATGCTGTAATTGAATGCTTGAGTGCTCCACAAGCAAGAAGCATTTCAACCCAGTATCAGGAAGGTTGACAACAAGGTCTCCCAGCCAGATGACTGACAGGTCATATTTATCTGCCGGTGGACAGCCAGTTTCATATTTTTAAGGGTCGAGTCTTTTTCCTAAATAATAAAGAAGTAAAGAACACATCAACTTGTGATTCAGCTAGACTCTGGGAATACCAAGCGAGGTTCATTTGCAAAAGAAGGTGAGGCTGAGGACATGGTCATATTAGGCATATAATTCCCCCATTGGTTAGCTTTTATTTCCATTTTATGTTCATACAAGTCAGGCACATATCCAAGAGGAGGCCGGAAGTAACAATAGCAAAATAGTTGGCATACCTTACCTTTTGTTAGAGTTTATGAAATTATGTCTGAAGCTAGACCAAATATTTTTTTGAAAAATTATTTACAAAAAAATCTAAAAAAATATTTTTTTAAAAATTGTATTGAATAAACTATTTTCACAGTTATTTAAGTCAACTTTAAGGGTTCAATCTTTTTGCTAAATGATAAAGAAGTAAAAAACACATCAATGGGAACCAAACATCATCTAAATAATTTTAAGCTATGTTATTGTTTTATCAAAAATTATTTCAAAAACCATAGACTACAACTGCTAATCCAAACGGTACACTACGGATGATAATGGTGCTGCAAGCCTCAACACTGCAGAACCTCTTCACTTCTTTCCAATATCTGCAGGGCGTATTGGCCAATTTCATATACAGTCATAACCGTTAAGAAACTCTTGGTTCTTGCCATTTTGCAGATTTATTAGTGAAGAAAACCAAGGTGGCAAAGCCAGTGAATGAGGATTGCCAAGCAACAGTCCTCGCATATACAGAAAGCTGAACAAGAGCTAGTGAAGATGAACATAGTAAAAATTCAACCACATGCATAAACCTTGGCCTATAAAACCAACTTGAATCGTTTACTGAAGAATAAAAGATGGTTTAACTGTGAGCAATCAAACGGATCAATGCTGTGTAGCTAAAGACGGCCCGGCTAAGTTGGTGCACAGAGAAGCATGCATCCAACATGCCATCTCTTCTTTGTCAAAAAGAAGAAAAAAATAGTTAAAAAAGGGGAAAACGGTACTTAAAAGCTGTACTGATTTATTTGGAGTCCATAGGAAAATCAAATGATGATGCACCACGAAGTTTGTTGTTACGGTTTCTTCTCAGCAACTTCACTATACCATGATTTCCATGCTTCCATGTAATGACCAAAGAGGTCTCTTAGAGCTGCAATATATCAGTAAAATTGAATATTAGAATGATTTGCGTCAAACTGACTAGATGATTGAATTGAATGAGAAGAAGCATCACTTCAAGTGAGCATTGCCCGACTAGAAAACAAAGTGGACAACAAGCTAACAGACATCTCAGAAGAAGCAGTCCCCTAGAGAGGCATGAATTAATGAGTAAAAATAACAAGACATGCAGAAGATAACCATCTAATTGAGAAACAATGCTGGACAAGCGAAAAGAACACCGGGAAACTAAACATATTTTATCATGTGATTATTGACATTCTAGGGTTAATGACCTAGCAATTTATTCGCTAAGTAGATGGCTCATGCATTATTTGAAATTTTAATCTCCTCACCCTTTTGGAGCTTTGAGGATGGATGCCAGAACCTTTTCATTTTGGGTTTCTTAGCATAGAAAGTCCAAACCTCCAAAAAGATTATCAGATTTACCAGATGACATTGCAGGAAGGGATAACATGAAAAACTGATCAGGTAGTAATTATAAGACCCATCTTTTTCCTTTTTTTTATGCTGATGGACGTCTAAAATGGTAGGTGATGGGAGCATAACAAATTAACATAATCAAAGCATTTCACTCATTTGTATAATGGAGCGTTTTAGGTATACCCTGATTCTGATACTGAGGGCGGTAAGTGGAGGCTAGACTCTCCCAGTCAGAAATCTGCTTCACATTATTCTCTAAAGCATCAATCTTGGCAACACTAACAGGAGCAAAAGGACCAAAGTGGAAGCTCTTTGAACCCTGTTTTGAATCCTGCTCTAAATTGCTTTTATCAACCAAACTACCAGCTTTTGTTTGCTTTTGCATCTTCAAACTTCTGCTTGTATCCTCATTGATTGAAGAATCCCCTTTATTTCTCTTGAAGCTGACGTTTGTGACATCAGTCCCAAATGCCCTTTTCCTAGACTCATTAAGTGCCAAACCATCACTTGATACATTCTCCGCTTTCCCTCTCAACCCCAACCACCTGAATGCTGGCTTCCTGGTATCTGAGGTATGGGTCTGCACATCAATGAAACCACAAAACTTATAAGAGCTATGTGATAGAGATATTGCTAGAGTAAATCTTGACTTAGAGAAGAGATGAAAGCTAAGTGATTTCAGTTTCTTATGCAGCAAGTGTAGGTAATGATGTATTACCTTTTCTATGAGATTCATGGAAGATAAGACATTTGCAATATCATATAGACGCCTTACTTTTGCTGCGGAGTCATTATATGGAGTGTTAAACAAAGTTTCTGGTTCATCTTTTGTCAATAAATAGCTTAGAAAAAAATGAGCAAAGTAAAGATTCATTACTTCTCATTACTGATGAATTATGGGCATCCCCAAGCAATAACCTTGCTGCTTCATCAAGGGATATCAAATCAGCCTGAGGAAATTTAGACACACTAAAATGAGTAATCCCATCACAAGTGAACGACAGTTCGTAAAGGGAAAAAAGAATTTAAAGTTCACTCACATTAGAACAAAGAAAGAGTTTGACAAAATTCTGTGTAAGAAGTCCAAGAGATTTCTCTCTTCGGTTATCTGTCACATGCAAGTTGGGGAATAATGTGTCAGCAAACGATCCAAGTTCAATTTTATAGGATTGTTAACAACTATGGCCTTCGATTCTTTATTACAGCCATTCACAGCAATAAATTTGCACATAAAACTATGAGGAAAACATAGAAGATAAGTTCCAAGTTTCATGCATTTAGAACAATTCAAATATATTCAATCTTTAAAAGGAGGTCTTATGAAATAACATCAATACATCAAACTGCTATAATAATGCTTGCAATTGTATGTATGTAGCCAAAACATGAAATATTAATTAAAAACAAAGTGCAGAGCAACTTTACCTATTTTTGATGAATCCGAGGATTTAAGACCAGAACTAGGTTTTGAACCATCATTCTGGCTTCCAGTGTTGGGATTGGAAGATCCTTCATCATCATCCTCATCATCTGATACCTAAAAGAATAAAAAGGATTGTGCATTTCACTATGTAAGAGCCCCAAACTTGAAAAGTTAACCCCAAAAAAAGAAACATTTAAATCCCAATTCACCTACTTTTGCATTACTGTTGCCATCAAAGCTATGGAAACTGTCCTTCAAACCCTCCCCCTATCATACATCAAACTATAAAATCAGTGATATTTACTAAAAAAAAATCAACCTTTCAACATAAACAGAATTGAGCTTAACAAACATATCAAAAAAAAAAGCTTTATTACCTTTAGCTCCTGTAAAGCTCTAGGAATTGCCCCAAACCCTTTCCACGTGTACTGATTCTTGGCCCTTCTTGCAAGAACCTAAATTCATCAAATACCTTATTAAGCTAACATTATTTACATATTTATAACATAACACACGCAATCAACTGAAATAAGCTGCTAATTGAAAAAAAAAAAAAAAAAAAAACTTACTCCGACACTTTCTAACACGTTAACAATATCATAGATCCGCCGTCTCTCAACTCCTACAAAATCTCAACACAATCAGATCCTACGAATTCACAAGCATAAATATAAATATAATATAATTAAAATCAGATCAAGACCTAATTTATTTGCGGCATCGTCTAGACCAATCAATTGAATGTCGTCTCGATTGTACAAAGTCAAGAAACTGCAAAAAAAAAAAAAAAAAAAAAACATTTACATATGAGAAAATCTTGAAAGGAAAAATAAAAATGAGAACAAGAAAAAAAATAGTCAAGAGAGAGAGAATTGGCGTACTTGGTGCATAAGAGGCCTAAAGATTTCTGCTTCCTGCTGTAAGTGTGGTGTCTGATGGAAGAATCTGGGATAGAAGAAGAAGAATGGGGCATCTTCTTCTTTTGGAGATAGATCTGAGAGATTGAAGAAATTGTAAGTAACTTTACGGTTGGGAAGTGGAGGGAAGAGAGGGTAGAGAAAGAGAGAAAGGACCGTTAAGAAGAGATTACAGAGAGATAGGGTTGACTAATGGCGGGGTAAGAAAATTTTAAAAGGGAAGGATGTGTTTGGAGGGATTGGATTTAAAACTTTGAATTATGGGATTACGTTAGCGGGAATTTGAATTGCGTATTATCTCTATACGCGCCTGCGCTTCAGTCACAAAAATACCGATTTAGCCTCTCTGGATTTATTATGCTCCTTTTTTTTTTCTTCTTTTATTTGTATTGTTATATAATAATATAAACATAAATAATGAATATAGACATGTGTGTTATGCAAATACTCTCATTTATGGTATTTTTGGAAAATTAACGGCCTCTTTTTTTTTCATTTGTCGTTTTTGTATCCTAACTTTTAATTATCTTTGAGATTAAATTAATATGATCAATGAAAAAAGACCATACCTTCCAACCATAATAGAATTGTTTAATAGTAATTGATAACTATTATGATGGGATATCATCATTGACCATTTTTTTTACGGATGAAATTATTTATTTATTTTCATAATGTCACGTGTCAATTTTTCTTTAGACGTGAATTTTTCCTACTTTAATGATGTTCACTTTCACTTTCACTTTCATGTAAAGGTGGTATTTTGCCCCACATTTTTGGAGCCCTGTCCCACCCGGCTTATATCATTGCACAAAATCTCTGCCCAACCTGTTTTTATAAATTTTCAATTAAAACAAATTGAGAAAATAAACGGTCTTTATAGAGGTGGGTATGGTTCAATATAACCAAAATTTTGATTTGTTCAAAATCAAATCATAAATTAAACCTTTTTTTTTCAGTAATCAATTTTATGTTTGGTTCAGTTATTGAATTTTTGTAATTATTGGTTAAAAATCAATATTTTACCAAATCAATAAAGTTTCATCAATCATCAATATTTGAGATTGATTGATCTAATGTCAAAATTGACATTTATGACCAAAAAAAAAACTCAAAAAGAGCTTGATGGTCACTATTAGGGTTGTTTGCGGGATTGAAGAAATGAGGGATAACGGTATTGAGATTAGGTTAGGTAATTAAGTTTTTGGTATTTATAGCATTAGCGTAATGGTTATGTGGTTGAGGGTATATTGTATTTGGTTGCTCCATTCAATAAATTATTATCATGTATACATGTATATTTAATAATAAATATTACATATATATATATATATAATTTTGATTTGATTCGGTTAAGTGATTAACCGCCATGTTTGAAAATCAATAACCATAACAAAGAAAAAATAAAAAGTTATAATCATAAGTTAGATTAATTTTTTTGGGTAATCATGTTTTTGATTCCGCTATGAGTTGTTTTTGTTTGTTGGTTATTTCTTCAAATTCTAATTCTTTGGGCTCTGTCTGGGCCGAATCCGATATTGGGCTTTCTAGCAAATTCACCAAAGGTATGCTATTGCTAATTGGGTTCAGATAACTCACATACTCGCACTGCTCCTCGTTCTTCACTCAAATTTTGGATGTAGTGAAAAGTGATGTTCAAGTTCAAACCAGAGCGCCAGCTCCACTGTTGCTGAGTACTCCTATTTGTTTCAATCGGAAAAGAGAAATAGTAAATCATCCATGAGCTCAAAAGAGAATTGCCGGAACGATCTCCGTACTGCGATCCGTCAACTCAGTGATCGTTGCCTTTACTCTGCAGCCAAATGGTATGCTCAAAAAACCCTAAACCCTAATCTCTTTTGCTCACTCGCTATTTGTCTTCTTGTATGTCAATTATCCATCTTGCATATTGGATTAAAGTCGCTTAAATGTTTGCGCGTGTTTGTAAGATGTTAGGATTTTAAGAGGCATTGTTAAGTAGTGGTTTCTGGGAATTACTTATGAACACCTGACAAGTTGATACATGCTTGATCTAAAACATCTTATGTACTCTTTGTTTTTGCTTTAAATAAGCATTTGGTTGGTTCCAATTTATGATTATTGAGATAAAGTTATGACCTCGATGCTCCATTTTGATTTCGAGAAACTCGCGCACCCATGTGGTTTGGAAGTAATTTAAGCTGCCCAAGGGATGAAGAAATTTGTTTCATATAAAATAAAATATTTTAAAATTTTCTTTAATTTTGGGAGTAGTTACTGAGGAAAGGGAATTCCATTTTGTTTGCATTATATTCTTATCTAAACCCCAAAAAAAAAATCCAGTTGTTACAATCTACTCAAAATCTCTCTAATATTTTTCTAGATATTTTTTGTTTTCTGAAACTGTATGAAATATCGTACCTTACTCAGTGGTCAATGAACGGTGATGTGTCTTTTGTATGCAGGGCAGGGGAACAACTTGTGGGAATAGAGCAAGACCCAGCAAAGTTTACACCTTCAAACACCAGATTCCAGCGTGGAAGCTCAAGCATTCGAAGAAGATTCCGTACCAATGAAATCACTTCAACACCAACCACTGGCATCTCCTATGTGTCTACTCCAGTAATGGAGGAAGACGAGGTGGTGGATGGTGACTTCTACCTTTTGGCAAAGTCGTACTTTGACTGCCGAGAATACAGAAGGGCTGTTCATGTGCTAAGGGATCAAACTGGAAAGAAATCTGTGTTCCTGCGCTGTTATGCCCTTTATCTGGTATGTTATATTGTCACATCACATCCTTGTCTCATGATTTTGTATTGTTACTCATTTTGTATTACATGATGGCAAGTGATGTTGTATTGGGAATATACATTTCATAAACTTCGTTTTTCTGAGTAAGTGGACATTTGGAAACCACTAGTTAGACTTATAGAATGGAAGAAGAGCACTTATTTAGACGTTTGGCATTATATATTTCATGGTGGAAGCTTGTAGATGACAGTCTTTTGATTTTTTTCTTATAAAAAAAAAGAGTAGATGACAGTCTTTTGATGTGGTTAATCTATTATAGAGAAGATAGCTTTTGGTGCTAAAAAGTAGTAGTACTACATAAAGTGATGCAAAGACTAGACTTGGAGAATCAGTTCTAAAGCCAATTGGAGGGGTATAAACTTTTGCTGAAGCGATATTGTATTCATTAGTTTGCATGTATTGATCTAACTGAAGCTAAAATATCGGTCAGGTAATGTGTCGGGTGCAGTCTTTTTATTTTTTTCTTTTTAAGTTTTTTCATATTCCTTGATTTCTTTTGTATAAATAATACACAATAAGTTGTTATCTTTGAGCTGTTGCTTGGTTTTGGAGATTTGGTAAACTTAGCACTACTAGTCCTAAGCTTACATTGCTAACTCAGTAACTAACAGTTTTTGGTCAGTCATAAGTCATGAATACGATGGCATTGTTGTCATTCGAAATGGTTCTCTTTCTCTAATGAGTCCATTGCATTTTTGGTGCAAATTTATTTCCTTCAGTTTGCATTAAGTATTCAATAAATTGATGAGTCAAGTTTTATCGGGAAAAAAAATCTATTGGAATTCATGTCATGTAGTTCAGCAAGTCATCCTTGTGAGTCATTATTGTGTGGTGCATCACGAGTCAGACACTGGATTTCATGGATTATATGTTTTGAACTTTATTTAAATGTAGCTTAGATTGCCCAGTTGCCAGATGGAGAAATGTAACCTTTTCCTTTCTGGTAAATAGAGAAGAACTTTCATGAAGGGATTCTTGTACAACAATAAGGTTGGCTTATCATAGTATGAAATAAATTTCGTTGAAGAAAATAGAAACCAATGTGGACTATAGGCATGCAAGTTTATAAGATTTTGCATATTTTTAGGAGTCCTCTGGGCTAAAATAAGCTTATGCGTGTCTTTGTGCTCAGTTTCCAGGAGATTGTGAAAACCAAATGTAAAAAGAAATTTGTGGACCTCCTCATTTTTTATTTATTTGTTCCTTTTTTTATTTACCATGGTGTTCAAAGTCATTTCCCTTGGTTTGTGTGGAATTAAATCTAGCTTGATCCTTAAGGAGTAAGGTTTTAGAGAAGATATGCTTATGAAATTCCAGATTGGTTCCCACTTGATCCTCCTTTTCTAGGTATTTTTTAATTGCATTGGTTATTAGCTATCACCATGTAACTTTTTGCTTAGCATTAGTTTCCTTATATAAGTGGAGGAGAAGACATAGCGAGAATAATGATAAGCAACATACTAACTATCAGTCTGTTGCTGCTTAACTTGTCTTTTAATTTTTCTTCATTGTTGGCAAAAAGCCCCATCCCCGATTTATTTAGATTCATGGAAATTTTTCATTCTCACTTATTGTATTTAGCTTTATTACTGGTCTGGACCCAATGACACTTCAATTTGATGACTTATTTTCATATTCTTTAGTTTTTTTGTTAAAGTAAAATATCCATTAAATAGGGCACCAAGGCGGTGCCAAGCCATGTACACAAAGGGAGTTACTTACAAGAGAAAAACTCAATGAATTTTATAAGCTCTTCTTCATTTGCCAAAAAGAAAGAAAGAAATACCATTAAACAAAGCAAAATTAGCGTGCTTATCTTTGACCAACACAAGCAGTTTGTCCATCAAATGCCCTTTTATTCCTTTCATTCCACACATTCCAACAAATTGAGGGAGTTATCAAGGTTAGGGCTCGCCTCAAATACTTTGGTATGTAGATACCCCTATAAGCCCAAACCTCATCCTCGTTAGATATTTCTACTACCCACCAAATACCTAAAACCGTCAAGGCCATTTCCCATAAATGTCTAGTCGATGGGCAGCACAATAAGGTCAAAAGGTGGTTTAAGGATTCAACTCCCTCTTTTTTACCTTTTTATTTCCTGATAACATGATTCGGTGCCCTATTTACAATGGTAACATTGAGTAACTAAGACTTCATCCCTCGTTTGAAGATTATCAATAGTCAAAATTCTTTCCCACGTAGCACAATAGCTTTCCAAGGAAAGTTTGCCTCCCCTTCGTAGAAAGATTCTTATCAAGGGCCTTATCGAAGGACTTGACATCAAAGCACCTTCCGGCCTTTTACTTCCATTTCGTTATATTCTCTACTCTCATATCCATTCTCATAGAATGAATCTTTTAAAAAATACGATCAAAATTTTGGATTTCTCGGTCTTGTGCATTTCGGATGAGGGGAACCTCCCACACCAAATCTCCACCCGTTGGGGGAGACGGAAGAGCTACTCAGAGCATTATTGTTCCTCGCCAAGGAAACATTTTCTGAGAATTGCTCCTAGGAGAATCCCCACACCGCACATCATGCCAAAAAAAGATCGATGCCTTGTTACCTACCTCAAACCGCATGTAGGGATATAAATCATCCCACCCCATTATAATCTACTTCCACACACCAACTCAATAAGGACTTTTTCTCGCCTTGGACATCCACCCATTCTGTTCTAAGCCAAACTTCACTTCATTAACCTTCCTCCAAAGGTCGTCTTTTGAACCATAACTCTCCACCATCATTTACCAAAGAGGGCTCTACTAAAAGAAGTAAGAGATTTTAATCTCAAGCCTTAATTTTCAATGGATTGTTTAACCACCTTCCATATCACCGATTGATAATATTTCAACTCATCTTCAATATTTCCCCAAAGAAACATCTTTTAGATATCCTCCAATCTCCTTGTCACCATTGGGAATAGGAAAAGGAGAGATAAAATAGGTCAGGAGATTCAAGAGGCTGCTTTTTATAAGCATCAATCTCCCACCTTTGGAAAGATTAACTCTTCTTCGTACCTTTTTTCCCTTCAAGTTTCTCAGCAATTTGGTCCGAAAGACTCTTCTCCATGAATTTAGTGCCGAGAGGAAGTCCTAAATAAGTTTTAGGGAGAGACCCCACATTGCATCCCAAAACTTTGTCAAATGTTCCTCATCCACTCCGTCACCTAATACTGTATGCGTTTGGGGTTCTCATATCTAACTGTAAAGATAACTCTCAATTGTAGTTAGCAGTTTATTTGATGCTATGTTGCACGAATCACAAAGTATTTGATAAGTTCTTAGGCGTGTTCTTGGAATCCACTCGAGAAGGCAATACTGGCCTTCATAGGTGACGTTTGGTGTTAGATTTAATCCAGTTTAAATCCAATTTTATAAATCTCTTCAAGGCAAAAAGCTAAATTTAAGCTAGATTAAATCCAGCACCAAACGTCTCCATAATTGGTCTATAAAGTTCAAATGAAAGACTAATTTGCTACCTCTATTTAAGCATTTACTTTTGAAAATGCGATGCAAATCTTGTAGGAGCACACGTACCCAAAGGGAATGCTCAAGTGGTAGGAGGAGCCAAAATAAGAGTCTTGCATAGCGTAGGTATTAGGTTCAATTCTCTACTTGATGCAAATAACTCTTTAAGAGCCACTCCCGTGGAATTTATTCCGAGTTTTACCCGGAACATGTGGACAGGACGGTTTGCATATACCTAGGGACTAGTCGGTCTAAAGGTCCGGATACCCTCGTAATCCAAAAAATTCTTGTAGGAGCACACATTAATAGCAACTGAGCACCCAATCGCTATCTGCTCTAAGAAATTTTTTGTAATCCTGGTTCATTGTGGATTTCTTCTTGCCTTAGACATGCTATAACATCATATATTTCCTCTCTCTCTTTCCTTGACCTTTCAGTTGAATTGATTTCCCTTGTTTTTCTTCTTCTGTTGGAATTAACTTGCATTTTTTATCCTATACTAGACAAATTGAAGAAACTAAAGTTCCTGATAAGCTGTTATCTTTACCAGCATTGCGCATCCAATTATTAAGAAGATAGTCTCTTATATTAATTGTTTCATCAAATGATACCTTCTTAAATGCATTAGAAGTTACAAGTGCATGTTGATACGTACTTATGTTGAGGTTGTGTTGTTGACATGTGTACCTTGTCGATGTAATTGTTGCTTATACTTGTTTGTGAATTGAATCTGGTATGACTGATTTACATGATATCAATCCCACATCAAGATTTTACAATCTGATAAGTTTTCAGTCACATTTTACCCAATTTACTGCTTCATGAAGGCTGGAGAAAAGCGGAAAGAGGAAGAGATGATAGAGCTTGAGGGGCCCTTGAGTAAGAGTGATGCTGTGAACCGTGAACTGGTTGCTCTGGAAAGGGAGTTATCAACACTCCGGAAAAATGGCATGATTGACCCTTTTGGTTTGTATTTGTATGGTCTTGTGCTTAAAAAGAAAGGAAGCGAGAACCTTGCTCGTACCATTCTCGTGGAGTCTGTTAACAGCTACCCGTGGAACTGGAATGCCTGGTCAGAGCTGCAGTCCTTGTGTACTACAATTGACATATTGAACAGCCTTAATCTCAGTAACCATTGGATGAAGGATTTCTTTCTTGCCAGTGCTTACCAAGAACTCAGGATGCATAACGAATCCTTAGCAAAGTATGACAATTTACAAGGTACCTTCAGTTTTAGTAATTACATACAGGCTCAAATTGCAAAAGCCCAGTACTGTCTTAGGGAATTTGACCAAGTTGAAGTTATATTTGAAGAACTGTTAAGAAACGACCCCTATCGAGTGGAAGACATGGATATGTATTCTAATGTTCTATATGCAAAGGAGTGTTTCTCTGCCCTAAGTTACCTTGCGCACAAGGTATTTATGACTGATAAATACAGGCCTGAGTCGTGTTGTATTATTGGTAATTATTATAGTTTAAAGGGGCAGCATGAGAAATCAGTTATGTACTTCAGGAGGGCACTCAAATTGAACAAGAATTATTTGTCTGCTTGGACGCTTATGGGCCATGAGTATGTTGAGATGAAAAACACACCAGCTGCTATAGATGCCTACCGAAGGGCTGTAGATATAAATCCATGTGATTATCGAGCGTGGTACGGCTTAGGACAAGCTTATGAGATGATGTGCATGCCTTTCTATGCTCTTCATTATTTTCGGAAATCTGTATTCTTTCAGCCAAACGATTCTCGGTTGTGGATTGCTATGGCTCAATGTTATGAAACTGAACAGCTTCAAATGCTTGAGGAGGCAATCAAGTGTTACAGAAGGGCAGCAAATTGTAACGACAGGGAAGCAATTGCCCTGCACCAGCTGGCAAAGTTGCACCAGAAGCTTGGGCGTAATGAAGAGGCAGCCTTTTACTACGAGAAGGATTTAGAGAGGATGGAAGCTGAAGAGAGAGAAGGACCAAATATGGTCGAAGCTCTGGTTTTTATTGCTACACACCTCAAAGCCCAAAAGAGATTTGAAGAAGCAGAGGTGTATTGTACCCGTCTTCTCGATTATACAGGCCCAGTGAGTTTTGTTACCTTTCTTTTGTTGACAGTTTATATGGAGATTAATGAAACATTTATAGAATATCACAAACACGTGCGAATGTCTCGAATTAGTTTTATTCACTTTTTATATGTCCATAATTGCAGGAGAAAGAAAAAGCAAAGAGTTTACTTCGAGGAATTAGAATGGAACAAACTGGTTTCCCTTCAATGGATGTGGAGCATCTTCCTCCATGATTTTATCAAATGCTCATAGATGTAACAAAAATTCCTCTTCAGCAGGTTTGCCGTCCTTATAGCTATCAATCATAGTGGCAACCATATCTTTGGTCTTTGATGCCGCAGAAGCCATTAGTGTATTTTTGGAGAGAATTTATTACTTTGTTTTATATACATCAGTAACAGGGTTAGATACTTTTGCGGCAACAAATTCGAGTCTGATTGTAGCGGAGGAAGTTTCTAGGCTAGAAGTATGTGGCATGGAAATTCTTTATTTTCAACTTCTGTTGTTGTGTTGTACAAGTGATGGCTACAAGCCAAGTATAAACGTCTCACAAAAATACTTTTAGGCTCCTCTCTCTTATTCTTTGGACATTCTCGAGCATTTATTGAACAGGGTTTACTATCAATGAAACTCAAAGTGTTTTTTTTCTTGTCTTGATAGCAAATAAAAAAATTAAGTTGAAGTTTGAGCATTCAAGCTAAGAAAGTCTAGCAATTATCACGGAGATGTAATTAAAGGTCTAAGGTATCAGATTGATTTATATCTTTTTTTGACTGTTTGAGGTTTCTTTTTTTCAAAAAAAATGAGGGGAGGGGAGGGGAGGGGAGTGGAGTGGAGTATTTGGTTTGAAAGGTAAAGATCGCTAGATTCGCTGCACTGCCACCCGAACATAATCCAATTCTTAATTGGTTGTCCTCTCGATTACCACTCGCGAATTGCTAGTTACATGTAAAGGATTTTAAAACATCATGAAACCCACATGATGAATGAAATAAGTACGAGTTACATGCAAGAGAATTCAGAGCATAAAACCCAAAGGAAGAATGAATAATCTTTGATACCAAACCGGGATTTGGATACCGAATTAAAATAAAAATTAAGTTTATTGTGAGATTGAATTTCATTGTGATAAATTTGAATTTAATTTTTTTTTATTTAATGATGTGACATTCAATCTCATTATGAATTTTATTTCATTTCATTTCTCAAATAAAAATGATCTAAATCCACCAAATGAAATCTGACTTACTCCCCCATCTTTGGTCGGCATCTGGTTATCCAATCTCGGTATGAAATAGGTTGCAATGTTGCTTACTGCTTGGTTGTAGAGTTACCAATACTAGGCTTTGGTGCACAACCTTTGGTGGCTCAACAGTGACAATTAACACAAAATTCTGGTGGTCAAAGGTTCAAAAGTTTATTGTATAAACTAATTTGATCCAATTATTAACTACACTGCCTGCTCGGAGAACATGAAATATGGAATAATTTCTTACTCCAGAATTTTCAGTCCGAAGCTAAGAAATAGGGGTGGTGCTAGTGAGAACAACATGGTGCAAATCATCATCTCAAGTGCCAAAAACAAATTAAACTAAAATACACAAATAATAGGCCAATCATCCATTATAATTTTATTTATTTATTGGTAACAAAAAGAAACGTTATACGAGGGAAGATGGAGTTTCTATCATCGCTATGTGAGTACACAATACTATGTAATGAGAAAGAAAAAAGGATATAGAAAACAATTCTACTCCAAAAGCACACAAAAAACTTAGACGAAGTGCATGTTGTTTCCAAACACAATTCTGTTCATTTATATCTTTAATTAAACTCAAATAGGCTTGAGACAAGTTCAATTGTTCAACCAGAGCTTATTTTCCAGTTCAACCGTGTCTACTGCAACCAAATCCAATACAAACTCATGTTACAAACAGGCATGGGTAGAAATGAGGGATTTACTTTACGTTGAACATGACTATAATATTCTTACATAGTAAAACAATTAGCCTCATTTCGGGTCGGTGAAGAAGCTGTTGATGGATGGCATAATTTCAGGGGCCCTGTTGCGGACAAACTTCCTCACAACATGATCAGCATACCTTTCACCCTCAGCAAAGTTGTCCAAAACTCCTGCAGCCCTGTTCTCCTTGTTCACTCTGATTCAACAGAAGCAAATTGTAAGTCCAAGAGAAGCAACTCATTACTATTATTTCCTTCCCGTCAAGATATAAGTACATGCATAACTTGGCAAAAAAGAAACTTTTCCTTCTCTAAGGAGGCATTGCCATTATTTCCTTCCCATCAAGATATAAGTACATGTATAACTTGGCAAAAAAGAAACTTTTCCTTCTCTAAGGAGGCATAGGGAATGTTTGGAAGGGGTTTTTGAAAACTGTTTTCAGTTTTCAAAAACTAAAATAAGTTTTCAAAAACTCCTTTTCATGTTTGGCAAATAGTTTTCAAAAGTAATTTTCTAAAACAGTTTTCTGAAAACCCAAAATTTGTGTTTTCTGATATAATTTTCGAAAATTAGCCCTAAAATCAGTGTTCACTTCTCTGTTCCATTCTTCCTCATGGTATATAAAAAATATTAAATTTTGAAAATAAAATAATATTAATTATTTTTAAGCATTTAGTAAATATGAGAAATAAAATTAATATAGATTTTAAATTTAAATTCAAAACTAAAAATAATTACAAGGTGTATCAAAACAGTTTTCAAAATAAGATTATACAAACAGCATTTCACGGTTTTCTGTTTTGAAAACAGTTCTAGAGTTACAGTTATCCAAACATGTTATTTTCGTAAAACTGTTTTCAGTTTTCATTTTCGAAAGCAGTTTTCGAAAACAGAAAACTATTACCCAAACATGCCCATAGATTCTCTAAAATTATGAGCTTTCTAACTCCTAAGAGAAGAAAATCAAATCTACAATTGAAAAAGTTTCAACTTTCAAGTTAATAAAATGTTAAAGAACATATCAAAATATGATCTGAAACGCTTTGAAATCAAGGAGTTTCCCCAAAGATCACACCATATAGAAAAACAAAAGTAACAAAAAAAAATAAATGAATGAAGCAATTTATTGACTTATCGACTGGATTCTCGATTATATTTTTCTTCAATGTTATTTGGGCCAATTAATTATCACTTGCATCACTCTCACCTCTGCATTACCTCCAAATAAATAAAATATTCATTTTTCATATCAACACCCACTTGTGATTTAACCAGATATTTTTCATACAAAAACGCTTAAAAATCAACAAGGAGTTTCCCCAGAGATTATGCCGTATACAAAAACAAAAGTACTAACAACTATTAAAAGAACTGAAGCAATTTAGTGACTTAAAAATCGACTAGACTCTCAATTATATTTTTCTTGAATGTTAATTTGGGTCAATTAATTACAACTTGCGTCAGTTGAACCTCTAGGTTACCTCAATATAATAATTAAAAAAAACAATTGTTATTTTACCAGAGATTGTGCGAACGGTTAACAAACTTCAGGATAAATAACAAAAAATCAGACAAGCATGCAGATAAAAGCTTTTGTTGATATTTTTGATAACATAGATGAGCAATACATCTGTATTTATATTCTATGGCTACGGGTAGAGAGAGAGAGAGAGACCTGACTTCAGGATTGATGCATATATTTCGCACCAACTGGAATCCGCAGATCCCTATGGCAACCCCTACGGCCGCGAACAGTGGATACACCTACACGTATTATATACTAAAATCAGAAGAGATCTATAATCTAAAAATAAGAAACAAAACAGATCGGGTCCGATTTTGAAGAGAGAATCCAATGTGCATCTGAATCGTACCTCAGGCCTCAGCCATCGACTAGCCATTCGACGCACTATAGGAACTGGATCGAAAGCAAAGGAGAGAGGGAGCTTTGTTTGTTGAAGAGAAATAACAGAGAGAATGAAATGAAGAAATGCAACAAATTATCTTCTTGACTAGGGTTTTCCTTTTTTATTCTGCCCTACTTTTATTTGTTTGCAAGTGATCGATGGATAGTATTTTCTTTGTTTGAGCTAATCATCCAATGAATGAGTGACACGTCATCCCAAGGTCCCGTGACAATAGCAATTCTTTTCTAAAATGCACCGTATTGAATTCTATGGGAATAATTTGATTAATTCACCATATCTAGCAATAGGTTCACGCTCAAAAGTAGAGAAAACTCTTATCTGTGAACGGCTGTGACGCACCGATCGGGTGGAGATAAGAATTTCTCCTAAATTAATAGATAAAACAATTTGATAACGAGAAAAATCAAATCATGTTCCCATGATCAACGCAAAGACTTAATTCACGCTAGGCAGAAAAGTGACAGCACCACAAAGTGCAATTCTCCTCTCTGATACTGAATTTTTAGTTGGTAAATCGTAAATTTACAATAAGGATAGGTTTTAATGATGAAAATTCATGCAAAATTAAGACCTCTTGCTTCGCTTGGCGAATGCACGTCGTCAATTCATGTTACAGAACATAAAAGTGGATCAAATCAACATGAATCAAAACTCTTCAAACCGTTTGACCAAGGAAGCTGCCTGCCATTTCTAACATTATCCTGGTGCATTTCATAGGCTTGTGTAAAGCAGACACTGAACTGCAACCAAAAGTTTAGGCCCTCTGCAGGTCTTTTCGCGGAAGAGCATTTTCCCATAACTTCAATGCATCTCCAAGGTTCATGCCTCTACCACATCTAGCCGATGCATCTCTGAATCCAATAGTTAAGTGCAGCAATTGTGCTACATTGGCCACAGTTGAGACTGTGCATCAGTTTGTTGCTTCTACACTTTACGAGCTCGGTCGCGCCAACAACTTTTTTGCTTCACAGGCACCTAAAATCACCAAAGTAACAATTGGTGAACGTTTGATTTCCTCTCTCTCTCTCTCTCTTACACAGACACAGATGCACACACGAGTCTCTAAACCACGTACCTTGTCACTTAACGGGCTTGTTGAAAGGCTGCTTTCTTTGCCATCCTTTTTGCTGTCGTCCGTATCCAGTTCACTTTGTGTAGAGCTGGTGCTCCAAACATGGCCTCATCATGAGCAGCTTTAATTTGCTCCTCCCTTCTTGCCTACATGTTTCATGATCACACAATATAAATAATATATGGCTACGAAATTTATACTCTCTCGCTTCAGAAAACCATGTTTATAAACACTAAAAATGAACATCAAACAGAAACTAGATTGAGTGATAGATAGCAAAGTATCAGCAGAATACCTCAATGGCAGAAAACTGAAAGCTCTGGCCAATGTGCTTGACTAAGGCTGCATCATCGTCAGCAGCTGCAGAAAGTGAAACTTATTTAATCAGTTTTACTTATGTATTCTGGTCATAAGCTACACACTCCAGCAGTCCAGTTGATATAGTTATCAAATTCGTAATAAAAAGAATGACCGATTTAAATAGTCTTTTTTTATTAACCTAACTGATTATCATGTGGTTCATCCAATGCTATAGATGTTGATTAATTATTGATAATAAATTTTAATAAAGTAAAAATAGAACAGATTATCTTCTTATTTTGCACAAGATTATATAAATTCTTAATTCCTTTACAAGATCAGAGAATGAACTAGAGCAAGTAAGGTAATTCACTTCATCTTGGGCATGGCCAGACGATAATTTTTCTTTTTTAGGGGGAGGGGTAAAAAAGGGGCAATTCCACTAAGGGATGGCAAACCTCCCAGGAGCATGCAATCTACTTGGTATTTCTTGCCTCGACATTACTTTCACAATTTTCATTGCTTCAATTGAAGGAAAGACAACTCCAGAAGAGTGGCGAACAGAAGGAAGGACAGAGACGAAAGACAGCATAATGCTAGAGAGAGAGATAAACAGCTATAATTTTGATGTCTTTGTTACAACCTTTTAGGGTCAATAAGCTGCTGCAATCTTCCTAAACTGTCACTTAGGTGAAAAGGGAATAGAATGTAATACTTGTAGTCACTGCTTCCTACAGATTAACATAAATAAAACATTCATACTATTTATGATGGAACAGCACCCCCTCCCCAACCAAAAAGAAAAAGGCAAGCTACTTATCATCTCATAGCAGCTAATTACATAAATATTAAAGGTGTGCGATATTTATTTGTTTGTTTTAAAGGAGCAGATAACAGCTAAACAAGAGCCACAAAGATGGATGGCAATATAGTATATATGCACTGCAATGGATAAATTTCACCTTCAACTTGCTCTTCGTCAAGTGGGGCATCCTTATTGAACTCAAATCGTTCCCAACCAGACTCTGTTGTTGCATCCTTTTCAGCTGCAATTAAAAAAAAAAATCTTATGAGCTGGACATGGAAATAATTACAGCTGACAGAAACAATTTTATCTAGTAAGTTTATTCAGGACCTTTGCTATCGCACCCACTATATAAGAGCTATCACTCAAGTGCCAGAAGCAGCATGAATTAGTCTATACGAAATCAAACCACAGAAAATATAGTACAACAGAATCCTCACAGACAAACAAATTTGATGATTTACTTTAAATTCAGATTTGTAATTACATAAAGCTTCCCCGGATAGGAAAATTAGGAAGATATATAAGACATGAAAGAACAGTACAATAAGTGCATTGTCAACAAAGAAAAACTACATGTGTCAGCAACTTGTCATGCAAACAGCAATATAAAAATAACATGGATGTATCTAGAAGAAGTAATCCCCATGTTTCCAACTATCACAAATGGGAAAAGTCTGTTATTGCCAAGGTTGACCCCCATATGTACGATATTTTGACAACTCCATATGATCATATGCATAAACTTCTTGCAGAACAAAGAAGAACTACTAGAGCTACTTTTTTCCCTGAGATTTTATATGCCACAATTAATGCTCTCATAGCCAAAGATCTGAAGATCCAAACCAGTAGACAGATCCAGAATTCAACCATTGGTTTAAGTTGAGCAGGAAATACTAGATTACTTTGCTAAGAAATATTATCAAACTCAATTCCGTATCTTATGGTTATTACCTATACATTCTAATGGGAAAAAAAGAAGAAGAAGATGAAGAACTTCACATGGATCCATTAATAAGCATTTTCATGGAAAGAAGAAATGCCAACGCTGGATTACTAGAATCATGTACAACAAGGAGAAGTGACAGCATGAACAAAACATCATCTGCAGCATGCGATAAGTTACCTGTTTCAGCAAGCTGTAGTTTCATCTTGGCTTTTACTCTTTCAGCTGCTGACTATTCACAAAGGAAACAAAATGATACTTAACTAATAATGGCGACAGCAGAGAGTGAAAGAGAGAGAGAGTTCAGTCTGTGACGGCTGATATTGACGCACCATAGTCCTACTAGATACAGATATTATCAAACTCTATAAAGAACCAAGGATTTCAAATTAAAATTATAAAAAATAAAAAAATAAAACATCTAGACTCTGATGGAAAGGACAAAAGCTCCACTTTATTAACAAATCTAACCATTTGCCGCTATCATGCATGTTGAACTACATGACATAATGACACTACCAAAAATTTGGAAGGCACGAGCTATAGGCATGAAGCACAAAGGACATACATTAATGAAGGACATAAAGAAGAAGGAGAAATATTAAGAATTAAGAGCCATGAAAGCAGAAAGGAGGTAAAGTACATGAGATTTGCCTTTGTCGTTGTTTTACTCTTAAGTCTTAACAATTCTTAATACGCATATGCTAAAGCATAGAATACCAAAATTTTCTACTAAATTCAAGCATGTCCGCACACATTGCATAGACAGATACAAAACGAACGTCCCCATGTCTCACCTTAAGGGAAATCACAATGTAGGTTACCTCATTTTTGTCAATAGACTCGGGTATGAGTGTCGGAGTGTTCGAGTGGGTATAGTGCATATACTTGTCCAAGTTTCAGAGGTCGAACAGATGTAAAATGAAGAGTCATGTACCATGGACATCATTTTCTTCATCATATTATTCTATCGATTAACCGCGAATAGTCAAGCTTACTATTCCTTTCCTTCTTCACTTCCTCCCCTCTCCTCTTTCTCTCCCTGTACTCATTTCTCTCCTCCGCTCCCTTCGCGGCGACGGATTACTACTCCCGCTCCTCCTCCTCTTTCTCTCTCTATCCCTATCTTTATCTCTATCTCTATACTTATCTCTGTCTCGATCGCGATCTCTGTATCTCTATCTGTCTCTGCTTAAAGAACGATGCGTGTGGCTTCTCTCTGGAACCCTAGGTGCTTTGCGGTCCTCGGGTTTCTTTTTGTTGATGTCGTATATTGTTTGGTGCTGACATGGCTGGTGAGCTGGTGTGGGCTGGGATCCGCGTGTCTTGTGAGCTGGGCTCGGCCCGGATGGTGATTCAACCTGGGTCCTGCACAAGTGACAAGTACAAATTGAAGGCCCTCGGAAGGAGGGGACGGGGAGACCTCCGAAGGCGCTCCGATGCTTAAGTTAGCATGAATTCAAGGGAGGAGTCGCGGGTTCAAGAGAGGAACCGAGGACTCTTTAGAAAATTAAGTGGGGTGTGTGCGTGCGTCCACCTTTTTTCTCTCCTCTCCTATTATGTCCATACCTTGGCCTATTTATAGTCGTCTGCTGGTGGAAAGGATATGATTGCGAGCCTAGGAGAGGGGACACCGTAGGGTGGCGGGCGGCCATAGGGTTGTGGAGTGGCTAGTCCCTGTAGGGTGGCTAGTGTTGATAGGGGAGATCTTGGTGTGGATCGGCTGGGTCATTCTTCGAGGGTTTGGGGATTCTTGATGGGCCGTGGAGCATACTTGATTGTTTGTCCGGGCCGGAGTGTTCTTTGAGTCAGCTGGGCTGGGTCACCCTTCCGGGGGTCCGAACTTATCTGGGCCGCAGGTTTGAGACGGGTCTGGCGTTTGCTTGGGCCAGAACAAGCCTACCAGGCCTGGTGTTTGTTTGGGCCTTGGTGTCTGTTTGGGCCAGTGTTTTTTAGGCCCTATCACAGGCCCCCCACTTCCTGGAGTTCATTTATGTGTTCCGGGAAGTATTTCTTGGGCCGGGCTGCTCATGGAAGTTGAGTGAGCTCGCCTGTGGATTGTCATTTTATGGGAGGTGGAAAGTTTTAGGGGATGACGAAGAGCCTTCTCCGGATCGCGAGGTCAATCAGTGGTTTAAGTGGTACTCCTTGGGAATCGGACCGTCATTCTCGGAAGGTAGGAAACTGCTTGGAGAAGCGAAGAGTCTTCTCTAAAATCGTGAGTTTGTTTCGTTTTCCGTTTCTGGTATTTATTGTTTCGCGAAGTGTGTTTCTTTGCTTTATAAATAGGGTCCTCTGGCAATCTTTGTTTCAAACGGAAAAAGTGTGGTTTCTGAAATGAAGAGAGAAAAGCATTTTCTGAGGATTGCCATCACGGCACTTTGATTGAGGTTCGGGTTTCTTCTTGACTCCGAATGGAGACACCTTCTTTCAGACTCTGAAGGGAATGGAGAGAGGAGAGTGTCGTGTCTCTGGATGGTGGGATTCCCTCATGCCCTGGCTTACGAGGAACGGAAGAAGAAGAGGGGTGTGGCTGCAAACTCCTAGAAAGTTGAGAGTAAGGCTGCGGCTTCTCTTCCGGCGGTTCTTCTGGTGATAGTAAGATAAGGGGAAATGCTGTCACTCTTTTCTTGCAAGCTGGCGAGGGTTTTCCTGAACCTGGGGCTGATCATAGACCGCACTTTCAGTCTCAGGTTCAGCCCACGAAGTTTTAGGGTTCGCACCTGGAGCTCTTCAGTCTGAAGTGGGTGAAGAAGTTCGTGACCGGCGCTGCCTGGAACTTTTTGGTCTTCATTATCTTCTTTGTGCTTCGAGGCCGTTAGGGTCCTCTTTTATTTGTACTTCGAGGTCGTTAGTTGTAAATGGTTGTAATCCATTAACATTAATAAATTACCCCTTTTTAAATATTTGTGTTTTCGTATGAACTCCTTTCTCCTGATACTTGTTTAAATTTGATGGCAAACTTAACGGAACGAAAATGGAAGGGGTCCAAAGCCCCCGTATTTGGAGATTCGACCGAGCATTGACGGGGCTCGGATTTACTGGAGAAATTTACCGAGCGTGAGCAGAGCAGCTCATACGCTCGGACTTATCTGGAGATTCGATCGATCGCTGACGGGGCTCAGATTTCTTGGAGAAATTCGCCGGGCCTGAGCAGAGCAGCTCATACGCTCGGACTTATTTGGAGATTCGACCGAGCGTTGACGGGGCTCGGATTTCCTGGAGAAATTTACCGAGCGTGAGCAGAGCAGCTCATACGCTCGGACTTATTTTGGAGATTCGACCGTGCGTTAACGGGGCTCGGATTTCCTGGAGAAATTCGTCGAGCGTGAGCAGAGCAGCTCATACGCTTGGACTTATTTGGAGATTCGACCGAGTGTTGACGGGGCTCGGATTTCCTGGAGAAATTTGTCGAGCGTGAGCAGAGCAGCTCATACGCTCTGACTTATTTGGAGATTCGACTGAGCGTTGACGGGGCTCGGATTTCCTGCAGAAATTTGCCGAGCGTGAGCAGAGCAACTCATACGCTCGGACTTATTTGGAGATTCGACCGAGCGTTGACGGGGCTCGAATTTCCTAGAGAAATTTGCCGAGTGTGACCAGAGCAGCTCATACGCTCGGACTTATTTTGGAGATTCGATCGAGCTTTGATGGGGCTCGGATTTCTTGGAGAAATTCGTCGAGCGTAAGTAGAGCAGCTCATACGCTCGGACTTATTTGGTGATTTGACCGAGCGTTGACGGGGCTCGAATTTCTTGGAGAAATTTACCGAGCGTGAGCAGAGCAGCTCATACGCTTTGACTTATTTGGAGATTTGACCGAGCGTTGACGGGGCTCGGATTTCCTGGAGAAATTTACCGAGCGTGAGCAGAGCAGCTTATACGCTCGAACTTATTTGGAGATTCGACCGAGCGTTGACGGGGCTCGGATTTCCTGGAGAAATTTACTGAGTTTGAGCAGAGCAGCTCATACGCTCGGACTTATTTGGAGATTCGACCGAGCGTTGACGGGGCTCGGATTTCCTAACAGTCCTGGGCGCAAGGGTTTTTAGTCACTTTAGGCCTGCCAGATGGTCACGACTTTCTTCTGCGTGTGTGGGCCTTTTGTCCAACTTTAGGTCTATTAAATAGATGCGATGAATGGCGACGCTTGACAAGAAATGGAGGCGGAGGTTGCTTTCTCTCAAGCCGGGGTTCTACCAGGGATGCTTTCCCGGCGTGCCTTGGAGATGGCAGACCGCTTGTCCAAGACCGAGCTTAAGCTGAAGGAGTCTGAGGACATTGCCCATGACCTGACCATTTCCCTTGAGACATCGGAGAGGGAGAGAGAAGAGGCAATTTTTGACAAGGATCATCATCGTCGGACTGCAGAGGTCCTGAGAGATGAGCTAGATGAAGTTCGACGTTGTTCGTGGAAAAGAAGGCTTCTTTGACGAAGGAAGGGGCAGTTCAGTACCTCGAAGGTTTCGAAGAAGCTAATAGGAGGGTGACGCTCCTTTTCCTGGGGTTGGATTTCTCAGATCTCGATCTGGCGAGCGACTCCGGAGCCTCTAGTACGGATTCTTCAGGAGGAAAAGGTGGTGCAACTGTTCAGGCTGGGGGTCAGGATGGCCCAGGTGAAGCCTTGCCTGCCCCAAGTGGCGAGGTGGGGGAAGCGCAAGCTGGAGGGGAAAGCAAGGCCCAGTCCTAAGCTAACTACAAGGTTTTTGGGGCCTCAATTGTACCCAAATAGTTCTTTGTATCAAAGGCCAACAGTGCCTTCTCTTTGTACCTCTCTTCCTATGAATGAAGTAAAGAAGTTTCAGAATTTCAAACTCTTTATTTATTTTCGTGCTTTTACATTTCATTGGTAGAATCTACGGAGGTTCTCCGCGTTCCAGATGCGGGGAATGGGCTTCCCTTCCATGTCTTCTAGCTCATAGGTGCCTATCCTGCAGACCCTTCGAACCCTGTAAGGTCCTTCCCAATTCGAGACCAACTTACCCGTGTGTTGGGGGCGTGAGACTTCACTCTTCCGGAGGACGAGGTCATTAAGTTTGAAGTGTTTGCTCCGTATCCGGGAGTTATAGTACCGAGCAGCATTTTGCTGATAGTTTGCGAGGCGAACTTGGGCTTTATCTTTGGCTTCTTCAACTAGATCTAAGTTCATTTTTAACCCTTATTCGTTGCTACTTGGCTCAAAACACTATACTCGGAGTGATGGGACTCCGATTTCGAGAGGAATGATGGCTTCTGAGCCGTACGTCATAAAAAAAGGGGTTTCGCCTGTTGGCGTCCGAGCTGTTGTTCGATAGGCCCAAAGGATGTTATGGAGCTGTTCTACCCAACGATTGTCCGTCTCGTCGAGTCTCTTCCTGATTCCTTGGAGGAGCGTCCTGTTGGTTACTTCAGCCTGGCCATTGGCTTGCGGGTACCCCACAGAGGAGAACCGATGGTTAATATGGAGGTCATCGCAAAATGTTTTGAATTGCAAGCTGTCGAACTGCTTTCCATTATCGGTGATCAGCACGCGAGGGATCCCGAAGTGGCATACTATTGACTTCCAAACGAAGTTCCTGGTTTGGTGATCCGTGATGCTTGCCAATGGCTCGGCCTCGACCCATTTGGTGAAATAGTCAATGGCCACGATGAGGTGCTTTTTCTGCCCAACGGACGTTGGGAATGAGCCCAGGAGATCCATCCCCCACATGGCGAAGGGGAGGAGACTAGTGATGGAGACGAAGGGGTTAGCAGGTCGATGCGATGTCGGAGACCATCGCTGATAATTTTCATATTTTTTGACCAAACTTGTCGTGTCATCTTTTACAGTGGGCCAGTAGTACCCCTGGCGGAGGATTTTGAAGGCTAAGGCCCGAGCCCCAAGGTGGTTTCCGCATATCCCTTCGTGGACCTCTCAGAGTGCATGGTCTACCTCTCTGGGTCCGAGGCATCGTAGATACGGTGTAGTTAGACCCCTTTTGTATAATTGCCCTTCCATAAGGGTGTAACTCGAGGCACGGGATATCACCTTTCTGGCTTGATCTGGGGTTCAGGCACGGTGCTGTCTTTTAGATACTTGAGAATCGGGTCCATCCACGAGGGTCTTTCTTCCACTGGCAGGATCGAGGCTTCATCTACACTTGGGGCAGGGAGAGTTTCCTGATAGATAGCTCAACTAGGCACCAGTTGTTGGGAGGAGGCCAAATTAGCCAAGGCATCTGCCTTAGAGTTTTTGGCTCGGGGAATCTGAGTTATCCGAAATGTTTTGAACAGGGTAACCGACTCCTTCACTTTTTTGGAGATATCGGGAGAGCTTCTCGCCCCTGGCCTCAAATTCTCCCTGCACCTGGCTTACCACTAGCTGAGAGTCGCTGAACACCTCTAGTGCTTCTACTGCTAGTGCCTTGGCTAACCTCAGTCCGGCCAAAAAGGCTTCATATTCTGCTTCATTATTGGAGGCCTTGAATCCGAACCTCAATGCATATTCAATGGCGAAACCCTCCGGGCTGCAGAGGATGAGTCCTGCCCCGCTCCCTAGTGAATTCGAGGATCCATCCACATGGAGACTCCATCCCAGAGGGGGACCGTCGTTTAGATGTGCTTCTGGTTCGTCCGGAATTATGGGCAAAGTTGTCTCCACGATAAAGTCGGCCAGGGCTTGGGCCTTGATAGATTGCTTGGGACGGTAGCGGATATCAAACTCCCCTAGTTCGACTGCCCATTTTACCATTCTTCCTGAAGCACTCGGATTATGGAAGACTTGCCTCAAGGGTTGGTCCGTCAAAAGGACGATAGTGTGCTCTTGAAAATAAGGTCGGAGTTTTCGGGCGGCTATTACCAGAGCGTAAGCCATTTTTTCAATAGGAGGGTACCTCGTCTCGGCCTTATGGAGAATCCAGCTGACGTAGTAGATGGGCTTCTGGATACCCTCTTCTTCTCATACCAGGACAGTGGCTACAGTGCTTGGTCCGGCAGACAGGTAAAGGAAGAGCTCTTCGTTCAGGAGTGGTTTGGTCAGAAGGGCTGGCGAACTCAGGTACTTTTTTAAGTCTTCAAACGCCTCTTGGCAGCTCTCAGACCAGGCGAAGTTTTTCGCCTTTTTGATAGCCTGAAAGAAAGGGAGGCATCTTTCTGCCGATTTAGACATGAAACGGCTCAGGGCTGCAACTCGTCCAGTGAGTCGCTGAACTTCTTTCACTGACTTGGGAGGGGTCATGTTGAGGATAGCTTCTATCTTCTCTGTGTTGACCTCTATCCCTCTCTGAATGACCATGAATCCTAGGAACTTGCCTCTGGTTACCCCAAAGGCACACTTGGACGGATTCAACCTCATATTATGCTTGCGCAGGACTCCGAAGGCCTCCTCCAGATCGGAATGGTGGTTTCATGCCTCAGGGCTTTTAACCAGCATGTCGTCCACATAGACTTCCATATTCCTCCCAATCTGTCTTTGGAATATTCTGTTCACCAACCTCTAGTAGGTTGCTCCAGCATTCTTTAGCCCAAAAGGCATTACCTTGTAGCAGTATAACCCTTGCTCGGTGACAAAGGCAGTTTTTTCTTGATCGGACTTATGCATGAAGATCTGATTGTAACCAGAGCAAGCGTCCATGAAAGAGAAGAGTTCATGCCCTGAGGTAGCATTCACCATTTGATCGATTCGGGGAAGAGGGAAGCTGTTCTTGGGGCAAGCTTTGTTTAAGTTGGTGAAATCAATGCAGATGCGCCACTTTCCACTGGCTTTCTTGACCATAACCACATTAGATACCCACTCGGGATACCTTGCTTCTTTAATGAAACCAGCTTCCAGCAGCTTGTCAACCTTGGCGTTGATGGCCACCTAATGCTCTGGGGAAAAGGACCTCTTCTTCTGAATGACTGGTTTGTATTCAGGGTCTATGTTTAGGTGGTGCTCAATGGTTTTAGGATTGACCCCTGGCATGTCTGATGCTGACCAGGCGAACAGATCCTGGTTCCTCCAAAGGAGACGGAGGAGCTCTTCTCTGGCCTCATTTGAGAGGTTTTCTCCTACTTGTATGGTCCTGGTGGGGTTTTCTCCAAGGAGTACCGCGGTCAGTTCCTCGGTGGGTCGGCCTCTGGGTGTCTTCATTTCATCCCGCAGATCCTCAACTTCAAGTGGTAGGGCCTCGGTCTTTTTCCCTTCTCTAATGGCGCTCAGGTAGCAGGACCGGGAGGCTCTCTGATCCCCCTTTATCACCCCTACACCTTTGTTAGTGGGAAACTTGACCTTCAGGTGATAGGTTGAGACGACGACCTTTAGCTTGTTGAGGGTGGGACGCCCAATTATCATGTTATAGGAGGAGGGTTGTTTTACCACAAGGAACGTAGTCCGTACAGTGGATGTTCTTGGTACTGTCCCGGCTGTTACTGGGAGGACTATGCTTCTTTCTGGGAAGACTGAGGATCCTCCGAAGCCATAGAGGGGGGCAGGGGCAGGCTCTAGACGTCCCTCCTTCAGTTCTATGCGCTGATAGGTATCGTGAAACAGTATGTCAACGGAGCTCCCGTTGTCGATCAGAACCAACCGTATCTCGCTGTTGGCCACTAGGAGCGCGACTACTACAGCGTCATCATGGGGAATCTGCACGTCTTCCAGGTCATCCTCCGTGAAGAAGATCACCGGCTCCGTTTTTATTTTCTTGTGGGGGCCTCTGACTGAGGCCACGGCCCTAGCATATGCTTTACCGCTCTGCCTCGAATTACCTCCAGCGGTCGGCCCTCCGCAAATCATTTTGATGATTCGGGTGGTTGTGGGTACCTCCGTCTTCTTCTGACGGGACCTCTCCTGTTTCGCCCTGGGGTCTTTCCGAGGATTCGGCCTCTCTTGCCAGTATTGATAAGGGCGTCTGTCATCCCTCCTTGGTGACACGGGGTTTTCATGCCTTCGAGGCCTAGTGAACTTCTTCAGGTGCCCTCGGTTAATGAGTTTCTCAATCTGTTCCTTCAGGTCGTGGCACTCCTCCGTGTCGTGGCCACGGCTTTGGTGGAACCGACACCACTTCTTGGGGTCTCCCCCAATGGGCTTCTTGGGTGGTCACTGTAGGACAGACTTGTCTTGAAGCTGTATGAGAACATCAGTCCTAGTAGTGTTAAGGGGAGTGAAGTTGTCGACCCGAGGGTGGGGCCTATACCTGTTCTCTTGGTAGGGTTTTTTGGCCACTTCCTTCTGAGGAGCAGGGCCTTTCTTTTTTCTTTCGGTTTCTCCTTCTCTTTCTCTTCTGAAGGCTTGATCGTCCTCCGCCAGCATGTACTTTTTTGCCCGGGCCAGGATTTCATTCATGTCTCGGGGCGGGCCCCGAGTTAGCTCGGAGCTAAAGATTCCCGACCTTAATCCGTTCTTAAAGGCCATCACCTGGATGTTGAGATCAAGGTCTGGAATTTCCCAAGCTGCTGTGTTGAACTTGGAAATGTAAGCCCGAAGCCTTTCTCCCTTATGCTGAATAATGTTGAAGAGGCTTTCCGAGGTTTTCTTGGGTCCCTTGTTGCTGAGGAAGTGGGAAGCGAAAGCATAGCTGAGTTCTTTGAAATTACCAATGGTTCCTGGCTTTAAGCGCGAGTACCAAGTGTCTGCTGCCTTTTCAAGAGTCAAGGGAAAGGCGCGGCATATGATCTGATCTGAGTGCTGATGCATCATCATCGTCGTTTTATAGTGTTGGAGGTGGTCCATTGGATCCGTAGTCCCGTCATACATTCTGACCTGTGGCATCCTGAAGTTTAGCGAGAGAGGGGTTTCTAGGACACCTTCCGTGAAAGGGGGGTCTTGGACGCATAGTTCGTCCATAATACTGAGATTCTTGTATCTCAGAGCCGAGTCTATTCTTTCCTGCATTTCCTCAAATTGTCTGTCGAGGCTGGGGTTGCCCTTTGAGGTGGAACTCTCTTTGGGCCTGCTATGGCGCGGTGAGGGCTCAGCACGGGGCTGGTCATGTGTTGGGTCATTCCTTCCTGATGACTCGGCCTCTCCTGGAACTTGGTGAGAAGGATATAAAGGCTGTCGGCCCCCTTTCTGGACTTGAGCTGCCAGATTGGTTATCATTCTGGACAGTTCTAGGAACTGAGCTTGGGTTGCCGGAGCTTGGAGGTTGGCAGGGGCTCCCTCGTCGTCCGGGGAGTCGGTTTCATGAAGGTGGGGATGTTGTTCCCTGGCGGGGGTGGCGTGCTCTGGGATTGCTGGAAATCCATATATGGATCGGTTACCGTGAACTTCGCCTTGGATAGGAGCCGAGCACGCAGTCGGGGCTTCTTTGTTGGCTCTCCTAGCACCGTTCCTTGGCGGCATCGTGACAGATGAGTTCTTTCGCTTCTTTGCTTCTATTGTAGCGAGAGATTGTTGGTTCCCACATACGGCGCCAATCTGTTGATGCCGCATATTGTTTGGTGCTGACGTGGCTGGTGAGCTGGTGTGGGCTGGGATCCGTGTGTCTTGTGAGCTGGGCTCGGCCCGGATGATGATTCAACCTGGGTCCTGCACAAGTGGCAAGTACAAATTGAAGGCCCTCGGAAGGAGGGGAGGGGGAGACCTCCGAAGGCGCTCCGATGCTTAAGTTAGTATGAATTCAAGGGAGGAGTCGTGGGTTCAAGAGAGGAACCGAGGACTCTTTAGAAAATTAAGTGGGGTGTGTGCGTGCGTCCACCTTTTTTCTCTCCTCTCCTATTATGTCCATACCTTGGCCTATTTATAATCGTCTGCTGGTGGAGAGGATATGATTGCGAGCCTAGGAGAGGGGACGCCGTAGGGTGGCGGGCGGCCGTAGGGTTGTGGAGTGGCTAGTCCCCGTAGGGTGGCTAGTGTTGATAGGGGAGATCTTGGTGTGGATTTGCTGGGTCATTCTTCACGGGTTTGGGGATTCTTGATGGGCCGTGGAGCATACTTGATTGTTTGTCCGGGTCGGAGTGTTCTTTAAGTCAGCTGGGATGGGTCACCCTTCCGGGGGTTCGAACTTATCTGGGCCGCAGGTTTGAGATGGGTCTGGCGTTTGTTTGGGCAAGAACAAGCCTACCAGGCCTGGTGTTTGTTTGGGCCTTGGTGTCTGTTTGGGCCAGTGTTTTTTAGGCCCTATCACAAGCCTCCCACTTCCTGGATTTGATTTATGTTAAAAATTTTGAGCTCTATAAAACAAGAGAGATATGAGATTTGTCGAATAAAATAAAAAAAATGTTGAGTTGTCTTTTCGCATTTAAACGAGATACACGTGTTATTTTAATTTGATCGAAATTCTAATCAGAATGACCTATTGAATTTTTTTTGACACTATAAAATATAATGTATGGTGTAATTTTGTTTGACACTATAATGTACAAGTTTATTTGCATCACCGAAATAATCATCTTTAAACAAAATCTTAAAATAATTGAATTTTTTATCTCAAATCATATCAAAGATTTCTCAACATGGTCAAAAGCTCATCTGTTTTTTATTATAAATAATAAAAAAAATCAATTATAAGTATAATATATTTATTTTATCTACATAGTTTTTATGAGATTTTATTCACAAGGTTTGCTATAAATTTATTCTTTTTTTTTACTCAATGCACTAATACATTTAGCCTAAACCACTGTTAAATCTTATCTTTATTGTATAGCTTATCAAAGTGTCTAAAATTGAACAATCTTATTGTTATTTCTTTTATCAAATGATTCATTTTTTATCATTAAATATGTTAATTTACCTGAAAATATATTTAACGAGACATAATACATTGATGCATTGTAGAACATAACAATTAACTAAATTTGTATGAGTAGAATTATGAGATTTTAATTTCGAAATAGTAAACGAAAAAGGTAGTTGCATTGGAAGTTATTGAATTACTGTTCTAAAACTTAGAATCTTAAATTATGAATTTGATATCTAAAATGTTCAAACATTCAATTAGTTAAAATATAACATTTTCAAACTTTATTTATCAATGATATTATTTTCAAAACTTAACAAAACAATAAATTTGATCGTAATTTTTTATACACATATAAAAATAAATGTGATTTATAATGATAAAAAAATATAAAAAATACAAAGTCACCTTAAAAATTGCCAAATTTATAGGGACCTAAGTGTTATTTTATGGACGTCCAATGCAATTTATCTTAAACAGAAAGACCAAACTGCCCTTTGGTACCATTTATAGCAGCAGACTTGTGTTCGCCATTTTGCTTGTTTTGTACTGTTCACGACTGGAATCTGCGTTTGCTACTACGATCCCAGAGGGCTTACTGACTTAACCAAATTCCTAACATCGTGCTGCATTTGATTGCTTAGAAGAGAGAGAGAAAAGCGAAGCAATTTCTAGAGAGAAAGAGGTTGCACCAGTGAAATGCAGAAATTGGGTGATTTCAAGCTTCCCCAATTCTTCAATTACCCACCATACTTCACGTATTCTCTTGTTCTTTTGTTTCTGTTATTCACTTTATGTTGTTGTAGTTATAGCCTAGCGGATTATTAACAATTTTTCCTCTGTTTCAGTTTGCAGCCAGTGAGGGACACCCGGGAGAAGCAGATACAACTATGGAAGGAACTTATTCTAGATTACTGCAGAACTCAAAATATATTTCTGATTGGACTGGAAGAAGAATTTCCTTTGTTCTCAAATTCTGTGATTGAAAGTAAGACTCATATTCTCATTACCTTCTAAATTCTATTTAGGTTTTGAATTTTATGGTTAGATAGAAGGTTGTTGTATTAGGGCTTCGGGAGTGGTGTAGAGATAATATAATGATATATAGAAATGCATTTTTATTTGGAAGAATACGAAGAATACTCTTACTTTGTACCAGGGAGTTAGCATTATTATTAGCACCTTTTTTTGGGATAAGAAGTGAATTTTATTTATCCTAAAAAACTAATACACTTCCAACAGCATAGCCGCTACAGAGCACAAAACACAACTGAAAATGTTAAATGGAACAAACACTAGAAATCATAACAAGAACTAAACATCAAACCATCTCAATCCCTCAAACCAGACACAAAGCCTAAATCAAGATACAAATAAAAGAACACCATATGAAACAAAACTTACACTACTATGCCATTAGGAATGAGAGCACCCAAACCCCATTTTCCAGCTATACTAGTTTTAAGAGAAATGCTATCCATCTTTTAAATGCTAAGAATTCTGTCTCCCACATCAACTGTAATTTTGTCAAGAACAACATCAATACTACTATGGACTTGTTGGTGAAGTCTCATGTTTCTTTCCCTCCAAATATGATAAATACTAGCATTCCAAGCTAGTCTAATGACTGTAGCAAGAACATATTTTCCTTTAAAAAACTTTATAAACCATTGAAGCATCTTGCCAATTTCTCACTGGCTGTCTTTCTATCTCAGCCTTTTGAATAACATTCCCCCAAAACCTGCTTAGAGAAAGAGCAACTATAGAAAAGATGAGATCTAGTCTCAGTAGAGTCCTTGCAGTCCTGTTGATTTGCATCCCCCAATGAAGAAGTCTGGATTTTATAGCTAGTCTATCATGAGTAGCAAGCCAGCTAATAAAGCTGTGCTTTGGAATATGACCAGTAAACCAAATAATTCTATGCCATGAAACTATTGCTTTCTTTGCTCTTATAGCCTCCCAAGTTTGTTGAGTATTGAAAATTCCTGATTTGGAAGGAATCCAAAAGACTTTATAATCTTGAGTTGCATAAGGTTCAATGGTTCCACATAATGCACTTTGAATGTTTGACAAAGCATCAGATCTGGTGGGTGGCCAGCACCAGTCATTTTCATATATCACTGCTTCAATCTTAGCTTCAATTATTAGCCCCCTTTGGCTTGCTCAAAGAATGGAATAGAATAAATTAGAATTAATACTCTAAAAATGAAGCTTGAGAGAGATTGAGAGGATGAATTGCTAGTATTTTTGTTCAAAGAGTATATTAGCTTATGTAAAATTTAGTTGCCAAATTTAAGATGGGAAGTTGTTCCTTTCAATTGGACATAATGCAACTTACTTTTTTTATAAGTAAAAGTATATATTAAAAACAAAAAACGCACCAAGAGACTGCAACCCATTTACAACGATTATCTATAGGATAGAAACTCTACAAGATCTAATAGATCTATTTCAAAAAAATCCCTTTAAACCAAAAATTAAGAGTATTGAACCAGGTATCTAATTACAATAAAATTTCTCACAATGTCATAAAAAGCTCCATGATTAATCTCATTCCACACGATCCAAAAAATAGAGAGAGGAATCAAAGAGTAAGCTTTCTTTAGATCCTTAGAAGCCCAAAGCCTACTCCAAGCCTACATTTCGTCTTTCACAGAACCGGCAAACACCCAAGAGACACCCAAAGCACTATAAGCCATCTCCCACAAGCTTCTAGCCAAGGAACACTCCATCAAAAGATGAAATACGGACTTGGCACAACCTTTGCAAATGAAACACCTATTAACAATCACTTTTCCCATTCTTTGTAAGTTGTCAACAATAAGAATCTTCTCCCAAACGACTTCCAAAACAAAAAAAAAAAAAAAACACTTTTTAGGGGCATGTGAACATCAAATTGCTTTTCACGAGAAGTTGGCGGATCCTTCCGAAGTAGCCCTATCTAAAAGAATCTTATAAAAAGATTTCACCTCAAACCCTTTATCCGGGCTATCCCTCCACTAAATCGAATCCTCTCTAGACAAATCCATTTTAGAACTATACAAAGCATTTAAGAAACTTTGAACCCTCTCAACCTCTCAATCATGGACATTTCGGATAAAAGGCACATCCTTGTAGGTTATATCATTATTCACAAAGACGCACGAACAAATAAGAGTTTCTTTGTCTCTTACAATAGCATAGATATCTGAAAATTGATCTTTTAAAGGAGTGTTCCCAAACCACGTATCATGCCAAAGAAAGCATAGAATCCCAACCTTTCCGCCATTACCCACTAACACGAAAACACAAGGAAGCATAGCCTCCCAACCTTTCCGAATCCATTTCCACGCCCCTACACCATAGGCCCCCTTTCCTTCCTTAGAATATTACAATGCAATTTACTCTACCAACAAAAATACCAACACTGCATCTCCTAAATCGCTCTCAAGCTTCATTTTAGAATGTTAACTCTTTTCCATTCATATATTCATTCATTGTGTAAACCAAAGGGGGCCTTAGGGATATTTACTATAGATAAAAGATAATCAAGAAATCTATGATTGTGTGCTTAAGCTAATATTTTAGAGTGAAAGGTATGCTATGAATGTAATTGGAAGAGACTGGCTCGAGGCAAGATTTGAGCTGGGCGATGGAAATGATCATTCGGTTGATTTAGGTTACGCATTGAGAGTACAAATTTATGGATTTTTGATAGGAAAGGAGGCCGTTGTGATGGTGGTGTGAAGATTTGTGAACGCTTATTGAGAAAGTGAAAATTAGACCTTCTGTTGTTGGTTTGGTACTTTTGTTTGCAGATGTAGTGATAGGCTGCTTCCTACTGAAGTCCATTGGTAACAGAGCTCCTAGTCTAAGATGGGAAGAGTTGCTCAGTTGCTTTTGATATAAGTTTTTGTTTGCTGTTAATATGGTTTGTGCAGGTGATTGGCGAGCTATATTAGAGGCAGAATTTCAGGAAAATATGACTCTATCAGTTTTATTTCTTTTGATCATCATGGGAAGACTTACATCATTGTCTCTCAGTGTTGGTGGGTAATGGGAGGAAAACCAGGCTTTGGCATAATTCTTGGTTTGGGAACACTCCTCTTAAAGACTGATTTCCAGAGATTTTCGCAATTGTGAGGGATAAAGAAGCTCTTATTTCTTCCTGTATTCTGGTGTCTAGTGGTACTAACTTGTGAGACGTTCCTCTAATTCGTAATGTTCAAGATTGGGAGGTTGAGAGGATGGAAAGTTTATTGGAATCTTTGTATAGCTATAAGATGATTTATCTAAGGAGGATGTGGTTAGATGGAGGGATAGTGAGGGTAAAGGTTTTGAGGTGAAATATTTCTATAAGATTCTTGTGGATAGGGATCCCTCGGATGGCTCCTCCAATTTCCCTTGGAAAGCAATTTGGTGTTCTAGTGCCCTAAAGAAAGTGCCTTTTTTTTTGGCAGGAAGCCGCTTGGAAGAAGAGTCTTACCTAGATAATTTATAAAGAAGAGGAAGGGTGTTGGTTAACTGTTGTTTCTTTTGCAAAAGTTGTGGTGAATCTGTGTTTCATCTTTTGATGTATTGTTCTTTGGCTAGAGATTTATGGGAGATGGTTTACAAGGTTTTGGGTGTGTCTTGGGGTTTTGTCGGCTCTATGAATGATGAAATTTGGGCTTGGAGTGGGTTTCAGACTTCAAAGAGTCTTAAAAAAGCTTACTCTATGATTCCCCTTTCTATCTTTTGGTTAGTTTGGAATGAGAGGAATCCTAGAGCTTTCGACGGCATTGAGAGACCTTTAAGTGTAATTAGGAAAAGGTGGTTCAATGCTCTTATTTTTTGGGTCACAAGAAATTCTTTTGTAAATGAAGTAGATTTTGTTGAGTCCCTCTCCTATGGATAGCCTTGTACATAGATTGCACCCTCTTGGTGCGCTTTCCTTTTTTATATACAATTTACTTTTTACTTATAAAAAAAACTTCATCTATATGTCTCTTGTAAGTTCCTATGAGATTGTGGAAAAATGGAGATAATTAACATTTGTGGTTGATGAGATTGTATGTTTTCTCCACATTACACTTCCGTGAGGAAAGACAAATTTAGATGCATTTCTTGCAGTGACAGAGTTCTTGAGTTTGGAGATTAGTTTTGGTTTTCCTGGGTTAGTTTTTTGTGGGTTAATTTGTATGTACTTGGAATGGATTTTGGAAGAGATGGTTTATTATGCATATGGCCTAATCTTTCTGCTTTTGGTTGAAGGAAGCCCTTATGAAATTTTTGAAAGTTGATGGGCCTAAACTTGGTAGATCTTTCCTCAGTTTGCTATATGTTGGCTAGGGCAGCAGAATTTGTTTGCTATCCATACGGACCTGGGATGCTTTTGGCCTACTGCGTTAAGTAAACTTACACATGAACCAATGCATAAAAGAGGATAGAAAAAAGAAAGAAAGATATTTATTAAGCACAAAAACAATGGTAGCACAAAGATTATTGATAGGTTAATTGCTTTATTTTTTCCTTCCAGACAATTTCTCCTTGACAAACTGTGGCTAAGCTAAGAAATTGTTTTGGATTTAGTTTACATCTGCTATATGTTTTGCCTGGTTTACTTTAAGCAGATATATTACAGTTTGATTGTTTCGTGCAGGATCTCTCAGTCATGAAGCTAGGGCAGCATTCCTCTCTACTTTAGTCTCGGAAGGTTTGTTTTGGTCTTGATGACATGGTATTTCATTGTTCTATTTTTATAACGGTTTGCTTGGTATGGAAAGACAATGCTATAATGTTGTGATTTCAGTTGGCAATTTATAAAACAGCTTGTTGATTTAACAGGCCGTGCAGAATGGTTGGATAAAGGACATAGGAAATGCCTTATTCTTTGGCACAGGATTCAAGATTGGGCTGACATTATCTTACGCTTTGTGAGTCAAGTGTGATTTTTGGTAATAAATTAAGTATCACTGGTCGGTTTTTGTATCCCCCCCTAATGTACTTGCATATCTGAATAGGTGAAAGATAATGGCTTGGAGGACAGTGTTATGACTGTTGAGGAAATACGTTCAGGGACTGAATCTCGAGGAACAGGTAGCCTCTTATTTCATTGGATTTGTTGGATGAAGTAAATTCTGGAAATGATTTCAGAAAATTTCAGTGCTTTCATGATTGTATCGCCATCACTGTTGCATGTAATGATTTCTATGTTTTCCTCCTCGTTTTTTCTTTTTTAATTGTATCGCCATCATAGTGTATGTTGGGAAACACTTTACCATGGAAAAGATAATGAATAGTTTTGTATGCTTCTAAAATCTTCTCAGAGAATTTTCAGTCATTTGCTTTATACTTGAGGTAACCTGGAGTTCTATCTTCTAAATTGTGCATATAGATCTTGTCACAATTTTTTTCTTTTTTGGAAGGGGCGTTGGGCTGTGGTTGGTCTCTTGTGAAGAAGGAAAGGCACATATCCTTGGAAAAGGACTGTGTAGTTAGTTTTGAATGGTTCAGAAATCTGCTCAATGAAAGTTTGTCTTCTGCTTATGGTAACATAGTAATCTAGGGACTGTTTCTGGAACTGGCATAAATTCTTTCACTCAAAATATTCCTTCTGGAGCAAAGTCGACTGAAAGAAAGAATGGTTTAAGGCAAGGTGTTCTGAGTAATTTCATGGGTGCTCTTGGGTGAGGGCTTTAAAGCTATCAGAAAGTAACTACAGGGGCCATAATGACTCAAAACTATATGGAGTACACCAGAAGTGCTACATCATTAATACAATAGACCAAAAATCAAGGTTTTCTGTAAGTTAACTAGTATATTCTTCATATAAGGGATTTGATTAGCGTTGTAAAGAGTAGAAGGCATCTATCTTCGAGGAAAAAGGAAAGCTAGGGTCTCTTATTCTTTTGACAAGTAAAAGTTCTTTAATAAGGCACCAAAGGGGTGCCAACCCATGTACAAAAGGTTACTTTCAAGACAGACTCTATGGACTCTATAAGTTCCACTTCATTTACCGAAAAATGTCCACTGAAGCAAAAATTTAGTGTGTAACCATCTATCTTTAATCAAGTACAAAAAAATGTACAAAAGGTCTTATTTTACCAGGAGAGAATTCCGAGTTCCCTTTACTGCTAATTTTCTTAGATTTGATTTTGAAATAGTCTGCCATCTGAATTCATGGTCCAATGATTGTGTGTCTATCTCAATTTGTGCTTTATGATACATATAGACATCATCTTCACTTTAATTGTTGATTTTTCATTTCTCTTTTGCAAAACATTGAAACATTATAACCAGTACCTCAGGCTCAGACCTCATGCATAAAGTGCCTTTTTCATTTTATTTTGTTTTTTATTTGTAAATTTCGAGCTCATGACTTTACCTGAACGTAACCTCACTCTTTAGGTTGTGAGCTTTGTCCAGGGCATTCTCATGCCTGAAGCTTATGTCTCACCTTGATGTGGAGTCAAAATCCTCTGATTATGCTTATGCCTCTAAAAACCTTATCTGAGACGTTATTTAGTAAATAGAAAGTACTTTACAGCTGTCACTAGGTTAATTTTCAAGAATATAAATTTGGTGATTTTTCAACTTGCCATAAAATATTGGAGAGCATCAGTCCATTAGCTTTCAGTCTGGAGTAGGTTCTAAAATTTCATATCTTCACATTCCTTATAAGTTATATTCAGTTGTAGGACCTTCATATTAGTAACTCTAACTCTAAGGCCTGTGTATACAATTGTTTATCTTTCAGTTAAAACAGAAAACTAGCCTCTATTTGTTCTGCTTGTGAAGTTCTGTGCTCATATTGATTAGAATCCGCCTCTTTGCTTTACTTCAGAACTTCATGGAATGGACCGCACAATTTTAATGCGAGCTTTGAAATTACTAGAACACAAGGGGAAGCTTGCAATTTTCAAAGGAGCTTCGACAGATGACGAAGGCGTGAAGTTCTCCGTTTAATGTTTTAGCTAGATCACTTCACTGTTTTGAGAAAAGAAGAATTTTTCTGCATATAGTTTACACTGGACAATCACAGTTTTATTACTCTCTTTTTCTGGTCGGTGAAGAAACCTTTATGATGTATCTTAAGTTTACTTATATAAAGAATAAAGATGTATCTTAAGTTGGATTTAAGCTTGTTTGACGATAAATTGCCCTGTATCTTCCTTGTTTTGTTGGAAGAGTATTCTGTTATTGTCTTTTACCAGATCATGGGTGTGAAAGCTTCTGTTTTGTTCCACCTTGGTTGCAATGCTGGAGGTGTCTCACCTTTGGTTTGGGACATCATTCTGGACTGAAAGGTCTAGATAAATATGATTTTTTAGCTGGCTCGGGTCTAAATCCAATGGTTTAGACCAGTTGGAAACTCTATTGATAATCTTAAAAACTTTACTGGTAATGTTAATTTTTGGGTCTCACACTTATATTGATGTTATCAATGAAGCTCCTTAAGATTACCAATAAAGTTTCCAGCTGGTGCAATGGTTTAGACATGAGCCAACCAAGAATTTTTGCTAGATAAATGGATACAAGATTAGATATTTATTGGTTTCTATCTTTCTGGTAGTTTACTAGTTTACTTGATTGTTTTATTTTTATATTTATATTTGTTTATACTTTTTGAGTTAATTGTCTTTACAATTAGTTTATTTGATTAAAGCGTCATAAATTAATATTTTGAATCTTCTTTTCAGCGGTGAACCAGTACCTTTTAATTAGGCCATTGAGTTTTTCGTAATTCACTTGATCTTTATTTTGAAGGCTTTGGCATTCCCCCAGCCTTTTTCTTTCTCAGGATTGAAGCTTGTTTCACTAGCCCCAGATTTTCTATAGCTTTTAATGGCTCTTTAGTTGGCTATTTCCTTGGTTGTAGAGGTACAAGGCAAGGTGAACCGCTATCTCTTTACCTCTTTGTAATTACCATGGAAGGCTCCTCCACGATGTAAAATCAAGCGGTTGCTGCAGGCATTCTTCATTACCATCGCAAGTGTAAAGAAGTGCATCTAACTCACCTATGTCTTGCTGATGATCTTATTATTTTTACAGATGCTTAATCTCAGTCTATTGATGGTATCAACCAGATTTTACATCAATTCTACAAGATCTCATGGCTAAAGTTAAATCATTCAAAAAATGAGATTTTTTTTTGTGCTACATAAATTCTACAAGATCTCATGGCTAAAAGTTAAATCATTCAACAAATGAGATTTTTTTTTGTGCTACATCAATTCTACTAGATCTCATGGCTAAAAGTTAAAATCATTCAAGAAATGAGATTTTTTGTGCAGGTATAAGTACAAAGGATGAAGAACATCTCAATACTTCTGCAGGCTTTATGTTGGGGCATCTTCCTGTAAGATATCTTGGGTGTTCCTTGATCTCTGGCAGACTAACAACTAAAGATTGTCAACCTTTTATTAGATAAAGTCTCTGCAAGAATTATTTTTTTGGGGCTTGGAGCTTCTTAAGTCCGTTGTGGTATCCAAAATTTTTGGTGTTTTATATTTCTTTTGCAATGACTTTCTTTGGAATGGCGCCGCTGATAAATCTCCATGTGCTAAAGCCTCTTGGCAGATGTTTGCTTCCCTAAATCAAAAGAGAGTTTGGGCCTTAGGAGACTGATTGGAATCAAGTCTGTTTAATGAGATGTATTTGATTCTTTTTATTCAAGCTGGTTCCTTAAGGGTTGCTTGGATTCATCTATATATCCTCAGAACAGAAGCTTTTGGTCTTTCACCTTCTTCTAATGGTAGTTGGTCTTGGCAGAAGCTTTTGAAACAAAGACGCAAGGTGAAGCCTTTCTTGAAGAAAAAGGGAGAAAAGAACATGAATCACAACTCACACCGGCAAGGTTAAGTATGTCAATTGCTTGGCAAACTAAAAACATAAAAAATAAAAAAAATTGCAGAGTGGCCTATTGCCCCAGTGGATGGATGTTATAAAAACAATAAAAAATGTCTATAGTACAAATTTTTTTTCTTTTGGTAAGAACTAACTAGGGAAGATGGTTGAACAAAACAGAAAGTAAAGTAGACAAAACTAAACTACAAACTAGGACACCCTTGCCGCTCATGGGAAGTAATTCCCGTGGCTTCAACTAAAATCAGGTTTTCTGCAAGCTCCTAGGAGGATCTCATCTATTCTAAACTCTTCTGTACAAAAATGCTGTAGACGTTCATATTTTGATGATGCACACAGACGAGCGCATCAAGAGGAAATGGAGACAACCAGCAACAAAGTTTGCAGGCAAAATATCTTTAGTTTTACTGTTAACAGTAGCTGAAGGCATAAAGCTACTGTTCATTCACAACAAAAAGCAACAAGCGAAAAGATCAGTCTCGAAACAAAAACATAACCAACGTAGTGCACTCGTTGCCCCTAATTGTAGGGTACGTGCTCTGAGGTAGTCAAAGCAGTTTGCAAAGCAGCTATCATCTCTCATCAGTCATTATGGGAAGCAACAACAATGAAATCATCTCATATCATCATCTTTTTCATATTACCTTCCTTATCCAATGTACTAAACAGGCACTTACATCCTCTTATTTATTGGTGTACCAAACAGGCACTTACATCCTGGTCTATTCTTGAATCCCACGACCTCATGTAACACAAACTAATGTTAGGAATTAAGACAATTTTTTAAAATGTAAGAACTACAACAATTAAAAAAACTTCATCTGTATCTTCAGCATTGCAACAAGAAACCTAAAAGTTGCTATTTGAGCTACCTCTGCCTCCCACAAACTTAGCAAAAGACAACTACAGCATTGATATCGTAACAACATTTCAAATACCAAAACTTAACTTCCAATCATTTCAGGTCTATTTAATCACTAAAAATTCAAAATGAATAACACCGAACAGAGTTTCCTATTTTCAGTACACTTTCTTCAAGCCTCTTTCCGTAAGTACAGCTTACCAGCGACATGGAGAATGGCAACAAAAGCTATGAAACCAATGCTCATGACAAGCACAATATTAGGAGAGATCTTGAGTCCTGGGGCATCATCTGTGTAAAATTGGAGCATTGTCCCAGCTGCACCTCCTGAGGCTCCACCACTAGTTGTTCTCCTCCTACGCATGCTTGCAGCAGCTGCTGCACTTCCTCTTGGGGGACCTCCGCTCAAAACCATTTTTATATAATAACCACCTGAAGTTTGAGAAATTCCGATACAACTTTCAACACTTCGATAAACACATCTCCACAAAGGCAATAGGAAAAGTTTCTAAATCAAATATAAATAAAATATATCACAAGCTAAACTAGGTTATTTACAAACAATACTTAGAAATGCTGTTCATACTATGTTTTCCTCAGTTGAAAGTTCAATATGTACCAAATTAGCATAGAGATCAAATAAATATTCATCAAAGGAATTCAACATGTTCTATAACTACAAAATTTCATATACAGGTATACAATAAAGAAAAGTACTAGCATGTGTTATATCATTACAGAAGCTCATATAAATAGATCTAAGAACCTAGTAACAAAATCTCGATCTGCACCGCTAACAGATGTGGAAAAGCGAGTATTCTTCAACTTGATTCTTGTTTTTTGAGTTGTGTAAACACTGTTTAATTTTCTAAGTTATAACTCAGGCTCACCTGAAAGAAAAGGTCTGCAACTCAAAACGATACAACTGAAATATCATTCCAGACCCAAAAAAAAAAAAGAAATATCATTCATGGTCCTTAGCACACTTTAGTTTTCATTAGGTTGAAAACAAGCAATAAATGACATATATTAGCTGGTTGCTCATACACTAACGATTGGGTCAGCAAAGCACCGTTTGGTGATTTCGTCAATGTCCATAACAGAATCTCAAGGACACTTAGTAATCATTCTCCATTGTTTACAACATCAACATTATCACAAAAAACCCAAAAAAAATTGAACTAGCCTTTATCAAATAGGGGATTTGAGCAGATCTTAAAGCACAAAAATCCAAATCAGGAGATTTTGGGTAGATCGGAAAGCAAAAAAAAAATATCACCAAACCGGAGAGAGATGGAAAGAGTAAAAAACAAAAAAAAGAAAACTCACCATTGCCTAGTCTAAACAAAAGTTAGAGGTGGAGGCTCTGAAAGGAAGAAAAAAAACAGAATAGATCGAATCAGAGAGAGATGAAGAACCCAGGTTGCAGAGGCTTGGAATGGCAGAGATTTAGATTTAGGAATCTAGGGCTGAAGACTGAAGAAAGAATGATATTATATGAGTCCATTGCATCAATAGTCTCTGAAGTTTTAACACACTGCATTTAAATCCTTAAAATACTTGTACCTTCTGCTGTAAATGTTGTACCCACAGATTACATTGTCACAAACCAAAATGCAAGGGATTAAATTTACCAAAACTTAAGGGATCCTTGATGCATTTACCTTTTATATCTAGGTTTGTTATTGGCTTATTGCCCTTTTAAGTAAATCAAATTGCTTTTTTATATTTTTTTATAAGTATACTTTTTTATATATAAGTTATAAGTCAATCAAAATGGTTGATGATCCTCTAAAGTAATTGGGGGAAATTTTTCCCTCAATGCATCATTTGATAAATGCTGCATCATCTATGATGTTGATGTGGCACTAATCCAATGGTGCATTGGATGATAAATTTCTTCCAATTACTAGAGAGGATTTTGGTACAATCAAACTTACTTGCTACACTTCATGCGGCTGTGGGAGAACTAGTGGTCTGATGGGGAGGGGGGCGAACATAATGGGTCTACTTGATGAAGGTAGTGGTAACATAGCATTGATCCAGTGATAGTTCAGTGTTTATAAATGTTTCAATGTCTAAATTTGTCTGTATGCTTTGTCCTGCCTAAGGAGTCAGAGCTAAAGACATCTCTTTCCTTTTGCCTCAATTAAAATTTCATAGTCCTTCGAATGAGAGTGTAGTGTTAACTTCAAGAAAAAGTTGATTAGTTGGTCACTTGGTAATTTTATCCACTCCTTAACTTTTTGCTTTAATAGTGTAATATATTTTTTTGCAGCATGTGCATTCTGTAACTAAAGGATGATAAGGCAAAAATTAATCAAAGCAAAAGGTTTTCAAGGCAATTAGTAAGATTTAAGGGGAAGGAAATATTTAATCATTTGAAATATACCACAAGCTAAACTGGGTTATGTATAAATTACTGTTTAGAAATAAGCTCAAATTACATTCTTTTGAGTTGCAAGTTCAATATGTACCAAATTAGCATAGACAATCAAATACATATCCATATATGTATGATGCAGATCGCATAACAAACAGAATTGTTCACAGTAGTGAGAAGCCAAAGAATGTTGTCTATTCAGTTCAACCAAAGAAGATCAAGCAATAATTTAACACAATAAAAATGATCACATTATGAAATTATTGCTCCATTATTCGATTAAACAAAATCTCAATCAAGGCATATCGAATTTCAAACCAAATTAGAATAAAACAAACAAACAAAACACAAATCATTCATATACAACAAATACTCAGATCCAAAACCTCGAAGCTGTATTAAGTACAGATCTGATAACCAGATCTAGATATTGAAATTGCAAAAGATGTACACAAAACCCATGGATTTATAAAATTACTAATTGGATATTATCAAAGATGATGGACCGTAGCAATATAAACATGCAATCGAAATCTACAGAGAGTTACAACTTACAAGAGAACTCGCCTGAGTCGACTAAAAAATTTCAGATCGTCTAGAACCTCGCTGAAGACCCTAATGTATCTTTTGACTTGTATTTTTGGACCCTGATTTCTCTTAAATATCCCAGTACAATGAGTGGGGTCTTGTACGCGTAGGACATTTCCACGCGTAGCTATCCCATAAAATTTCGCCATGTCATAAAGGTTCCAAACAAATTAACAGTCAGCCCAAAAATTACCAGTCAGCCTTACCTCTATCGGATGAATTATTGGTTGTACTAAATACAAATCAAGATATTTATATGGAAGTTTAATTTATAATTTTTGTAAATTTTATTAATAATATATAATATAAACAGTTATTTTTATTAATAAATTTTTTTAAAATCATCAATCAAATTTACGTAATTACATTCGATGCATCTAAAAAAATTTCTCGACTCAACTGATCGCAAACTTTGGATTAATGTGAAAAATCATTTATTTCTTTCAAAACAGATGGAGAAGGAATTCAATATCGACTGGACGGTGAAATCAAAATATTGATAAAACTTGGAATCATAAACAATAAACTTGCAAGAAATAAAAGATTAAATACAAAAAAAATTGCAAACAATTGCAAGAAAAGACTCTGTTTGATCGTGTGTAAAGAGAGCCAAACTGTTGCTCGAGATTTGCTTTTATATCATCTCATCACGATGTGTTTCCTCTTCTTCCTTACCTCTCTCACTTTTTTTTTTACGAAAAATGTTAAAATGGTGAATTTAAGTGTTTTTATCAATATTGTGTAAGTATTTTCACATTTTAATCAGATATAAATCTTAATTCGTGTTAAATTACCAAATAAAATCTACCTCATTCCACCGTAGTGAGAAGATTCAAACGTAAATACTTTTAATACGAAGAAAAAGTCTCTACCACCTTACTAAATTGCCATGCATTCTTTAAGCCACCGCATGTTGAGCCCGCACTTCCATTCTTTCTCTTAGGTTTATTTTCGCTTATGACTTCAACTATATGGGTTTCGTGGTACCTTTATGTGAAAGCGTTTTTATTATATTTTAACGATAACGTTATAAAACTGTTTTATTTAAAAATATTTTTATCTTTTTAATCATTTTAAAGCTGAAACTTTTGAGTTTTAACAAAACACACATATATTTTATTTAAAAGTGTTTGACTTGATTTTTAATTACAGAAAACAAAAATTATTTATAAAACTATTCCAAACGAGTTCGGGTCAAATTGTGTGCCGTGAGTACAAAAACATAAAATATTTTAATGTTTTTTTATCTGAGTGTAGATTATTAGGAAGTGATTTGGAAAAATACTTCAAATAAAAATGAAAGTAATTTTAAAAAAAATTATTTTATTATTTTCTTAAAACATTACTTAAATCACGTTTAAATCGGCTTCTACTCTTATTTAAATTAATACATTATGAAGTTAAATGGATGGGACGGTAGGAAATTTCACCTATTGAATTGGTCTTAATCAAAAGTAGGTGGAAATCAATTCAGCTATCTGCTTTCTTTAATCTGTAACATAGATGATCGATCAATGTTTGGCTAACTATAAGATCAATAAAAGTAAAACCGTAAAACAAGAAAAAATAACAATCATATGAGCTTTCTAATTCAAAAAAGGAGATACAGGAGGAGTTACTATTCTGACGCACGACTAATCAATAAGAAACTATTAACAAAGATAAATGAATCAAAATTTTGATTTAGCTGTCAAAATTGAGATACTAAGATTATAAAGTTTTAAATTTAATTTTCATTGTGTGATATATTTGTTTGATTTATATATTGATTATTTATTTAATTTTATTGTGGATTTTTACATGAGTAATAGGATATTAAAATATTATATTGACACCGAATCAATTATTATGTTAATTATATATAATATTGTTTCAATAAAAAAATGGTTAAATTACAAATCACTTTTTCCAAATTTACTGAAATAATACTAACATACAAAATCTTTTTAAAACTCACGATTCACCTCAAAACATCAATTTTCACTATCAAGAAAAAAAATAAAAACATGCAGTGTCATTCTAATTTTTAAAATATAAAAATTTGTCTTTGATTTTTCTTTTATGATAGTATTTGATATTCATTTATTTGAAATGTTAGGTTATTTAATTTTATAAAAACACATCAACAAATTTTTCATTTAAAATATTAAATTTTATTTTATGATGGTTTTTTTATTTTCATTTATTTGAAGATGTTATAGACAATGATATCATAATTTTTTTAAATATAAAATATATAAAGTAAAATTTGTTTTATATCATATAATATAATACAAATTCGTTTAATATTAACAATTTTCGAGAAAAAAAATAATGTCAATTTTCTTTTTAAAAAAATTCTTGAAAAATTCATTGTTAAATACGTTCCATCTCTAATACCAGTTAAAATTTTGATTTTTTAAAAAAAAAATCATTTTGGGATTGCTTGATGATGAAAAGTGGGGTTTTGGGGTGAGTCATGGGTTTCAAAAAGTTTTCATATATTTGTGTCATTTTAAAAAATATGAAGAAAGTGCAATGTAATTTACTCTAAAAAAAAATAAAAAAACATATTAAACCACATAAAAAAATAAAAAAGTGGTGCTATGCAATCGCCCACTTAAAACATTAAAAATCAAACCCTCTAAAAACATAAATGATAATTTTTATTTAACTTTTTAAATAATTACCACTCAAATTTCTTAATTTTTTCCAAAGAGTTTTTGATGGGTGTGACACTATTTTTATTTTCTTAATAATGACTAGGAATGGTAACCTAACGGAAAATTGGCATGGTTGGATTTCCCATCTCCATCTCCGATAAGCTCACAGAAAAAAAAAAAAAAATTATTATCCTCGCTTTCGGAGATGCAAGCGGGCGGTTCTCCATGGGAATCAAGTTCTGCAGATAATTTTTTTCAATAAAATCTAAGTCACGAGATTACATAAAATTTAAATTATTTTAAGTCAATATATCATAAAAAAAATTTAAATGCCTAAATTAGGTAAGGTAGAAAAAATTTAACACTTTTACTTGTTAAAGCCTAAGTTGATCTTGTGACCATTAAAAAATATGATACTATAAAAGAGGAAGTAGAAATGATATTTATAAAAAATAAAATACAAATGGTATTTATGAGACATGAATTTAATAAATTATCATTAAAATATTAATTATTATTTAAATTAAAATTTTATAAATTTGAAATGAAAATTTTATAAATTTATTTAACAAAAAAAATATAAATTTAAAATAACAAATATAATATATTATTTATATAGTACGAAAATTCATGAGGGAGATCGCCGGCCCTGTCTCCATTCCCTGATGAGGCCAATTTTTTTTCTTAAACCGAATGGGAACCCACGGTTTTCAACAAAATTATCATCCCTGATGATGACGACCTACAAATTGTAAAACTAAATTGAATTAACGACTCTTAAAAAATTTCGCAGGAGATAGTACTATATGACTTGTCACCTCAAGATTCATTGTGTGGAAATAAAAGGACAAAGAAAATCTCTCTCCAACTCCCAGATATATATCCTCCAATCTTAGCCGTTTGATATGAAATCTCCTCCCAATCTCTGAGATACGTTATCCCCTGTAAAGCAAAAGATAAAAAAAAGGGCGAATCTAATCACCGCATGATCAAAGCGTAAACTCCAAAGCGTATAATCAAAAACAGATCGAATCCAATATCACAAAACTAGAAAGCCTCGTGATCCTCCCTCTCCCACCAGTAGCAGCAGTAATTATATTAATTCGCTGACAAATGGGATGTTAGAGATTTAATGACAGTACTGTATTTATTTATAAACGGAGGAACAGAGAGACAAATACTATTTCTTTCTGAATTGTGGGGAGTACCCCGTATCAACAGAAGATATGCGTCCGTACAAATCTACTTATATTTATGGGAGGTGACCCTTATCCACCTGGAGCAAAGCTCAAGGACGGCTTTCCTCTTTTGACGCCGCCGGTTCCGCTCTGTACTGTGATGGTTTTGCAGTACAGTACAATATGTTTTTGACTCTTTTGTATTGACCTTTGGTCAAAGCATATTTTATTTTCCCCTAATTTTAGATATTGAATTAATTATAGTAAACTCTAAAATGACATTGGGTAAAAGTAAAAAAAAAAAAGGCTGCCTTTTGCTTTTTTCATTGGGATTGGTTTTGGAGATTCTTGCAGTCCTCTTTTTATCCAGGTAAGTGAAGATCTCCGACCAAAAAGAAGATAAAAAAAAGGAGAGACTTAAAAGCATAAAAGTTTATTACCTGAAAATTAATCATAAACCGTTGTTTCGATTTTGGGTTATTAAAGAAGTGAAAAAATGCTTGAGACTGAATAATTTATTGTTTAGTGATTTTTTTTTTTTTCACTTCGTGAGAATGAGAAATTTTTATTTTCGATCGACTTAAAATATTATATTTACATTGGATAAAATTTTTGTAAATAATTATTAAGTAATTTTATTGATAACATAAATAATGACGATATGAACATTATTATTAAAATTACTTAACAATTATCAATAAAGTTTTCATCAATGTAAAAATAGTGTTTTATACCAGGTACATGTAAAAAAATTTCAAGAGAAAAAATAATACTACATCAATTGTGAATGATGACGCTGTTTAATTGTTAGGTGTGAATGATGGTTTTGGAGCATTGGTTTTATGAACTAATATCGGGACAATTTCATTCATTTTATAAATTTTATTATATATTAAATTGATTTGTTATAAAATTTATTAAATATGATAAAATTTATAAATAAATTTTATAAAATAGAGAGTATAAAATTTTATTGACCACTTTTCTCTATTGCTTACAAGAGTACTACTTTTAGGGGTAAAGATTTTAGTTAAGGATTTTTTTATTATCGGGATAAAAATTTTGTTAAATTATATTCTTTTCACATATAACAAAATATAAATTTTAAATGTTAGCTTAATAAATCATATAAAATCGATTAAATATAATTTAAATATTTATCAAAATAATATTCAATGTTTTTTCATGTAAGATTAATAGTAAAAGAAGCTTTTCAAAAAAAAAATACGGTAAAGGGAAAAAAATTTGTAGATGTGGGATACTAAGAATCTAATAGTAAAAGGGGAAAATGAATAAAAATGAAAAGTTTTTGGTTTTCGGTTCCTAGAGGGTCATGCAGTGATTTAAAACTTAAACATCCAAAAAAAAAGGTAATTTAAAACTTTAAGTGATTCTTTCACTTTTAGATCATGGAGATAAGGCGATTAGTGTTCTGTGAAACCAATTAATGAAACCGTTTTAATGAAATAAACGGTTAAATTATTAATTGTCTAAGTGAAATGTTTTTAAATAAATAAATCAATTAAAATATTGAAAACAGTTATGAGTAACAGTTTTTATTTTTAGTTTGAAAATAAAAATTAAAAATATTTTTTTAATATTTTTATTTAAATAAATAATTCAAAAACTGATTTCAAAACTAAAAATAATAAAATATTATTTAATAATCTTATAATTAAAAATAAATTAATAAAAAAATTCAATTACAAATTAATTTATTATAAAATGAAAATTCCAACTTATATCATGAAATTTGACGCCAAAATCCAGTCAAAGTCACAACCGTGTGAGAGAGAGCATGACATGACTGATGATGACACACTATTCACACGAAACCAACGGCATAGTTGTAACAGTACGATGGTCAAAAAAGGAAAAACAACTCATTTCTCTCTCAAAATCCGAAGCCAATTAATAAACAAAACATTTTTACGTTACTACGTTTTGTCTTTGTCGATTCACAGAAAACTCCTACAAATGCTAAAGATACAAACGAGTTTGAAGATTCGTTTCAATAAATAACATTACAACGATATATATTTGACAACGACAATAAACAATTTCGTCATCGCTTAAAGATTTGCAAAGAAAAGTTCTTACGAAATTGGATCCTCAGAATCTTCACCTTTATACTCTCTCTGTTTCTTTCTTTCTTTCTTTTTCTCTCTTTTTCCTTCTCCCCTCATTTAAAGCCCAAACTACCACTTTTTTCTTTTCTCTCTCATTCATATCTTCTTCTACTACTACTACTATAAAGATACTATCATCTCAAAAGCCAACAAAAACAAATCAAGAGCACTAAATTTTCATCATACCCATTTTTCAAATCACAACAAATAAACAGAGATTCTGATCTAGTGATGGCGATGGTGGGCGAGGTTTTACTACCGGAGATAGTTGAGGTCGTCGATCGACCCCCGTCGGATTCACCGGAGCTGCATGTTCTTGCCGTGGATGATAGCCACGTTGATCGGAAAGTCATTGAAAGGTTGCTTAAGCTATCCTCTTGTAAAGGTACAGTAATAATCCTTTTTATTTCCCATCTCTGTTTCTTTAATGTTTGTTTTGGTGAAGATTTTTTTGTTTCTGATTTGGAATGTAAAATGGGTTGGATTTTTTGGGGTTTTTTTTTTTTTTTTTTTTTTGCAGTGACAGCTGTTGAGAGTGGAACTAGGGCTCTGCAATATCTTGGGTTAGATGGAGAGAAAAGCTCCGTGGAATTTGAGGTAAGAAAGAGTTAGCTCTATTAGTAATGTGAGTACTTATAGGTTTGATTTAATTTGACTAATCTTTTTGACAAATTTTAACAAATAAGTTCCAGTGTTATTTTTGAGCTGATCCAACCATCGCCTATATGTCTTCATTCATGCTGGGATTTTTCTTAATGATTTAATAGTTGATTTGTGTTTTAACGGCTGTGATTGCAGAGTTTGAAGGTGAACTTGATACTGACGGATTACTCGATGCCAGGGATGACAGGATACGAACTTCTCAAGAAGATCAAAGTATTTTTTTTTTTTTTTGTTCTCTTTAATAATTTTCCCCTCTTTGCCACTTTGTTAGTAAAACATAATGCTGATTTGGTTTTGGATGTAAATTTTGAGCAGGAATCTTCAGCTTTGAGAGAAATACCAGTGGTGATCATGTCATCAGAAAACATCCTGCCTCGTATTGATAGGTACACTCTAAAGTCTACAGCCTTTGGTTTAATTTTTTTCCTTTGCAAATACCATTGTGAAATTCTTAATCAATTGTAATTTCAGAGAAATTACAATTGTTTTGATCCATATTTAATTTAAACTTCACATTTTTATTTAGTTTATTATATTATATATATTATATTTATATTTAATATTAATATTAATATTAATTAATAAATTTTTTAATAGTATAATACCCATTAATTCATATATATTATCTGGTCAATCAATTTAGTATCGATTTAACTAATTATTCGAATATTTTACTTTGACTATTTGTTAATCAGTTTTAATCTATCAATGGAAACATTCTACTGATGGTTTCAACAAACACATTTTATGGCCATTATTCGAGTTTCATACTATTGGATTATTGAGACACGATTATATTTGTCAACAAAATCTGAGCATACGATTTTTCTACCAGGGTTTGTCGAGAAAAACATGATTGTGTTATAAGTGGCCTGGTTCAACCAAAATCTTTTATGAGATGCTGTTTGTTGACAATCTGCTACCAAATAATTTTATAATAATTATTATTTTACTCTTGAATATCTCTTTTAGGTTCTTTTTTTGGCTGGTAACCGGTAGGTTCGTTTCTTTGTATCTTATTACTAAAGTAGAACTTTGCAAAGTATAAAATTATATAATTTATTTTCATCAAATCTTATATTTGATGCAAAAAAAATAATATTAAAATTACTTACAAAAAAATATGAAAATCATTGTATCTTCCTCATTTGTGAAAATGATTTCATTTTATCATTCTCTAGTTCTATCTTATTTTTTTTACTCTGATTGGTAAGAAAGAAACGAGAGAGGAAAGCAAAAGGCAAAATAAAATATTTTTGATCTTTCCATCATTTGTTTTATAAGGTAGAGATTATGGAAAAGTGAAAAAAAAGGAATAAAAAGACAAAAAAATCCCAGTTTATTTTAGTTTTCGCGCTCCACTCTTCCCGTGATTTGTAAACATGAAAGAAAGCATCAATCATTTCGTATTTTCTTTTTCCCCTCACTTCTCTTTCATACTAAACTATAGAAAAGTATTCTATACTCATTTTTCTTTTCTTTCATCTATCTTCTTTCCATCCATTTTTCTTCTTTATCAATCATAACCTTAATCTGGTGTACCAAGCGTGCTCTGGATGCTCAAATCTTGAATTATTGTCTTTGAAGTATAGAATATCATAATCCCCAATTATTAAAGAGTGTGAGGTGTGATTGATGCTCACCACTCAGGCTCACATACTGTGTGCTTTGCCTTGTAGTTTTTTCAAGTTTTTATTTCTAACAGGGTTCTAATCCCAGTAATTCAGGTTATTGTGATGATATGATGTGTATTGGAAACATATGCTAACATTGTATTTTCTCAATGATTAACAGATGTTTGGAGGAAGGTGCAGAGGATTTCCTACTGAAGCCAGTAAAATTATCCGACGTGAAACGACTTAAAGATTCCGTAATGAAAGGGGAAACAGAGGAAAAAGGATACAAAAGAGTTCACAAGAGAAAGCTAGAAAATGACATCCATCCCTTACCTTCATCCTTGCCATCATTTCCTTGTAATAATCTAGCATCCTCCCTGCAACCATCTTCACCGTCGAAGAGGCCTAAATTGTGTGCCGGAAACTAACAACTTACAGTCGTCTGCTTTTTGGGTGGCAAATTTTTGTCATTTCTTGTTTATACTCTAATAGCCTTCCTGTTTGCGGCGGGGAAGATATACTTTTGTTCATACTTCTGCGTTCACGCTAGCCCTACAGAATTGCTGACATGAAATTTGGTTAGGACCAGAGAGAATGGAGATATGTACAAGATGTTCATGATAAAAGTTTTTTGTTTCTTATTTTGGTTTTGCGTAGGAAATGAAATTCATGAAAATATTATGGAAATCCCGGATATCTGAGGGGTCATGATGCCTTGGCACTTTTTAAGGATATTGAATGTAGAAAGACGTCGCTTCATTCTTTCTCTATAACCGTATTACTATAAAGCTGAGCTGAAACTAATCAGTAAATTAATATTTGATTATAGGAAATAAATTGTAGATGAGAACTAGTGATAAAAATGTCAAAATCTTTCCGATGATAATATCATCTCCGACGAAATTGATACTATAGTACACAAAATTTTTACTTATCAATCAGAATAAGATTTTTAATATTTGTATGGGTTAATATCAATTTTGATCAAGATTTTTGTGCGCATTAAAATTATCATCAAAATTGTTTATTGGACATATCTAAAATATAAAAAAAAAAAATTTAAAATATAAAAGAATATTGAAAGATAAAATATAAACATATTTGATGATAATAATCATAGTCAATGAAAAAAGTTATGGTATAATCACATTTAGTTGGTGGAGAGTTCCTTGTCTAGATAAGGCACTAAATTGAAAAAACGAGGATAATCTTGATTTTACCTCAAGTTATGAGAGTAATCGGTTATCATTGCTCCAAAAAAAATGTTGATGTTGAATGATCAACCAAGTAGCATTTTTATGTACAATTGTTTTTTTTCTCTTATCTTTGAAAGAATTTGAATTTATGAAATGATTTAAATTTTTTATAAACAAAAATTGGACTAAATATTTTTTTTAAAACGATTTATAAAATGGTTTCTATTTTTAATAAACTGAAGTTGTATCAAAAAAATTATTTTGATGGTTATTTTACCAAACAATTTAAAACTCAATCATTGTTTTAACATAAACCATATCAAAAATCATTTTATAAACTATAAACTATTTCTCACCGGTGATTATCAGAAATTCAGAATGTACTATAAAAGAAAATATTCTGGTATAATGTGATTCTGTTGGTGGGGAGTTTCTTGGTTACCTATGCATTAAGTTCATGGAGGTAGAAGGATCTAAGCTTCAATTTATGAGAGGCAAAATTAGGAAAAAACAAAGTTTGGGGTTTGGCATAGCATTGATTTCTCATTTCTTGCAAGTAACTAACAACAGACAACTTACCTATGAATGCACCCAGCCAAAAACTCACCTTTTTTTATGAACAGAAGATGAAACAAAAACTCAACTTCAATGCCAAAATTCTCCTACATGAAAGTCAGTTAGGTCCACTTTAATGGGATGGAAATGAATGGCCTGACTGACTTTAGCTGTCCACTTTACTGCCCGCAGATTTGTCTAAATTAATTTTTTTATGGCCCCAAGGTTATGCAGTAAAATGTAATCAATCCTTCCGAGTAGTTGAATGCTATTGTTAAATTGACCCCATAAGATTCAATTTTAGATTTACCCTGCTCTTTGCCTCTATGGCTCCATCTTCTTAGCAGCTATGTGCCAACAAATATGTTGTAAAGCTTTTAAGGCTTCAACTTTTATAGAGAAAAACCATAAATTGGGTGGCAGGCTCACCCCACTTATTGACCAACTTCTCTTCTGTGTTATCAATTTAAGCCATTAGCGTGGATATGTCAGTGTACCACTGTAAGTCTGCATGTTCGCTCATGTCTTGATACCACGATTGCTGGGAGAGAAATATATAAAATAAGAAGAGTAATAATCACACAAGATCATGTGGTAATTACTATAGGACTGAAAGTTCATTAATAATAATGTAAAAATTGAGTAATAACTTTCGTACTATATTTTTTTCATTAATTTTTATTGTATAGTTTTCAACGAAATATAAATGAACCACAACGTGTCACATCAAGATCTCATGAAATCAATTCTAAAAAAAATGAAAGAGAAAAAAATCGAAAAAAATAAAATATTAATCTTTCTATCATGCATTTAACACAACCGATGAAAAAAAAAGTTAGTTTTCACTCCCTAATTGTAATTTGTATATATGAAAAGAAAATATCAATTATTTCACTGTACTTTTTACTAAACTATAAAAATAAAAAAAAAATACTATTCACTCACTTTTTCTTTAAACTCCTCTCATATGTTTGTTTTGAAAACAAGAGTGGACCGATCACAGGCAGACCTAAGCAATTTATTACAGCCTTTACAGTTACAAGCACAGATTTGGTAAACAAACAGAAGGCAAATTGGTGAACAGTTAATAACCCGACTAGAGGGAAAAAAAACTATGACCAACAGGAATTGTTCAAATGCTGGCTGGAAACAAGTTTAAAATATTGCTTTGACACACAAAGCAGAAATGCATCTAATAAAACAAGTTTCCAACGATGACATGGTTTCTTCCAACACCAAGGTTCCATATGGCAGATAAGCAGCCCATGGTGGGCAAGCCTCAACTTAAATCTTGACTATAATATTACCAACTTTGTTTATAACGTACAGCACATTGTAAATTCTTGTAACTATAACATAAACAAGTTTAACAAGCCATAAGACTATAATTCAACAACTGTAGTTGAACTGTCACTGAAGTTAATTGCCAGAATATATAAAGAATTGAGAAAAAATGCTACAAGATGTAACATGAGCACAAAAACATAATGCTACAAATAATAGCAATTTTTGTACCCAAATAATAATAATAATAATAATAATAATAATAATAGCAATTTAACATAATCGTCGATGATTACTATGGATCAGAACTCAAGCAGGACGGCTAAATCATCAGATTATGGACATATTATAATACCTAGGTGGCAACCTAATGCCAGCATCACCACCTGAACCTGCAATTGCAGCTTTGAGATGAGGACATCGTAGTCATTTTTAGAAATAAATACCTGGCAAGAGTAAAACAAATCTACCAGGAACAGCTACCATCATTGAAACTGTCAGCAAACACCACCAATAAACAGGATTTGAATTACTCACACTGCTTAAAACCATGAAGAACTAAAAGAAGAGTTCCTTTCTGTTAGTACCCTGCAGCTTTCTCTAGCTCTGATCCACGTGATGGTGCAGACATGACTTGATCCATCTATTATCTTCTTCTTGTTTTTCTCTTCTGTTCTTCCTCTCTTCTCCAAATCATCCAAATAACTCTTCCATCTGATTCTTCCATGAAACGACAAAACAGTCTCCAGATAGTCTTAACTCTCTAGTTCAAACTTAAACATGTCACGGCCTTCACAAACAAATCAAGCAGTTGTAAAGGCTGTGGTTGTCACGGCTGCAACTACTCTAGTTATTGTTGGGATTATCTTCTTGTTCTTCAAAATATTTGCTAAATGCCGTCAGAAAAATAAAATTGACACAAATTTCTGTAGGGAAGAAGCCAAGGTGACACATGAAGAATATACAAAGTTCGGTGGAAAAGTGAAAGGATTGATTGTTGATGAAAATGGGCAGGATGTCCTTTATATGAGAAGACTTGAAGATGGAGAACTTAAAACTACTTTGCGGGTTATGTGTAATCCTAGTTATGAAGAGGCTGATGGGGAAGAAAAGAGAATGTATGTCACATCAGAAAGACTAAAAAAATCAAAATCTTGGAAGCTTCAGTTGCTTCATGAGCCACCTGATGTGATTAGTGCTGAAAAGGAGCAAGAACTAGTAGTTAAGCAAAAGTCAACTGTCGCACTACAGGCGAATGCAACACTGCAGCCAGCCCCTCCAGCAAAGAAATTTTCACCACCACCGTCGCCACCACCACCTCCTCCACCACTGCTGCCACCAATTCTAGTGAAAAAGAATCTTACACCTCCTCCACCACCTAAGGCAGGTGGTGGTCTGGTTTCATCGTTTAAACCTCCACTGGTACCAAGAGGGACAGCAGACACCAAGAGCGGAGCAGGAACATCAACAGAGAACTTAAAAGGGACTGGTTCTGGCCAAATGAAACTAAAGCCACTGCACTGGGATAAGGTTATAGCTACTGCTGATCATTCAATGGTTTGGAATGATATCAACGATGGATCTCTCCGGTAATTGTGCATTTTTTCCCTCTTTATCATGCATTCATGCCAATATGTATGTATTTCTAGTCACTTATTATTTGCTCTACAGATTTGATGATGACCTAATAGAGACTCTGTTCGGTTACACTAGTAAAAACAACAAATCGACTGGAAATAATATCTCATCAGCTTCAGGCAGTTCCAACCCAGCCTCGAGAGCTCAAGTTTTCATCCTTGAACCCCGCAAGTCACAAAACACAGCAATCATTCTAAGATCACTAGCAGCATCTCGGAAAGAAATCCTTGATGCTCTTCTTGAGGGTCATGGTCTCAGCGCCGACACCCTTGAAAAACTTATAAAAATTGCTCCAACCCAAGAAGAAGAAGCCAAAATTCTCCAATTCAATGACAAACCTACTCAACTTGCCGATGCTGAATCTTTCCTCTATCACATCTTGAAAGCCATTCCTTGTGCATTCATCCGTGTCAATGCAATGCTTTTCAGATCAAGTTATAATTCAGAAATTCTTCAACTCAAGGAGTACTTGGAAACGCTTAAATTGGGGTGCAAGGAGCTAAGAACCCGTGGGCTCTTCCTAAAACTTCTTGAAGCCATTCTCAAGGCTGGAAACAAGATGAATGCTGGAACCTCTAGAGGCAATGCAAAAGGTTTCAACCTTAGTGCTCTTCAAAAGCTTTCTGATGTTAAAAGCACTGATGGAAAGACTACTCTACTCCACTTTGTCGTGGAACAAGTCGTTCGATCAGAGGGTAGACGTTGTGTGATCAATCGAAACTACAGCCTTGGCAGAAGTAATAGTCAAAGAAGCAAATACAGTGATATAAGTTCAACAAGCTTGACAGAAGAAGAGAGGGAGAAAGAGTACCTAATGCTAGGTTTACCAGCACTGGGAGGCTTAAGTACTGAATTCTCCAATGTAAAGAAAGCAGCCACCATAGAGTATGACAGCTTCACTAATATGTGCTCCTCACTCACAGCCCGAGTTGCAGAAATTCGGCAACTTGTCACGCGCTGTGGCAACAATGAGAAGAAAGTTGGGTTTATGAAGGAAATGAAAGCATTCTTAGAGGAATGTGAAGAGGATCTTAAGATGGTGAGAGAGGAGCAAACAAGAGTTATGGAACTTGTGAAGAGAACAACCGAGTATTACCAAGCAGGAGCTTCCAAAGAAAAAGGAGCATATCCACTTCAATTATTTGTTATTGTGAAAGATTTTCTCTACATGGTTGATCGAAATTGTGTAGATATTACTCGAAAGCTACAGAGAAATGTGAATACAAGTGTTGGATCATCACCTCGGCTATTACCCCAAACAAGAGCTCCAATGAAACTCCAAAACTATCGCTCCCTTTTCATGCCAGACATGTCTAGGACAACATCTTCCAGTGAATCAGATGATGATTTCTAAGGAGGTTCTGAGAAAATTTAATATCCTAAAATCAGGAATGGCAGGACAGGGAACTTTACTCAGTGAAAAAGCAGCTCTCGCAAATCTGATGTTCTGGAAAAGGTAGCTATAAAACCCAGATTAAATTCAAAAGTTCATTTGCTCTTCCTTTCACTGTTTTTAAATACTCTTCCTTTCACTGTTAAAGTAAAAATAAAATGCCATGCTCAGATTACTAAGTGGCCACCATAGACTGATTTGCGATAGCACCAGTGCTTATTGAAAAAAGAAACAGTGAAAAAACAGTCCAGGAATGGCATATCATTATAGTCTCCAACGTAACATATACAGATAGTTTTTTGTCCTCGTGTGTGTTGCACACACAATTATCTTGTTTGTATAGATGGGGTTTACCATTTTGTCACATATTCATTTATAGTAACCAGTAGAAATGGGTTCCGACTACCACCAGTCCCAAATGACCGAATGCAAGCTTTTTATTGAAACTGAAGACCTATATGCTACTTTCATCTAAAGAGAATACCATGTCCAGAGAAGGAAAAAGCATCAACTTTTACATATATTCTTGACACATCATTCGTTCAAGGATTTTATTGAGGGGAACAATTTCTTTTGAGTCACATTTCTCTCTCTAGGTTCTTTCTTTAACCTCACTCCACGAAACTTTTTTCATTTGACCTTATCATAAAGAGGTAACAAAATCTCCACTCCTATGATCTTACCCCATCAAGGTAAGCTAATCTCTACTCCACTTATCTTACTCCCCTTTACTCATTCCTAGTAACTTGCCTCACATCTGTATCTTGGCCATCTCAGTTCTCACTTATCTTCCTATCACACTACCCTCATAATCTTACCACTTGCACCTTACTAGCTACTCCACTCTCCTACCTTGACCAAGAAAGAATCATGCTTTTCTTAGGACATAGAGATGGTTGAAAATTTTACTAAAAGCCTTTAACCACACTGATAAGAAAATTAGATACCACTTAAGGTTGGTTTCCACCGATCAGGCTTGTAAAGTTACATGCATATTCTCTACTGAAAGGCAAATTCAAGCAAACTCGACCCCTCTGTGCAGATTTCATTTTATTGTAAATGATCTATTCACTGTTTAACTATTATATGGGGACATCAGCCCTTCCAAGAGCATAACTGCATAGAGCGGCCAAGTTGACAGACTTAAATTATACAAAGTTGCAATAACGTCTTATACTGATATTCACAAAATGATATGTTCAAGAACTTCATGTCAACAAAATGGAAAGAAGTAAATGAAACTCTATGGAGTAACTTAAACGGAAGAATTGAATAATTCATATAGTTCAAAGTATATGTCAGATTTTATAAAGGGAAATATCTTCCTCTGTCAATCAAAAATGGTAGAAACAATTCAAATTCAAGCTATCAACTATATTGTAGAAAACCACTAACAAAATCCGAAAAAAGACCAAGATAAAGAAGAACAAACAAGAGGCATCAAAACTGGCCATTTCAGAAAGTAATGCTTGGGTAGAAGTAACCTCTACTAACATTTGCGGCCACCAGTCACATAAGTCCAGGTTTTAATTTTCTGTTGCCAGTTGAAAACAGAGAGTCAAGCAGATTGACACCTCAATGGCTCAGCTAAAGGCCTCCATATTCCAAGCCTGTACTTGTGGGTGAATTTCAAGATCAACTTCCTCTGCAGTAACAAAAAAGATTTTAGCCTCCATAATTACTCAAACAAATAACTCCAAACAATTTGAATACTCTAACTGCGTCATAGCAATATTATCTTTTCCTCAATAAGTAAGAACTAATGACATACTGCTTATCCATGACTACAAGGATTCAGATTTAGTAAAATTTAGGCTAATTTTTTTTCAAATAATATGAAACAAAGATAGCATATGATGTGACGTTCATTGTTGTCGCAACTACAACTCATATAAAGGTTTTTGTTGTTCAGAGTTTCCCAAATCCAACTGAAATTTAATATATATATATATATATATATATAGAGAGAGAGAGAGAGAGAGAGAGAGAGAGAGGTTTCTTGGTCATTTCAAGAAAAATGTTAATGGCCTAACCCCCCTAGAGTAACAGAAATAACCACAAGGTGTTAAATGTCACCGAAAAATCCTAAAATTTAAATGCCCAAGCAAACACTCAACAGGTTTTGTAGGCAAATATCTCAAAGAATATTATATATATATATATATATATATATATGCACTTGTGTACTCTTGACATTCATAATAACATCCATGTAATCTAAAACAACTTTAATAAGAAAAAAAGATCAAAATAGTAGATCTCATAAAAATAATGTATGAAGTAGATCTCATTTCACATTTTGAATCTATCAAGAGGCACACCATCGTCAACTACCTTTCCAAAGCAATGACCTACGTCCCTACCCAGAAACCACATAGATTGCAAGTACATAAGCTCTTCACGGAGTTGATATTCCTCCTAGTAGGGAGATAAAGTTTTACTTTCTTTTCTTTTCCTGAATTTTTGGGATTAATTTTGTGGAGTTCAAATACACATTGTATGGATAAAGTGGACTCAAGAAAGAACTTTTGTTTGGCGCTAATGAAAATGATGTAACTATAATTCATTAAAATTATGAACTCCAAGATGCAATGCCAAATTCCCAAGAGGAATTAAAACTTCAAACAGTTAAATCACCCTGAAACAATCTCTTCTTGGATACAAGCAATATCATCAGAAAGGATCAATATAAAGGAAGAAAGCGATTAATATGGGGATTATTAGTTAGACTTAGAGATCTACATGCTTGCAAGGAATTCCAAGTTTCTTAAGCTGGAGAGTCCGTGTGACAAGCAGTTTTTGGAAGTCACCAATCTCTGTTTCAAGCTTTGCTACATGGATTTCAACCCCTCTGCCAACCCCACTCAGGAACTCTGGAATTCCAACCTTCACTGAAAATACAGTAAATCATTTCCATATTTCAAAATGATAGAACCATTTGATCACCTTCAAACAAAACTTCAGAAGGAGATTTGAAACTAACATGCATATGGGCTAGATTTCGAGAAAGATCTCATGAATCCAGAAGCCAAACTATGTGTCACTTGTGTTTGCTTAGACAAGAGGAGTTGTTTCCAAGCCATCGCCGTGGCTGCAATGCAAACAGCACCAGAAAACGATTAAGTTAACAGGCAGACTTAAATTCAAAATAAAAAGAACTGCCAGAAATATCGTTCCTTTCATTTGAAATTTGTGCTTGTTCATACAGCTGACCACAAAATTTGATGGTAAAAGACAATTGGGACATATCTATCAATAAATGAGAGGGAATATAATGATCCCGTCATTGAAAATAATGCACATAGAATGGTTAGTGACTTCAACCATAAATTCTATTGAGAATTTAACAAAATAAACGGAACCATTCAGGCACACCTAAAGCCGCAAAAAGTAACGCCCTTTACTTCAAAAGCTAATACAACATGAAATTCTTCGTGTTCTACTTTTTCTTTCCAATCTCAATGTCCTTTACTCAATCACTGAAGTATACAAAACACAAATAAAAGCCAAAACCATTACTATTTCCCAAAAAAACAGTTTTGAGTCTCGTGTCTTATATCGTAGTTCAAAGAAAAAACAACAACAAATGTGGTTAACATAAAATTATTACTGTTCCTTTTCTTATTAACACATTTTTCTCCGCAACCAAACAGAGAGAGAAAATGAGGATCCAAATAACTTTTCGATTATCATAGAAGAAGCTTACCTGATCGGTTGATTAACTTTCCAAGCTCTCTGGGGGGAAATTACTGAGAACCGTGAAAGAGAATTAGAAAAGGGTTTAGGGCTTTTGAAAGGTACAACGACAGCAAGTTATTTTACGCTGTTCACGGTAGTTAAGTGTAATGAAATTGATAACGTGGTTTCAGTTTATTTATACTCTTAGTTTCTAATTTGTCTTTATTTGATTTTATGAAAATTAAACAGATAGGCGATCTCTTAATTGTTTATTTAAAATTTGATTTTGTTTAAATTTAAAACGTTTATTGACCGATTTTGACAAAAAAAATAATTGAATAAAGTGAACTTTTTTAAGTCAAACTGTCACACAAATTAAAATTAAAAAACGAAATAGACACGCTGTCAGTTTCTCACCATACATTTTTTAATAATTTTTTTTTCTATTTCAATCTATTTATATCGGGTTGAAAATATCTCAATCCACGAATACATCCAATCTCAATTCAACCCAACTCATTCTAATCGGTTTTGATCACCAGGTTGATAATTCTTTTTACTAAATAATTAAACCATATATATTACATAACAAAAAAAATATTTTATTAAATCTAAAACTAAAACTATTCATATTACAAGTAAAATATGTGTCTGACAGGACAAAAAATATTTGATAATATGGAAAAGAGAACAATTGTCTCATGAACTACAATGGTTGTAGACTATGCTAAATTTGGTTTTTTAAATTTTACTATGAAGTTTTTTGATGACATGCAAAAGAAGGATGTTGTGCCATGGAATGTCATAATTGGAGGCTACGTTGAAGCCAAACTTGGTAAGAATGTTTTGGCATTGTTTAATGAAATACAAGCGAGTAAATAGAGCCTGATGAAGTGACCACGATCAATTGGTTATCTGCATGCTCACAACATAGAGCCCTTGATGTTAGAATATGGATTCATAGTTATATTGCAAAACACAATCTTCATCTGAATGTTGTGTTAGTAACTACTTTAGTTGATATGAATTTAACTTACTTTAGAAGACTGTTCAATTATGAAGGAAATTTGGATTTCTGGATAGTTGCTGATAATATATTTTAGTAACTTAGCATTTGTTGGCCGTACTAGTGCTTTCTCACTAATTAATCTAATTTTTAGACTATGCTTTAATGCACTTAGAAGAGACATGGAGGCTCTTAAAAGTTTACAATTGAATAGTTCAATAATGTGTGCATGAAAGACTTTCAACAAGTTGGTATTACTAAGCTTTATCATACATTCAACATTTCTTCCATCAACATTATGGTACATCTTTTTTGGAATATAAGTTTATCTACATACATTGATACTAACTGGAATCTTGTAGGTTAGAGTGTTAATTTATATGTTTATTTTATAGTTACAACGGTACAAAAAATCAAAATTTTGTTAGTATAGTTAATTATGCATCAATTTATTCTGATTGAAGTTATCCTTAAGAATAATTATGAAAACTATTTCATAACTCGAAATCAGTATTTATTTCTAGTGTAAATATTTGAAACTAAAATCTGGGTAATTAGAAAATACGATACTTATTTGGACATTCGAGTATTTGCTATATATAATTTTACACACTAGTAGTAATTAGAATGGACATTTTATGATTATATATTTTACAATTATACTATAATTATTTATACACTATTTTATATTCAATAAATATAAAATATATAATTATATATTTGACCGAGTTACCGGTTTGGGTCGAGTTGAAAATTTTAAACCCATGACCCAATCCAACCCACTGAGTTCAAAATATTTTCAATCCAACCAAACTCAATCTCTAAAAAGATACAACCCAATCCAACCCATTATATCAATTTAGATCGAGTTCACGGATAAACCGAGTATACGCTCACCCTTAACTACAGTTGAGTCATTTGCAAGCCAAGACTTTAGTAAGAAAAAATGAGTCAGCGTTTGTTTAATGACAAAAAAGCTCATGGTTCACAACATGCTGTCCTGAACTCCAGTAACAATCAAGAGGGTATTTCCAGTAAAGTATCCAATCATCAATTTCTCCTAGCTAAAAGCTTAAAAAAGAAGAAGAAACACAGCTTCAGCATCTAAAACCTGCAAATTCCACAAGAACACAAAAGAGATGGAAAGTGCAAGGCTTGAAGAGCTCATCAAGAAAGCAAATTCAATGGCCATGAAAACCCACAAGTCTGTCTTTGAAAAGGGTCGTAGTAGCTCATCAGATGCTGTTTTTAGCTTTCCTGGATCTTGGTCTGCAAGTGAATGGTTTACTCAGAAACCCTTTGGAGAAACGAAGATAGATCGGAGTCAGTTTCCTTCTCTCAGAAGCATAGGTAACGATGAAGATGCAACTGTTAATGAAGCTTTTCTGACAAGATTTGAAACGACTTTGGCAAATTCTTCTTTTCAAAATGAGGTAGATAGCTTGCACTTTGATCATGCGAGTTTCTGTATTTTATTAGTGCTGTGATAACAAGTAAAAACCATTTACTTTTTGCATTGATCTTCAAATCAAAATATAAATACTATCTGTTATTCTAATTGTAGTTATAGTTTCTTATTTTGATCATGATTTGTAATTTAGTTTAAGGTTTATGATATGATAAAACAAAATTAAAGTTATTAATTATTTAGTGTTTTTTTGTAAGATAATTGTTAAAATGGTTTATGTAAAACTGAGCGTATTTGTTAAGTAAGTTGTAAAAATGTTTAATGTGAAAATTACTAATGAGGGTCTGAAGCATGATTGATTTTTGAAGAAATAATCAAAACAATTTAACTCTCAGGTGGAAAAAGCTGTGAAGGAAAAGAAACAGATAGTGTTTACAGGGCATTCCTCAGGAGGTGCTATTGCCATCCTAATGACAATTTGGTTCTTGGAGAAGTACATAAGACCAGACTCTAATCCCATCTCGCCTCTGTGTGTGACTTTCGGATCTCCTCTTGTCGGAGACTCCATATTTAACCATGCTCTGAGGCGCGAGAACTGGACGCAACACTTCATACATTTCGTCATGAAATATGACATTGTCCCTCGGATTATGCTTGCTCCTCGCTCTTCCATCGAAGGAGAACTACAACGTATTCTTCATTTCTTAAATCCAAAATCTGCGTTTCCTTTGCATGAATCTATTGGGGAAGCTTCAGATTTTTACACAACTGTGATGAGGAATGCATCATCTGTTGCAAGCCATGCTGCCTGTCATCTAATGGGAAATACTAATCCGTTACTGGAAACTTTCTCAAGCTTCATTCAGCTAAGCCCTTACAGACCCTTTGGAACCTATGTCTTCTGTATAGGAAACGGGAAACTGGTAGGCGTGAAGAGCCCAGATGCCGTTCTGCAAATACTTTTTTACTCTTGTCAGTTGAGTTGGGAACGAGAAGGTGCAGATATTGCCTACAGAAGCCTAAAGGACCATCAGAACTATGAAATTGAGCTGAAAAGGAGCTTGGCAATAAACCATTTAGATAATTTGGATCAGCTTCCATTGTCTTCAGATGGTGCAGATCATGAAAGCATAGCAACTAACATGGTCTTCAATGACCTCGGCCTGGTAAGTTCTATATCTCAACTTCTTAATTACTGCCAGAATCTACCATCTGAAAATGGAATTCAAGGGTGCGTTTAATAGAGAGAAAAGCAAATAGAAAGAGAAAAAAGTGTGTAAAATGGTATATTATTTTGTTTAGTAGGATAGAAAAGTGAGGTAAAAACAATTCGCGTGTACAAATCATAATATATTAAAAATTGAATAATTAAAAAGTGAAAAATTAAAATGAGATAAGATGATATTATCAATTTACAAATTATAATATCCTTTCCTCTCACTTTTCCACTTCACTTACTATTTTCTTTCTTCGTAATTTTCTGAACTCCCTATTAAACATTAGAAAGAAAAAATCAGTCTTTTTAATTTTTTATCTTTTTAGTTTTTCATCCTCACTTTTCTATTTTATTAAACACACTACAAAAATAAGGAATGTTATATTTGTGTAAATGCCCATAACTTGAATCTTTGAATTTCAGAGCACAAGAGCCATAGTCTGTATTCGAGCTGCTGGAGAGGTAGAGAAGAAAAAACTGGAAAACCAGGACAAAATAGATACGAAGACAAGCGTTATTGCAAAAGCACTACAAGAGCTAGTAGGGTACAAAACCAAGTGTGAGGCTCGCAAAGTGAGTTATTATGATGCCTTCAAGATTTCAAGAGATGGTGACAACGATTTCCATGCGAATATAAAGAGGCTTGAATTAGCAGGTATATGGGATGAGATCGTGGAAATGCTGAAAAAGCATGAACTCCCCGATGGATTTGAAGGGCGAAAAGAATGGATAGATATTGGAACCAGGTACCGCCGAATTGTTGAGCCTCTTGATATTGCCAACTTCTATCGACATTTGAAGAACGAAGACTCGGGGTCTTATCTTACTAATGGTAGGCCACGCCGCTACAGATACACCCAAAGATGGCACGAGCATGCTGAAAATATGCCACGTGGATTCATTTCAGAATCCTCTTTCTTGGCTGAGGTAGAGGAGCTCAGTAGAATTTATGGGTCGTTTGAAAAGGTTAAGGGAAGGGTTTTGTTCCTAGAGAGCGAGCTAGAGAAATGGATTCTGAGAGGAGAGATAGGTAAAGAAGTGTTTTTAGAGGAGTCCACCTTTGTCCAGTGGTGGAAAACACTTCCTGACCAGCATAAATCAGGATCTTGCATTCCACGGCTCATGAATGGATAGTAAAGAAAAATTCAGCCATCAGCACCTGCACAGAGAATTGAGAATATAAGCTGTTGGCACTGACCAGGCTTTACAACAGAAGCAACTATTTCAAACTCAATAAGAGATGTCATTTCTAAGGTGGAAAATGTTTTCTGTTTTTCATTCCTCTTTTCTATCTCCATTTTCTGTTTTTGTTTTCCATGGACTGCCTTTAGTTACTGAAATTTTAAAAACAGTTTTTTGGAAATGAAAAATGAGAAACAAGTTTATTAAAGTTCGTTTTCCATGAAAATTGAAAATTTGTGAGAAATGTTTTTTGTTTTTAATTTTTTATAATTAAGAACATATATCTATTATAAACATATTTAATTTGCAAATTAAATGTCCAAAGCCAAATTATCTAATTCTCTAATGGTAAAGCTTTAAATGCCTCACTCTTCACATACAGGCCCTTGATTCCTATAATCCTGCTTGTGTGATGCCCATAATCCTACTAGTGTGAAGCTGGTAGAACCCTACTGGTTTGAGGCTAGTGGATTAATCTCACTTCTGATATTTAGTCTTTATCAAACCTGTTCAAAATTTTGCAAACCTTAACCTTAATTTCAGCCCTTGAAAACTTCCCTTTCAGTCCTACATCGATTCTTCTATTCATTATTATCGATTACAGTAACTTTTCATATTCAACATGATAAAAAACTGCAATCAATCATACTCAAAGCCATACACACAAACTCGAGGCATGTTCAGTTGTAAAAAATTCGTCAAGTTTCCAAAATGATATTACATTAGGAAATCATTTTTTTCGAAAAAAAAATTCTAAAACTGAACAAACCCTCAGTTGTTCAGTTCTCAGAAGCCCCTGCGAAACATGATATCTTGTCATCAAAATTCTGTCCACTTTTCTTGGCTCTTCCCCCATCCCAACTGAATTAACCCGAGTAGAAATTGAATTTCTCCATATCTCCAATCTTTTTGGATTTTAGAGCGTAATATCGTCGTCCATCCCTCTACTTGTTTACATCCTTAGCGGAAATTAATATTAACTTAATCAATTGTGTTCATTTGAAATATAGATACACTATCCTACAGAATTAAGATATACGGATATACCATGATCTTCTGTATCAGTTTGAGCTTATGTCATGCTTGAGTAGTCTCTTTACCAATCCCCAAGTCACGTGTCTCCCTTCACCCTCTTTGGCATTTATGGTCACATACATTCACTTTAAAGCACATTCTCAGACAAGAGAATGATGTCACCCCTTTAAAACCTAGTATATATTCAGAATGAGCTAAACAACATGCATCACCAGATGATAGGCATTCATTTGCATGATCCGACCAACCTGAACTTTGTCTCAAACTACACAGTGGAAGGATCAAACAATGCAACAATTTATAAATACCCATTGACGACTGATGACCAACACACTTAATAGATAAAGGTGCAAATGCAGTGCATAGAGCATAACACAAGACAACTAAGAAAGCAATTAATTACAAGATTGGAGATTTGCTGAACAGAAAACTGTTCCCCCTCCAGGCTCCAGCTAATATCAACGCCGAAAAGACATTGGCTCAATGGTTAAGGTTCAGGCCTGAGTCCCAAAGGTCCCAGGTTAGAGTGGCGTTTGTGTGGGTTTTACCAATCCAAAAAAAAAACCTTGGTGTCAGTATATCTTAACATGATTATAAACACAAGCAAACAATATAACCATACAATAACTTCCCTTTGATATGATTCTCGCTTCGAAACACTAGGAACACGAGCTAACATTGCAAAAGGAAATAAAAGAATAGAAAGCTAATGTTCCATTTGGATATAATCAAATCCCTACTTTGGTCTCACTTTGGCATACATGGTGGAGCATGTTCACTTTAATGCATTGTTCTCCATGACTTCCATGCCAACGAGCCATTTTCACTGTAGAAACTAGAACTCTTCAAAATTGGTAGAAGGAACATCAAATTGCATGAATTCTTTATCATGTTCTAAAACCAATCACCTCAGAAAATGAACACTGTAAGTAGGGGATCTACTAAAATATTAGAACGACTGCAAAAGAAGCCTCAAAAATTTCGAGAAGTACTTAAAACTAGCAGAATGATGTGCATAACATGTCAAAGTTGGCCAATGAAATATCTTTATTCGCTACTATAGGCTTCCAAACATTGATTATGTACATCTTTCGAGTCATTCATACATTCTTAATTGAACCATGTCAGTCCCAACCCCCCATCCCCAGAAAACCCCCAGCTGGTAGGGCTGCACCCAAAAGAAGGTGGAGAGAGAGAGAGCACACTAAAGCATAATACAGTGGCCCATTCATAAGGGACCAAGAAATTCAGCACATAAAGCATCTAATCAAACTGCTTCTGTAGCTTTTTACTGAAAGAAAAATGTCACAAAGAACAAAGTCAATGCCTAGTTAGCCATGCATCCTTCAACAAATATTTAGTAACAAACAAAAGTATTACTATATTTTATGAAATACATAACAAATCGTTACTATAAGACCAGGCATTAGCCTCATAATAGAGTATCCAAGCATATATATATATGATGTCAATGCAGCCCATTTCAGTTAAGCTAAAAACCATAGTCCATGATCATTAGCCCCAGAAAAGACCAATCATAGCAATTGGACCATATCTATTTATGAACTATCTCTCACATTTTTCTTCTTTTTGAACAAGTATGGAATATTACTCACCCAAGCATATAAGATGCAGCTCGAGAATTGAAGCAGAAATACCTTGAGAGGCTATAAGCACTACTTTTCCAGCTTCCCAGTGCTCCATGTTCCTGCTACATGGATCACACTCTGAAGCTCACTCAAAAACAGATTCCAAATGCCATCAGTACTCGACTAAAAAGTACAATACCAAAGCACTAACCATAATTTCTTATGAGCAACAAACAATTGCAAAGGAGTCACCAAAATCTTCGACATTGGCACCAACATCAATCATTCTCCATTACTGATACATAAATTATGGCCTTTGAGAACAACCCTCAAAATGTGAAGCAAGTCTGAAGAATCCAAATATGCACCATAAAATTTAGCTGCAAATCATAAAATTAAAACTCATCTTAACTTCCTTTTTTATAAGAACTCAAGACAACTTTTACCCTCTTAGAATTCTAACCTCAAAAGCTAGAGAAATTTCAGCCGCATGTAAACCCTGCATTGCAGACCCTAATGGAGTTGAGCTTACATATGACATATAATACAGCTAAGAAACACAATGCAAGGGAACCAAATAGCCATATTAGCAGAAACTGTGTCAAACCTGACAAAATTTATTTCTCATACAACAAAGATAAATTAATTATGATGCATAAGCACACCAAATACCATGATATTCCATATGAAAAGTAGCCTTGCAGCAGTTAATCTAAAGGTAAGAGGTCCACACAAACATTGGAACACGGGATAGCTGGAATCATTTTTATTTATTGAATTTCTATACCACCTTATCTATTCACATTCCAACATAAGTCCTCTACATCAGCATATGCACCATACAGATAAGTACCAAACTCATAGAAGAAGCTGCTCAATTCCTGGCTGCCAAACACTATACCAACATCTATGTCTACGAAAATATCAGTCTACCCCAACATACACAGCTCATGTAAACAGAGACTCCTCCTAAGAACTCACACCATGCTACAAGAACGAGCCAACCGAAATGTCAGGCTGCCTCCATGAACACTAGGCTCGATCTTGACAGGTTCCTGCTCGTATGGCTTCCTGCAACCGGGACAGCGCCCATCTTCCTCAAGAATCCTCTTATGGCAGAAAAGGCAGAGCCGGAACCCGCACGCACAGGGCAAGAAACTCGAGTCCGTGAAGTCCAAATCCTCACAACATATGGGACAGGAAGACGGCACAGCCATCGCACTGTTACAAGCCCACGGGACCCCTCCATGACCACAATGCCGGTCCGAGGTAGGAAAACTACGCTGCTTTGACAAATTTGGCAGACTCTGCGGGCGAAAAACATCATCAGGCCTCCATGCCCGGCCGTTCCCCTGCATCGCCGGCACCATTATTGGGCATACTGGCTTCGCATTCCTAGCACTTAAACCCAACCCATTTGTTGATTCCCGGGGAGGGTCCAATCGGACAATTTGCTCACGCTCAGGGGGCGATTCGGAATCCGGGTTTTCATTCTCATGCTTGTCATCGGCCGCTAAAGCATCTGCAACAGCCTCCCAATCATCCAAACACCCATCTTCCTCCTCCTCAGTGATGCTACCAGAGCAACAGCCACCGCTACTACTGCTACTGCTGCCACTGCTCCCAGTGAAATTGGTGCCCAAATCTGTGCCGCCCAATATGCTACTGGTGGGGCTGTTGGAGGGCGACTCCGTGTCGCTCTCGTGATGGATCGACCCGTCGTTCACCTCACCTCTTCGCCTCATCTCTAAATTCTCCAACGAACGGTCCCTCTCGTTGCGTTTTCCCCTCAAAGATTCTCGATCACCGTTCGCCTCCCCCTTGAATCCCTTGTTTTTCACTGCCCCTAATATGAAACACTCACAATCCCAAATCAGTACACAAAACGATAAAATCTTCATCATATACATATCATCTACATGTATAAACTGGTATATAGCGAAAGAGAGATCACTGCATACCTTGAGAAAGCCATTGCTCCCGACGGGCATCAAGCTTGCACTGCTTTAATTTCGCTGACCGACTGGCCTGCAACCCCGCCAGAGAAAAGATTAAATAACAGAAATAACATAAAAATACACATATATATATAGTAATTTTGGAGAAAGAAACGAACGAGAACGTAAAGAAAGACGAACTGAAATCTTACCCTCTTCTTCTTGCCAAAATCTCTCGAGTTAGGGACCGAAGGAGAGGAAGCGTTGGTGATTGAATCAGAAACCATGGCGTCGCGAATTCAATTAATTTACACACAGAGAGATTCGCAAAAACCCAAACTTATTTTGGTGAAAATATCTAGATAGGGAGATTTTTTTCTCCTTTTTGGGTTGAGAAATGGAGAGAGATATAATGGATAACGGAAACTACTCTGCTTCGCTCGCCCTTTTCACAGACAAAAGAAGCAGAGCCTGATTCTTGTATATATAGCTGCCAAATCATTACAATACCCCTGACTTTCACTCAAATTGCTTAGTTGTCCAAGAGATATAACAAGAGTTGTGGTTGTAATTGTGTGGGGAATATTAGCTAAATGGGTACAATAACATTCAAAGGGGCGGTGAAATGAAACGACGTCGGCTGACGATGTTCCAATTATTGAAACGCTATCGTTTCAAAATTTTTCCCCTTTTTTTTATCTTTTATTTTTTATTTTTTACTTGAGTACCAAGTCAGTTCGTAAAAAAGTTGTAATACTATGGACCGGTTTCGTGGTAATTTTCACGAAATTAGAAAAATTTATTAGTAATTATAAAAAAATTAAATAATAATTTTAATATTTAAATTTTTTTATTTTTTTTACGTAATTATCATTCAATTTTTTTATAATTATCAATAAATTTTTCTAATTTTATGATGGTTCCTCCAAAACGAAATGATCCCCACTCCAATAAAATCACCATCATTTTCGGATTTACCTGTTGATTATCCTGATCTTGTAGTGATTTTTAAACTTGGGAAAGCAGCATTTATCAGGCTGATGCGTAAATTAAATAGGGTAACAAATTCATTTTGTACTTTCTATAAATTTGCCTTATGTATTAAATTAAACCTGCTACCGTTACTTCTAAATTATCCTAGCGATTTGATCAATCAGGTGTCGTTCTTTTATTGGTCTTTCAAAATCTAACCATCCACATATTTCCCTTTTATTTCATTTTCCATTACATTTGGTTAGGTACATACAGAAATAAAATCGAGCTAAACTTTAATCAAGTTATTTAAAGTTTTAAACTTGAACTCAATCAAAATTTTGTTCGATCGAACTCGAATACCTTAAGATTCGATTCAAAATATTTTCGAACAATTAGATAAAGTGTTATGGAGCTCGAGTTGAGTCGAGCTTAAGCTCAAACCAATATTTATTTATTAAAATTATAGTTCATATTCGAGTTCGAGTTCGAATTTCAATAGACAATCCAAGGCTCAGACTCGAGCTCGAATAAGCTCATTTGTCATCGAGTTTAAGCCATCATAAAATTTTATCGAGTTGATCAAGCTCGAGTCTATTTTTCGAGTTTGATTCAAACTCGAGCTCGAACTTGAGCATGTTCATTTTAAGTCGAATTGAACTGAAATACTTTAGTATTCGAACTCGATTCGGCTCGAGTCCACCCCTAGGTCCATAATACTATCACAACCATCTAAGGATAAATAAATCAGACAAATAACTCATATATCGTAAAAATCGAACTTGAGACCTTATAGTTTTAAAAACTCAAACTTATATAAATTATATGTTATTATTAATTATTAAAAATATAATTTATATGAATAATGATATATAATTCATGCAAATCATATTTTTATTTTTTCATTAACTATTGTTCAACTTTAGTGAGCTAGTAGGAAATAAATATTGTAAAAGTTTTGAGACAAAATGCCTAAACAGGCCTTCAAGCTGAACTAGTTAGGCTTTAAAATAACAACACTACCCCGGTAAATTATGAATGAAAAAGAGTAGGATGGTAATTTTGGCATTTCAAAATTTGTTATTTTGGAAATTACAAATGTTGAAAAAGAGTAATTGTAAACACACTTAAAAACTCAAATATCTAACTGAGATACTTCAATTTATAGATAAAACTAGACGGGTAACGGTGTAATGTCGTAATAAATGATCAAATCATGTCGTTTTTCATATTAAGGCACCATTGCCGTAATCGATTGAGGCTTTGTTAATTTGTTTTAACATATAAAGACATTTTTCTTTTTAAAAAAATGGCAATATTCTATTTAAATATCTATTGTTTGGTTGATTTTTTAGCGTAAATGACAAATAAGTAAATAAATGGGGGAAAGAGAAGTCTATCCAAGTCATCTTATTTTCAAAATGATTTTTTTTATATAAAGTTATTTATAATGTAAAATATCTTGTATTCTTTTCGGTAAATTAAAATTACTACTTTATACTTGAAATGTAGGGTTGGAAACCAAACCGGAACCAAATTGAATTTGGCAATTCAACCAGAAACGTATCCGACTCGACCTGATAAAAAATTATGAAACTAATTCAGTTCAAGCTTTTCATCTAATAAAAATGTTAAAAAAAATGAAAGTAATTTTAAACTAAACCATTATCTCCAAGAGAAAAATTAATGGGAGATGAAGTCAATGCATTATTCGGATTCAAAATTAAAACCAATAAATGTAAATCATGTTCATTTCTTATGTAGCAAGCAACTCATGTTCTTGTGCAACCACTTCAAAATTTAAGTAAATTGATATTGATAAGATTTTAAAAAGATTTATTATGTTGTTATTTTAGTTATTTAGATGTTGATATACCCAAAATGAGAAAAATAATGAATGTGCATAGAAAATAAATATATTTAATAATATGTTGTTGGATTTCGAATCGGTTGTGTGTTTATGATAAGTCCGACCCGCCCAAGATATATTTAAATACAAAAGTAATGAAATGAACAATTATTTCCTCCAAAAGATGTTTCTCCATTATTCTTTATATTTTGTTGGTTATTGGTAATCAAATTAAGATTGCTGTAAATGAAAAAACGGACAGGAAAAATAGAGAATGGCAGCAAATGTTTTAGAGAGAGAAAAAGACAACCTAAAATGAGAAGAGCATCCAACATCTTCTTAAAGAGAAATAATGGTTATTAAGTTATAAAAATAGTGTGATTTCCTTCACTATAATCTCACACACGACTTAAAGTGAGGTTATAAAAATTAATGACACGAAAATCCGTAAAAAAAGTCCAAAGTACGAGAAATTCTAAATTAAAACTATTAAAAAATCGTTTTTTCATTGTTTTACTTTGTAACATATGTATATATGATTCAGTTCGAATATCAATTGTTTTCTATATCGTGGACGCAAACTGAACCGAACCAATGAATGGTATGTTCTTAAAACTTAGAATTGATTATCCGTTCAATCGGTTTTTAGCAACACTATTAAAAGCAAACATTTCTCTACATTTTACCATAAAACAAACAATCCTTTATGAAAGAGGAAAATGTTGTAGACTCATATGACCATTTCACAGTTTCTTATGGTAGCTTACAGTCTACTTGAAAAATAAAGAAGAAAAAAATCAATAAGCATAAACGACAAACATCTACTTATCTATTTGATTAGATTTAGATCGAGTTTATAAATTCACGAGTATATTTGATTTTATTTATATCTTAACAAAATAAACGTTTCTCAATATAAATTTTGAAGATTACATTTCATTAATTTTTATCAAAATCAAACCATAATATTATTTACTTTTATTTTTTATTACATATAAAAAATTAATAAAATAATTAATCAAGAGTAATAATTATTCACGTGCAACACACCACAATAGCTAATACTATACATTGTGAAATATTTGTTGGAAAAAAATACCTTATTTAATAATTATTTATTAGATTAAGCTTTAATTTCTTTCTTAGAATTAGGGTTTAGTTTTATTCTATGGACAAAAAGAAATCCCTGCCTAGTAGTTACTTATTATATTGTGTATTTTTATCCTTCTTCCTTAAAAAACACTACGACTCTTCTTATTCTATATAATCAAGTTTTATGTGAAAAATTCATTACTTCAAACAAATAAACTTTTCCACAAACAATCATGCCTATGTAAATAATTTTATTAAATTGACCATAAAATAAAGATTGATAAGGATTAACTTCATCATATTTGTTATTTATTTAAATATTTGAGTTAGATTTTTATGGGATTAACAAATTCACCGGCATTTTAAATCGTGTTTACGTTATAAGTATATCATTAATGTTTATTAAAGGTAGAAATTTGGAATCGGACACGTTGAACTCGCTTTTTACCCACAAAAAAAATGGGTATGAATATAGGTTTATAGACTAGCTAAAAATTTACTCGCACTCGGTCTGGCTTGTGAAATTTTGAGTCAGGTTGAGTTTGCCCACAGGACAAATTGGTGACCTGTTAAATTTTGACCAATCAGTGCAATGATAAATTAAATGGGTGACCTATGAGTCAATAGCCTTAGGGTACTTGTCCATTTTGATTTGGGGAGATTACTTGTGATAATAAAATAACTTTTTAGGAGGAGAAATTACTTGATAAAATAAGTCATTTCATTTTATCTTTTTATTACTTAAATTAATTAGCATAGTGATCGCACAATAATTTATTAAAAATTAAAATGGTACGTGAAAGAATTGTTATTCAAGATGGGTGAATGAACTATGAATGTGGTGTCGCTGCATTTGTTATCAATAAAATGTTTTTGTTTTTAAAAAAATTGATTTATTTAATATTAATTTTTTTAATGAGTCATCAGTGAGTTCACCGATGAAAAAATGGGTTAGATTTGGGTATAAAAAAAATTGATATGTTTAAAACCAAATCTTTTTTATCCGCATGCGTTTGATTCGTGACCCGCAACGAATTACCTGCACCCGTCCGTTATCCACTTCTAATGTTTATTGATATTATGGAGTATAATTTCTCAAGAATTATTTTACTTATTTCTTATCGAAACCAAATAATATAATATTTTACTTATGTTTTTCTCATTGCTTGTTGAGCATAATAAAATAAATAATTCTAACATGTAATTTTTAGTCATGTGCAAACTAGTCATAGAAAAAGCATGTATGTTGAGAAAAAGGAAGAAAAAAAGAAAAAGCATGTATGCACAAAGTTTGTTTGAAGATCCATCAAGCCCATGTAGCTTGAAACATCAACATATTTGTCAACTGTGGTGTGGGTGAACTTTATAGAATTTTGATTTCATAAAATTGGTTTCGAGGGAGTCACTACGGAATCGATGAATTTTATTGTTAATTTTAAAGAATTACAGCAGTAACTGAATAAAAAATATAATATAATATTTAAATATTCAATTATTATTGCAGTTTTCGTGATTATCAATAAAGTTCATTAATTACAGTTTCGTGAAAACTTTCATGAATAGGGTCCGAAACAAGACTTAAAATTAAAATTTATTCTTAGAGACGATTGTGGAGATAAACTTACATTGAGTGTTAAGAAGCAAGAAAATTTTTTTGCCTTTTATAATATTTAACATTGTGGCCACAACTCAAACGATAATTACCGTTATTCTTTTAATTCTAAAATCAAATCCACCAAATATCATTTAAAAGAATAAAAAATAATGCAACAAAATAACCAATAAATTTGTGGTTACTGCATACCTTAAAATATCGTAATTAATAAAAGAAAGTAACGTTACGTTACGTTTGATTGTATAGAATTGGAGTTTGAAATTGGAATTGAGGTGAAATCATATTTTTTTTAACATAAAAATAATTGAGAAAAAGACCATGATTCCACTTCAATTCCAATACTAAGTTTCAATTTTGTACTATCAAATGCAACGTTAAATTAATTTAATTTTATATTTTTTTTACATTACATTTGGTTATCTGAAATTAAAATTAAAATAAAATCATACATTTTTTTAATATTAAAATAATTAAAAAATATCACGATTCTACCTTAATTTTAAATTCAAACTTCAATTTTAGACAAAAGAACATACAATTTTTTTTTTTTACAATGGCTATTTAAGAAGAATTTCGTTGCACTTTGAAAAAGATTTGCTAAATTAAAACTTTATATTCAACTCATGTGAGAAACCGAATCATTTCTTGTGAAGGGCTTCTTGCCATGTGAAATTTCAATGATTCTTGTGACAATAGCACTCTACCATTGGAAGGGATGAAATCAAATCAAAAGTAAGTAAAAACAAATACAGCTAGAATGATGCATTTTGGCGAATTGCAAGCAACGACAACCTTGTACATTCATGTCTAGCTAGCGCATCGTCTACGTATCACTTCAGTAATAAGAAATCGTCGATAATCAATTAATCTTAGCCTTAGATTTCAATTTATTATAACCTCTTCAAAAACACGTGGTTAATTTTGTTTTTATTTTATTTTATTTTGAACCTGCCAAGCTTATATTTAATTATGGTATAAATAATTCGAGTCTTTTGATGTAATCTTTATTTTTGGTTAAATCGTTCGAATTGATTAAATAAAATTTTAAAATATTTATTTAATTTAATTAAATTGTTTTCATTAATTTTATTTGTTTAAATTGTTATTTGTCAAATGTAAACGAAAGAATTGTTGTTTTATTTTAATAAAATAATTAAACAATTCGGTTCATGTAAGCATCTACTGAATTAAGATATAGTTATCAAGAGGTTTCATTGGATTAAATAAAATTTTTAATGATTTATTTGATTAAATTAAAATTTTAAAAACCTAATGAAAGAATTACTGTATTTAATGAATTTTTAACCATTACGTTAAAAGACACGTGTATGGCTGTGATGCTAAACTGTAGTTCCAACTTCCACTGCATGCTTCCACTCGTGCAGATGGCTGGAAATTCTGAGACGTGTAGGGCTCCTGTGCAGTGGTGACAGTCTGCTAAAGTCCAATCACTCCGTACCATCCCGAAGTGTCAAACTTCTGACTTCTGAGTGGTAGTAAATGGCATTACGTTCATCTACCTGGTGACTTCTTAGTGGTTTTCCAATCCTGTGGCTGAGTGACCGTGACATCTAATAATTATGTATGACAGATATTATTAATAAAAAATTTAAAATTTATTAATTAAATTTTTTGATTGCACTTGATACGATAAAAAATTCCCCCACAAGCATTATCATACATTACAAACACTGAATTTATGCTCTACATTTTTATCGGATGCAATTGGTAATTTGGTATTATTACCGTCAAATTTTCATAAAAAAAATTGTTGAATACCTTTTCAAACTCCCGATTCTATTCAACATCATCTTAATTTTTTAAAAATAATTAAAAAAAAAAAGATTCAACGTTTAAACCAAACTCTAAAATGCTAAAAAAAAATTATATCTAAAAACAATATGATTTTCTTCTTATTTGATTGGTGAATCTAACTTCCCTAAAACAGTCACTTATACTGTTGAAAGGAGATAAAGTAATTTAATTTTTTGTAATCAAAGAGAAATATTTTTTAACTGTGTGTTCCACTTTTGTAAATTATTTATTATTCAACCTATTCATTATAATAAATCACTCAAAAATGAATTTTGTTTCGTCTTTCCATCGGTTACATCGATTTCTCTACTTTTCAACACTCAAACAAACAAGTATGAAACAACTAGAGATCAAATTTTCATTTTATATTGTATGCTCATATTTTTTCTATAAAACGATAGTATTGTTATTTATTTGTATATTTTAGTTAATTTTTTCTTGTGTCCATGCATGAATTCAATTGATTGACTATTTGCATGTATATTTTGTACGTAATCCAATAGTTAATGTTAGCTAGAGCAAATAAAAACAATATTAATATTTGAGAAACAAAAAACAATAATTTCTTTATAGTGAAAATTTGTTGGTCTTCCAAATTGATTGAAGGCAAATATAGATTAATTGTTTCAACAAAAAAAAAAGATAAAATTTTCATGACCTTTACCTTTTTTTGAAAAAAAATTCATACATAAATATTAGGGTAAATTCAAGGATAATCTTATAATTTATGATCAGGACATTAAGTTTTTTTTAGTGAAATCAAACGTGAAAATCTAATTTTTTTCTCGAGTTAAATATTACTTTCCCTCAGCAAAAAAAAAAAATCATAGTAATCGAATAACTTGATTTGTGAAAATTAAACAACCAATGAATAATTATTAGGTGTTTCCAAGTAAATTTTACAAGTGAATTTACGAGCGTGTCATAAACGTAAAGTTTTCAAATTTGAAAGGAATGGTTTAGGAATAAATAAAATATATTAACAGGAAACGAAATCAAGTAATTGTGAAAGACTGAGAAATATTTAAACTACTTTCGTTTATCCAGAGTAATTGTCCAAGCTGAGATGTAAACATCGACAAACAAAAACAAAACACAAATTGGTATGAATTTGATTACAATGATTTGCAAGGATTATAGCAGTGATTACATAAACTGGAAAGGTGGTACAAGAAATTTGATTGGTGACAATATTTGATGATTGAGTTAATTTGGGCTGCGCTTGGTTTGTTTGGGTCCATTCATTGTCTAATTGGGTTCGCCTTACACTGACTAATTGTAAGATGCATCAAGTTTTGGGCTTTTTATCATAAGTTGTAAGGCCGAAAATATTGTGGAATAGGTTTCTAACTTTGTTGAGAGAGACTAAAATGTACCCTGATTACATTATAACCCTACAACCTTTCAATTGTTAGAAATGTCATGTTTTCCTTTTAACAATTTTTTAATATCATATAAAGAACAAAGAGAAAAAATTACTAGTTAAATGGATAAAATAATATTATAAAATACACATAAATAGTTTAAGAATATTAAGATATTATTATAAAAGAACTTTCATTCATTTTTTGTTTTATTTTGAATAGTAAGGATGTTTTGATTATTTACAATAAATTTCACCATAATCCCGGAATCATATTCCATGCAACTAAACTTTATAATTGGAATTGAGTTAGGTGTTCAACAAACATAATAGTGAAATCACAGTTCTATCTTACGTTGAATTACTTTTTTATTCAACCTAAATCGATTCCAAAAACCAAAACATGTTGTTATAGTCTGTTTAGCCGATGTAATTGAGAAAGAATAAAATTATAATTCTAAATGTCCCACTAATTCTTTTGTTTGGTTGCAAAATAAGAATGAAATTACAATTCTATAACAATATATCCCATCACAATTCCAACACCATATTTCATCCAACCAAACATTAAAACCGGAATCAATTATTTTTCATATAGAAACTAACATGATAATTAATAAAATCACAATTGTATTCCAACCTAATTTTATTCCACGTAATTCAAATTTTTATAATACCAAACATGCTGTCACTGCATTTTCGTTAGCCCATCTAAGATTGCAGTATCCCTTCAACCCGGAGAAGAAAGAATACCAAACTCAGGCCCACAACCAACTCAATTAAAATTTACAAAAGGACAAAGAGAAGTTGAGGATCGGCCCATCAAAACAAGAGGACGCAGCCCACCGAGCACAAGAATGGGCCAAGTGAGTCACGGTTAATCAAAACAATATGACCGACTTTGTTCCATGCACGTGGAATTGATAAAATATAAGCAAGATGTTACCTAAATACCTAATCATTTGTACATATATATATATATATAACATGCTGCATACCATTTTTATGACGAAAATACGCCTTTACAAATAGGGCCCACCAGTAGCAACACAAAGCATTGTCCCCGGGTGCATGATATGGGCCCCTAAGTAATCATGCAAATGTTAACGGGACCATATACTTTTTTTTGTGCCCTTTAATGGCAAGTCACGCTATGCATACAGTAGAGAGACGTCTCTATGCTAATTTACAAAGAGCAATCAAAGCCAATAAGTTACAAGTTTGAAAGTAAATGTTGTAGACATCTCTGTGCTAATTTACAAAGAACCAATCAAAGCCAATAACTTACAAATTTGAAAGTAAATGGAAAGCCAATAAAATTAAAAATAAACTTTAATTTTAGTTTAACTTTTTAATTTACCTTTTCAAATTAAAGATTTGTTAAACATGAACATTCCATACTGAAATTTAATTTAATAAAACTAATAAAAATTCGTCTACACCGTTTAAAAATTTAAAAGTAAAAACTACATTAAACCTATAGAGCAATATCGATTCTCAATAAAATATCCAATCGACAATCTAAATCGTTTGTCATTATAATATTTACTCCACTGTTCTGTTATATAATTTTTTTCTTAAGCTTTAATCATAGTTTTTTTTTAACTGTATTATTGATTTGAACGTCAGTCAATTTATTCGAAAATCAACTCTGAACTCTGTTTAATTTAATTCCAAAGGAACAAGACCAAAGAGTAAATCCTTAACCTCTCTCTTGATGCAAAGCACATCCCTAAAACACCTGTTTCAAAAAATGCACTCATCTGTCATCAACGCATTTTCTCTTTTGAAAAATCCTACTGTTGAACTAAAAAAAAAATTGTTTATGAAGATAACAACCGAATAAATTTTGAATGTCACACAACTGTTTTCTGTTTACTAAGTTACACATCCAAATTAAGAGATACCACCACGTTACAATAGGCACCGACCAGAAGAATGTCCTAATTATGAGGATATATTGCCTTACCCTCTGTAGTATTTTTGCTTGTACTAAAATTTGTTCTTACTTCATGTTATGTGTCGGTCCACGATACCACATCCACATATGTAAAGAAATTGCACATGGGTTGACTGTGAAAGCCCTGGGACTGGGAGAGAGAAACGGGAGATGGGGAATGGATTTATTGACTTGGAATTTAATTTAATTTAAAATATATTTATTTATTTTGGTTCCACTCATGTGATATTGATGTAGCTATTCAGCTTGTTTAAGATCAAGATCGATCTTGATCTATATAAAGATCTCATATGTCTAATAATAAAGACATAAGCATGTCTTGGTACAACTTACGTTTGTTGACAATTAATTTCAACAGTAAAATAGTGTATAGTTTATAAAATTATTTTCAAAGCCGTTTATAATAAAATTATAAATTATCTGATGATTGATAAAATAATAATAAAATCATTTTGTATTTCTCGATGATTATTACCGAAAAGTAAAACAACCATTGAACCAAATTTTACAACGGCTACGTAACTTTTTTTTTTGAGTCATCAAAACGCTTAGAAGTTGCTATAAGCGACGACGTGTTTGTGTGTGACCATGATTTCCTATCTAGGTTTTTTTATATAATTTTTGAAAATTTTAAAGTTTAAAAATTACCCTATATGATAAAAAGGTATTTTAGTAAAAAAAAGTATTTTAATTCTACCCTACATTTAAGGTTTAAATGACTCCTTTCACAATGAAGAAGACTTAATTGAGCCAAAACCAAAAAAAATAAAATAATAAAAAAGAGAGATCAAAATCCAGACGCCTCAGATTTTGTTAATTGGTTTCCTTGATCATCAAGGGACATGCACCTCTGGATCTTCTCCAATAGTCGGTGGTTGGGGCAGTACAGAATGATGCTATATCATCAAATTGATTGATGGTTATCCAAGTGTGCGTTTGCATAATCGGATTAAAAAAAATAAAAAAAAGTAAGGTAAAATATTTTTTTATTAATTATTGATGTACGACCATTTTATAGTTTTTTATATCGAAGTTAAATATTAAATAAAATTATTTTTTTTATTTTAATTAGTTAATTTAATTGATAGAATCATTTGTATTGCATAAAAGATCTGATATAAAACCTATTCATATTGAAAAAGGAAAAAAATTTAGTCCAATTTTAAAAAACTAAGAAAAGAAAATCAAATGGTACCATTATTAGCTTCACTTCCTTTTCCCAGCTTATTGCATGATTGCCAATCAAACTAAACGAACATGAACTTTCTGCCAACTGGGGCCTCTTAATTTGATTTCCATTCAATATAAATTAAAACCTAATTTGAACTTGTTAACTTATGTGCTTGAAGGAAACGCGGTAGGTATGGGAGGTTGAGACATCATTATTTTAGTAGGTTAATTTCAAGTGAATGACATCCATCAAAATAATTATAAAACATCTTATGAAATTTTACTTGAATGGTTAAGGTTGAAATTTTAAGATTATATGTTTGAATTTTACGATATATGAATTATTTATCACATTTTAGATGTGTTTGTGATAATATTCTCTTCCAATACTCAAATGCCAGTTCCGAAAACTATGTATGTTACTAACAAACTTGACCCTGACTCGTAATCTAACCATTTAGTTAGGTAACTAATCAATCATTGACATTTAGATTTATAAGTAATTGAAATAACAATTAATTAATAAATTTTAATTCCATTCCAGTATCTTATAGAACTTGAAATTTTTGAACCAATTTAAAATTTTCAACATTTAAGTTTATGTATCGATTATTTTTTTTATTTTAAGTGAATTGTAATAATATGATGAGTTTATTGTAGGTTTACTATTTGTATATAAAATCACTTAAATTAAAAAAATATTATGAAGTAATTTCATTTCACGTAACTATAAGTTTAACCTATTTATGACAATCATCATTTCTTAAGCAACTAATTAAATTGCAAGTAAAGGCTTAAAATTTATCTGCAGTGGAAGTCACTTTTTTATTGTAGCAACTAAATAATTTATAAGATGGTCTTTTTACTTTTGGTTGAATTGATCTATTTGTTGACAAACTGAACATGAATGAACATATAAAACCGCCAATCAACAGTAATTAGTTTTGATTGTAAAGAGTTGGTGGTCAGATTTAAGAGTCAGTTTAGTTTAACTTCTGATTATGTTGAACGGACTTAAAATTATTTTAAAATAGATTTAAATAGAAAATATTGTTGATTTAAAAGTTAGTTAGCGTTTGATAAAAGTTGTGTTATAAGTTTTACCGAACTAATTGATATGTTTGATAAAATAGGTTGTAATTACAACTGGTTTTATTATTTGAGTACTATTTGATTATTTCAATGTCTTTTTTCATCAAATTATTTTTATTATTTGTATAATATAAATATATTAATTTTATTCACAATAAAATTAAACAAATAAAATAATAATATTTATTAATAATTAAATTAAATTAATAGTACTATTTTTATCAAATAAATAAAACAATATTTTTATTAAATAATAATATCAATGTTTTAATAATAATGGATGTATCATTATTATGTTTAAAATTTAATTAGAAATAATGACTTATGATTTATATAATGATAATGGTGTAAATAATTTTACCACATAATGGTAATTTTGGAATGCAAATAATATCAAAACTGATTCTAGAGTTAAAAATTACAAAATTTAGTTTCAAATTTTGAGTCGAAATCAGTTTTTTTTAAGTTGTTATCACTTTATGATTTATCAAAAAAACAGGTTAAAAAGTGTTTGATATAACTTTTATTTTTTGACAGAAAAAACTATTTGAGAATTACTACCAAACAGATACTTAAAAGTAAAGTAAAAATTCATTCATTCGATCATCTCTAATTTTAAGATCGTGAGTTCGAATATGACAAATTTTACCGTGTTTTATTGTTACTCATGCCATCGAAAATATCAAGTTTAAATGGGTCGAAACTATAATAGCACTTTGGCAGGAGATTATGATACATATAACCTCACGAGCCTTTTATGTATTATGGTAAAAAGAAGTTTTGGCTGTGATTGTAGGTATGTCGTTTTCATGGAGTAAAAAGGAAACTTGTTTATTGAACAAATTAACTAAGGGAAAATTATTCAAACCAAACTTTTTCTTGGTAACCAAACATGGGGAATTTATCCATCCAATAATAAACAAAAAATGAGTAGTAGCCCCCGAAACTGATTTCTTTTATTTTGCTGAACAAAAAAATACAGTATTGGTTGGTTTCTTATTAACACAGCAAATGAGCAAACACAAACCTTGAAGAATAATGATTTCATGGAATGTGAGTGGTAGAAGATGAGAGCAACTTGATTGCGGGCACATTAACTGCCATGATAATCCCTGCCTGCCTGTTTCACGTGACTCCTTAATTTTGGCGCTAATTACCCGTAATAACTGCCACGCGTGATTCCTTCACAGGCTCCATGCTTCATCATTTCATTCTCCACGGTTGCGTACCACTGTAGTCATGCATTTACCATAATTTTCAACCCCCCCTTGTTAAGGCTTGATGAGCTCGAGTCTAGAGTTATAAATAATTTTAAGAGAAAAAATTAAGGGCAGATTGTTGCTAAGTTAGTTGACCTAATTGAAGAGATAAAATAATTTTAATTTTATAACATAATTTTATTTATTTAAAATAATTAATAGAGTAAAATAAATTTAAATTGAACTTAAGATTTTCTTTTAGAGAATTGAAATCATCGCGAATTCAATTATGAACATGTTTAATTTGAGTTTGTTTATGCTCGTTCACTTAATTAAATGTTGAATAAATCTTAAGATTTGTCTATAATTAAACAAATCGAGCTTGAATATAGTTATGTTCTATACGTTTAAACTCAAACTCGTGAATAATTCGTTTATATGTTCGTTTTAAAGCTTATTAAGGTATTTGTTAAAAACTCATTTATATTTGATTATGACTCTTAAATATATATATAAAATATTTTTAAACCTTAAGTTATTGGCTAAAAAATAAAACTTGGGTTATTGACAATAGTCACTTACTCTTTAGAATTCTTAATATCACTTACAATTACCAACCCATTTTTTTTTAATATTTAGTTTTTATTTGCCAATTGTTTATTACGTCCCAAACAAAAAAAAAAATTGTTTATATAAATGTTCATTAGGTAAAAAAAGCTCGGGTTTCAGTTTAGTTTAAAAATAAATTTAAACTTAGTTTGATAAATAATTAAATCAAGTTTGACTCGAATTCAATCTTTGAATAATTAAAAGAATCGAATTCGTCAAAAATATTAACAAATAAATTTAAACATAACTTTTAAAACTCAATTAATGTCAAGCACAATTAAATCAAATTTGAACAAAATACTATTCAATTCGGTTACTTGTTTACACTCCAAAGCTCGACAAAGTAGGTGCACCAACTGAACCGGTGATCATGGTTAGTTTGACCTGACCTCAATAGATTTCACTAACTTCCTATGATGCAGGTAGTGGTACAGTAATTGTTTTATCAATGCAAACAGAATTAATGTGGTAATTTGCCAGAGATTTATTGAGGAAATATTCCACGTGGCAGATTCCCAATTGAGTCGGTGGCTCGGTAGATTAAGGAAATGATCAGATGTGCTCCAGACTACTAAGCTTCATCACACAAGTCTTCTTTTCTTTTTTATCGTAGTTTAATATTTTTATCGATGGACCATGATGATATCATTTTCACTTGTCAAAAAGAGAAAAAACACAGATGAATTTCATCATGATTAATTTCACTTTTTCAGGAAAACTTTCCATGGACTTGAGCTCATCTGATTATAAACAACCTTTTAATTAGTAATATTGCGATTATTTATTTTCCTCATAAATTTAGCTTACAAGAAAAAAGTTCCGGCAGTATCCATGACAAAACCCCACCTTGAGTAAAGTAAAAAACAAAAAACTTCATCTCCCCAACCACATCCGACCTTTAAAAAAAAAATCATTGAAAACGACACCGTCCCAAATCATTAAACACCCCGAGAAACGGTGTCGTTTACCTCGTCCTCATTGCTACTGTGCCACCCCACACCTTACTGACAGTTTAAAAGCACAGACCCAAGCTCAAAACTTATCTCACTGACCAAAAACCAGTAATCAACCACCGTAACTAACCACCAATGCCACCACCTACCCCTCCAGCAGCACCACCACCACCAAACGCCGGCTAACTCAGTCCCGAACCACCGACCACCACCACCACAAAAAATGGCTCTAAACATGAAGCAAAAGATCTTCACATTGCTAACAAAGCTAGGGGACCGTGACACGTACTCCATGGCAGCCAACGAGCTAGACTCCATAGCCCGTACTTTGGACCCGACCACCAATCTCCAGACCTTCCTCTCGAGTATACTCTCTACTGACTCCTCCGATAAACCGGCGGTACGCAAGCACTGCATCCACCTGCTATCCGTCCTCTCGCTTTCCCTCCCTCCCAACTCTCTCTGCCCTTTCCTTCCCAAGATCCTCTCCCACATCTCCCGCCGCCTCCGCGACTCGGACTCCTCCATCCGCTCTTCTTGCATTGCCACCGTCTCCACGTTATCTTCTCGCACCACCAAGCCGACCTTCTCTTCAGCATTTTTGAAGCCTTTGTCGGATACCCTTTTCACGGAGCAGGAAACCAATGCCCAGATCGGGGCGGCGCTTTGCTTGGCGGCGGCGATCGACGCGGCGCCCGACCCCGATCCGGGAAGGCTGAGGCGGGCGCTACTGCCCAGACTGGAGAAGCTTTTGAGGTGCCAGGGGTTTAAGGCTAAGGCTGCGGGTTTGGTGGTGATCGGGAGCGTGATCGGGTCGGGTGGGGTGGCGGGTGGGGTGAAGGAGTTGGTGGTCTTTCTGGTGGGTTTTTTGAGTAATGAGGATTGGGCGGCGAGGAAGGCGGCTGCCGAGGCGTTGGGGAGGTTGGCGATTGTGGAGAGTGATTTGTTGGCGGAGTGCAAGGCTGGGTGCTTGAAGGCTTTTGAGAGCAGGAGATATGATAAGGTTTTTGCATTTCACTATCTTTGGTTTGGTTTATGTCTACGTGTGCATATTTAGCTTTCTAAGCTTAATTTTTCTTAATTTTGTGGCAAATTTGGAAGATTGGGTTGAATTTTGTGTGGGTGTGTTGATGTGTTGTAGGTGAAAGCTGTAAGAGATGTTATGAATCAGATGATGGAGGCGTGGAAGCAGGTCCCAGATGTTTCGGAGGAGGTATCGCCACCGCCTAGATCGCAGGCTTCTTCTAAAGGTACGGGGCTTGCTTCTTGTTTTAATTTGATGATCAACAGCATGTTGGATCTTCTTGAGAACTAGATATCAACTGACTTGTTTATGGTTTATTGAGTATCTGAATTAGCTTTTGATTTGATAATTGAATAAATTTAGAAGATCCGAATCAGGAATTTCATTTGTTTTCATTTAAAAGAATATTTATTCATTTGTTATATTGGTATGTTGTTTTGATCTAAAGTACATCGTTTATTGACAATAATTTGTCCATTTATGATCATTTTGGGATATTCAATTAGCCAAAACATTTAACCGTGTTATGCCACATTGTCTTTTTCATTTGAATGCCTCTGTTTAGATTGCAGTTTGTTGTGGTGTTTTTATGATTTTCTTTCTCATTATATCCTTCTTGGTATTGATTTCTTATGGGAACAGAGGATGCAAGAGATGGATGCTATCCACCTGGATCTAAAATTTCTTCAAATTCTGGTTTTGAGGCTCCTCTAACTAGGAGAAAAACTACTTTAGCTAACAGGTCAACTCCACCTGAAAGTTCCTTGGCGACCACAGCTAGGAAAAGTACTTTAAAGAGTGGTGACAAGAAGAGAAGTCCAGCAGTATTTCGTAAGCTGGACTGCAAGAAGCCCTTGGACTGGAAAGTCGATGTTGCTGTTCCTAATGCTGTTTCAGTTCATAAGGATGATCTTAAAGAGAAAAATCATAATGTTCTAGAAAGGAGGAATAATGAGAACACTAAGCCAGAAATGAAACGAACCCTTTTTGGTAAGAATTCTGATGACAAGATGCAGAAATTTGGGGAATCCAGGTCTGGATCTCGTGTGGCTCCATGCCATGGGGAGAATCCTCAGTCTACTGTTGTCGTCAGTAATGTGACTGAGAATCACAATAGCAACCACAAGGACTGCGAGGATTTATCCTTGATTCGTAATCAACTTGTTCAGATTGAACAACAGCAGTCAAATCTACTAGACCTACTACGGGTTTGTTATCATTTAATTGGATTGTTCTGGCCATATATCTGTTTAGATTTCTTTTGAATGCTTTTTACTAAATTGGTCATTTCATTATACGTAGTAAGTGTTGTACAAGGTCAATGATTTAGCAGATGACGACTAATCTTCCAGTTATATGTATACTATACAAGCTGAAAATTTTTCTTTCTTTTTTTGATGAAACAAGCTGAAGGTTAAATTTATCGAGGTAATGTGACTGGTGAAGTATTAATACTAATGTACAACCACAAATACCTTCATTGTCCTTCCTGACACTGCAGTAGTGTCTTTTTTAACTCTTCATCACTCGACTTGCCTCCATGATTGAAAAAAAAAAAAAACAAATTGCCGGGGCTTGCTACTATTTTCATAGCACTTGTTTTAGAACTCCTTTCTGCTCCTTCCAATCTGGTTGGAAGAAAACACCTAGTTTCCTAATCTTTCAATGGATGGAGAGTTGGTATGTGTTAATAGTTACTCATTTATCAATCTCCATCAGGATGATTAGACATTGAAAGACTGTAATCTGGTAATACTGGCAGACGTCTGGAATTTCACTCTAATTGAGTCTAAACTTTCTTTTAACAATCTAAAGACAGGTTATAGTCTTCTTACCTTTTTCTCATTTTTCTTACATTTAGAGATTCATTGGGAGCTCACAAAACGGAATGCGTTCTTTGGAGACACGGGTGCATGGCCTTGAGCTGGCACTGGATGAGATCTCATATGACATGGCTGTATCAAGTGGAAGGATGATTAATAGTGATTCCCGTAGAACCAGCTGTTGCCTGCTGCCAGGTGCAGATTTTTTTAGCTCCAAGTTCTGGAGGAAAACAGAAGGCCGGTATTCAACCTCAAGGTTTTCTACTTCCACTGGCATTCCATCAGTTTCTGTTTTGCGTTACCGAGCTGATAGGAACGCTAATGCTGAAACATTTAAGCTGGAGAACCCTAGGCTGCGGCTTCAGGGTGGTGGCGGGTTCATTGTGAATCCATTGGCAGAAATTCACAGCAACTCAAGGGGAATCCCAGAGGTGGCACGTCTGTAACCAAGGATCAGCAGGTATTCTATAACAAATTCAAATTTGGGCTCCTAATTTTGTCTTGAAGTCTCTTCCTCTTCTGTTTTTTTGTTTGGTCCATTTCATTTTCCTAGTCCTAAAATGACTTGCCAAGGCGGCTACTTCACCCTTCACTCCTGTCTCCTCTTGAACTGCTAGTCTGATATGCATATAGTTGCATTCCATTGAGAAACGCCCTGTGAAGTTGTAATGTAGAAACCTAAAAGGAGGTTAAACCAGCTTGAATACCAATAACTCCGGTGGGTGGAAGAATGGGTAACACAATAGTTCCTGGTCTTAATGCTGTTTGATAAACCATGGAATTTAGCTATATCAACCTCCATGTTAAGAAAATATTGAACATCAAGAAGCAGCTTGAGTGTTACTTATAAAAAAAAGAAGCAGCAGCTTGAGTGTTCTCCTTGAACTGAAATATCTTCTTAATTTCTTCCTGTCTGGGTGACAACTTAAACGAACTTTTCCATGAAACCTTCCGACCATGGCTGTAATATCATGGTTCACAGGCACCATATTTCATTGCCGTTTGCTCAGATCAGAAAGGATTACATGCACTTCTCTAGTTTTGCCTCTTTTCCTGCTTGGTCTTTCTAACTTATGTTTTCCTCAATATCTTGCAGGTCTGCCGCATGGTTGAGAGACGGGAAGTCTGAGTTTCCACTCTCAATCTTAGCTGGGCAGTGGAGAAATATCAAAAGAAACAAGTGACGGTGAAGATATTTTGTTCAAATATGAAGACTGATAGAAAGAGAGTGAGATGTCCCTGAAAATAGTTCGTCTCTTCTCACTCTTGTGGAGAGCCCAAGAGAAGCCAATTCATTTGATGATTCTTCAATTAGTTTTAGCATTCTTTTTCTCCCTCTAAATTTTCAAGTAAAACTAAAGGCTAGGAGAAAGAGAGTGAGACCTCCCCAGCCTGGTATAGTGTGAAATGTGTATAGAGTAGTCTCTTTCTCACTTTTTTTCTTCTTCTTTAGATGATGGTTACGATTTTCTTTATCTCTGCGATTGTATCAGTAGATGAAAAATGGTGTCCGTGATGAGGATATAATTAAGACAACAAGCATGTCTCTATAGTTGATTATATAGCATGAAGACCGAACGTGTCTGGTAATTGTGTGAGCAGGATAACAGATTCTCCATTACCCATTAAATTGTCACCTCCTTAGCCTTTGCTTGTTACTTTATCGATAGATTTGGGTCCAACAAGTCTTAAAGCAAACAAGTTTCCAGAGGTATGCGGCATTAACATAAACAAATACCTTATACGCGTACTCAAAGTAAACATGAATAATTTTTGGTTCAAAATGAAAAAGCAAAATCCTCTACAAATTTTGGAATATAAATCTCAGTTATTAGGCCTATATTTCCCTTGAAGTTTAATTTACCCTCCTATCAGAATAAATATAAGAAGAAAGTTCACATTGCAACTGAAAGACCCAACAAATTCGTAACATCTAAAACTTGGGACAGCAGCGAGCAACAGCTAAATATTGAGTCACGAGGATTGTTCACCAGAGCCTTCCTGCTCCATTTCTGCAGAAAAAGCGCAAAGTCTAAATTAGAGATGTACACTCAAATCGATTACATGACACAGAAAGTTAGAACATCATCTTGAAAAGACAAGAAGGGGAAGGATATCATAGCACTACACTTCAACTATTTCATTAGAAGAAGACACTTTAGATCCTTATTCAAACAAATCTGTTACCAGTTACCACCAATAAGAACAGTAACCTAAGATAATAGTATGCATACAACACGATGGGGTATATCCGTTCAAAACCATAAGGGCCAAAAAACCGTTTTCTTTGCCCATTTAATAATCAATTTTGAACTGCTTATCTATCTTTATAAGGGCAGAACACCCTTCACCAAATAAATAAAAACCTTCATCCGAAAGATAACCCTAACAATATGGTAGGCAATAAAGGAACATCCATAAACAGATAAATGAAACATTGATTATAGCAGAAAAATATAACCAAAATGACAAGAGAATAACATATCATTCTGTGCTTAGCAAGCTACAAACATCAAAACTCTAAATGCAGGAAGGGAACTAGTAATGGTACTGATACTGCCAAAAAATACCCTTCCAATGGGAGGACAACACGTGGCTTCTCCTGGCAAAACGAATCATGGGACGACACGTGGATGAGCCAGGATTGGATACGCTCGGCCCCGTCATAAACAACCGCTTTCCAAAACTCAATCACCTCACGTCACCACAGCCTTCAGGGCCATCATGCCCCAGCCGTGATGAGCCGTCAGGGGAATAGTTTGCCCTCACATTCGAACGGTTCCTAGTTGAGCCAGCCATGCCAAAGCCCTAGTAAACGGTCCCCAGTCACCTAGCTGGGACTGCTAGGCATCATCACCTGACCACAATGTGCTGTCAGATCCGCCGCCTTTAGGGCCATCATGCCCCAGCCGAGATAAGCCGTCAGGGGAATAGTTTGCCCTCACATTCAAACGGTTCTTAGTTGAGCCAGCCATGCCAAAGCCCTAGTGAACGGTCCCTAGTCACCTAGCTGGGACTGCTAGGCATCATCACCTGACCAAGTTGAGCTGTCAGATCACAGAACCGCCATTAGACTCGGACGGCTCCTGATCAAACAACAAGGTAAAGTCCTACAAGAACGACCTTTAAACGCCTAGATGGGCCTAGGCATCATCATTCAGTCTAGCTGCAACATCATTTCAGTGCTGCCCCAAGCAGGGGACCGACTTTTAAACACCCTATAAAAAAGGCCAGGTATGCATCCCAAAGGGGCAAGGTTTTCTCTTGAATGACCAGAGCAATACAACAATTCTCCTTATAATTTGCATTATCTAACTTAAGCATCGGAGCATCCCCGGAGGTGCCCCTCCGGCGACCCATAATCTCTCTTTCTTTGTGCAGGAACAGGTGTAAACGGGTCCCAGCTCAGCTGTACACATTTTTGGCATCAACAGATTGACGCCGTCCATGAGAAACCACATCTTTTGCTGATAGTAACAGCAAAGAAACACAAAACTCATTTGTTGTCATGCCACCCAAAACCCCCGGAATGGACCATAGCGAAGGAGTAATGAGGTCTGACGCAAGTTCTTCGGCCGACTCGGCAGCCCAACCCAACGTGGTCACTCTCGAGGCCCAATACGACGAACTCTCGAAACTAGTGGCCGACTTAGCCGCTGAAGTCCGTGGAAGAGCCCAGCGTACACCACCCCCACCTCTGCAGTCGGAACCAAGCCCTCATGGGTCGGCCTGTCAATTACCAGTCGAGGCCTGCTCGGCGACCGACCCACCTCCACCTCGTGTGGCCAGGTCTGGGGAAGTCCTTCGTCCAGAAACAGCGAAGGTCTCGGCAAACGGATCGGGGACATAGAGGAACGAATCAATGAGGCGTTCAAAGGGCGTAGCCACAATATAATAGACGAACTCGATGTACATGACCCACCTTTCGCTCAGGAGGTTCTCGAAGCCCCTCTTCCACCGAAATTTCGCATGCCACAAATCAAACCATATGATAGGTCAACTGACCCATTGGATCACCTCCAACACTACCGAACGACCATGACCCTCCACAGACACTCCGACCCTGTGATGTGTAGAGCGTTTCCCTTAACTCTAGAAAAAGCTGCTGGAACGTGGTATGCTCGTTTGAAACCCGAAGGGATCCATACCTTCAAAGAGTTGAGCTACGCCTTCGTCTCTCATTTCATCAGTAGCAAGGGACCAAAAAAAACCTCAGAGTCGTTATTCAATATTGTCCAGTTGAAAGGCGAAAAACTCTGGGCCTATATTTCAAGGTTCAACGCCGCCGCTTAGGAGATTCCTGACCTTGACCCCGGCGTCCAGTTACTGGCATTAAAAAATGGGTTAAGATCCGGGGCCTTCAGTTCAAAACTAACCAGACGCCCACTTGAAGACATGAGCGAAATTTTGGCCTGGGCCGAAAAATACATGCTGGCAGAGGATGACCAGGCATTCCGCAGAGAGCGAGAAGGAGATACAGAGAGAAGAAAGAGAGGTCCAGCTAGTTTGGTTCATGAAACTGCGAAGCGGCCATTTCGTGATGAAAGACCCTGACCCCCAAGGTCTTTCGGTAACGGGCCTCGAGCTCTCAGGACCTTCGAAACCAACTCCAAGACTTCGGGGTCATCCGACAATTACACTCCCTTAAATGCATCCAGGACTAATGTCTTGATGCAAATCCATGACAGAGGTCTCCTAAAGTGGTCCCCAAGGCCACCAAACCTCAATCCCGACAGAAACACCTGGTGTAGGTTCCACAGAAACTACGGCCATGATACCGAAGAATGCAAAGCCCTAAAACACCAGATCGAGGCCCTCATTAATAAAGGATATTTGAAAGAATTCACTGGGCCACGGATGAAAAGATTTGTAGAGCGGCCCCGAAGGAGCCCTGAGCGCCCTCTCGAGCAAAACTGGCCTACACGACCAGCTCGAAAGAGCCCTGGGCAAACCACGGAGAATCGAGCCAGAAAAGAGCAGAGGCCCCCACGGCAAAAATCATTAAGATTATTTGCGGAGGAGCCGTAGCTGGGGGCAGATATGGTAATAGTGGGAAGGCTTACGCCAGGTCAATAGTCTCTGTTTCTGGGCCCCATAAACGGCACAAAGCGGGCGAAATCATTTCATTTTCAGATGAAGATTTACAAGGGATCCAGACTCCTCATGACGATGCAGTCGTAATTTCCCTCCTCGTGGCCAATCATGAGATTAGGCGAGTTCTGGTCGATAACGGAAGCTCAGCCGACATTCTATTCTACGATGCCTTCCAACAGATGCAGTTGGGAGACTCCCAATTAGAGTCAGTCTCTACCCCGCTTTATGGTTTATCGGGAGGACCAGTCTTTACAGAGGGCAGCATAACCCTTCCGGTGACAGCAGGAAAGGCCCCCCGGGCAGCGACTGTACAAACTACTTTTTTGATCGTACGACAGCCGTCGTCCTATAACATGATACTCGGGCGACCAACGCTGAACAAACTCTAAGCCGTTGTCACCACCCATCATTTGAAAATCAAATTTCCCACTGGTAATGGAGTAGGTGAAATCAAAAGAGACCAACAAATCTCAAGGTCCTGTTATCTCAGCGCAGTACGAGAAGGCAAGAAGGCAGAAGCCCTCCCACTTGAACTGGATGATCTCAGAGATGAAGGGAGCCGCCCAAAGGGCCAACCGATGGACAAATTAACTGCTGTCCTCCTCACCGAAGACAACACCCGAATAATTCAAATCGGCTCAAACCTGCCAGAAACCCTCAAAGAGTCCTTGCTCACCCTCCTTCGGGCAAACCAAGATTTATTTGCTTGGACAGCTGCCGATATGCCCGGAATCGACCAAGATGTTATAGTCCACAGATTGAGCGTGGATCCAAACCATAAACCAGTTATCTAAAAGAAAAGGTCATTCGTTTCGGAGCGGCAGGCGGCTGTCCGAGCCGAAGTAGACAAGCTACTGTCAGCCAAGTTCATCAGGGAAGTAAGTTATCCATAATGGGTATCTAATGTTGTAGTGGTAAAGAAAGCGAACGACAAGTGGTGAATTTGAATTGATTTCTCGGACCTTAATAAAGCCTGTCCAAAAGATAGTTTTCCACTACCGAGGATCGATCAACTTGTCGACGCCACGTCAGGACATGAGTTGCTGACCTTCATGGATGCTTATTCAGGATATAATCAGATCCTCATGCATAGACCAGACCGGGAAAAAACGGTGTTCGTTACAGAACAAGGACTTCGTTACAGAACAAGGACTCTACTGCTACAGGGTCATGCCTTTCGGTTTGAAAAATGCCGGGGCCACCTACCAGAGGCTAGTAAACAAGATTTTTCAAAGACAGATAGGGCGGAACATGGAAGTATATGTCGACGACATGCTAGTTAAAAGCATCAAAGCCAAAAACCATGAGGTTGATTTACAAGAAGCTTTTGATGTCCTCTGTCACCATCAAATGAAGTTAAACCCCACTAAGTGTGCCTTCGGAGTCACCGGAGGGAAGTTTTTGGGATTTATAGTCACTCATCGCGGCATAGAAGCAAACTCGAAAAAAATAGATGCCATTCTCACCATGAACCCGCCGCGGACCATAAGAGAGGTTCAACGACTCATTGGAAGAATAGCGGCTTTGAGTCGGTTCATGTCAAAATCAGCCGAGAGATATCTCCCTTTCTTTAAAGCCATCCGAAAACACAAAGATTTCGTTTAGTCTTCGGATTGTCAGGAAGCATTTGCAGAATTGAAAAGATATCTGGGTACGCCCCCTGTTCTCACCAAACCCACGGCCGGAGAAGAACTCTTCTTATATCTCTCAGCTGGACCCGAAGTAGTGGCCTCCGTTCTGATTCGAGAGGAGGAAAGAATACAGAAACCAGTGTACTATGTAAGCCAGGTGCTCCAAGATGCCGAAACATGATATCTACCTGTGGAGAAAATGGCGTATGCTCTATTGATTTCAGCTCGGAAGCTCCGACCGTACTTTCAAGCACACACCATCACTATCCTCACCAATCAACCCTTTCGGCAAGTACTCCACAAACCTGATGTTTCCGGCAGAATGGTTAAATGATCAATAGAACTTGGTGAGTTCGACATTCACTACCGGCCTCGGGCAGCTATAAAGGCCCAAGCCTTGGCCGATTTTATCATGGAAACCACTCTACCAGCATCAGAAGAACCACTTCAGACGAGTGAAAAGCCAAGTATGGTCCCGGAATGGACTCTCCATGTCGACGACTCATCCACTGACACTGGAAGTGGGGCCAGACTCATCATAAGCGGTCCGGACAACTTCACCATTGAATACACCTTGAGGTTTGAGTTCAAAGCATCCAACAATGAAGCCGAATATGAAGCTCTACTCGCAGGCATGAGGCTGGCCCTAGTATTTTCCGTGAAAATTCTGACTACCTACAGCGATTCTCAGTTAGTAGTGAACCAGATCAAGGGAGAGTTTGAAGCCCGAGGGGAAAGGATCACTTATTACCTTGATAAATCCAAAGCATTGGCCGAGCAGTTCGAAGTATTCCGTATCAACAAAATTCCACGGACCAAGAATTCAAAAGCAGACTCCTTAGCCCGCCTCGAGTCATCTTGCCCGTTCGAACCAAGGCAGGCAGTTTACCTAGAGCACTTGTCACGCCTAGCATCACCGAAATCATGATACTGCCAGTAGATGATCAAGAAACATGGATGAGTCATCTCTTCGAGTATCTACGTAACGGTAAACTCCCAAGTAACAAGAACGAAGCTCGGAAGGTCATGTTAAGGGCAGCACGGTACGCTATTTTGGACGATCAATTGTATAAGAGAGGTCTCACGATGCCCTATTTGAAATGCCTCGGTCCAACCGAAGCCAACTATGCTCTCCGAGAGGTATATGAAGGGATATGTAGAAATCACCTTGGAAGAAGAGCCTTAGCGTTCAAAATCCTTCGCCAGGGGTACTATTGGCCTAAAATGAAGGAAGAAGCCACGGAGTTAGTTAAAAAATGCAAGAACTGCCAACAATTCACCTCCATCTCGCATCGACCAGCAACTCTCCTCAAACCAATCGCCAGTCCGCTCCCCTTTGCTATGTGGGGGATGGATCTTCTCGGACCTTTCCCCGTAGCAACCAGCCAACGGAAGTATCTCATCGTGGCCATCGACTATTTTACAAAATGGGTGGAAGCCGAGCCCTTGGCCAATATCACCGACCATCAAGCCCGAGGCTTCGTTTGGAAGTCGATCGTATATCGTTTCGGAATACCTCGAGTATTGGTGACCGATAACGGCAAACAGTTTGACAGTGGTCGATTTAGAACATTCTGCGAGGAGCTGCATATCAAGCACCGTTTTTCCTCGGTAGGATATCCCCAAGCTAACGGGCAAGCCGAGGTCACCAACCGAACGCTTTTCCAAGGCATCAAGAGAAGACTGGACGAAGTAGACAAACAATGGGCAAACCATTTGCCCAATATACTTTGGGCCTATCGAACAACAGCTCAGGCACCAACCGAGGAAACCCCTTTTTTTATGACCTTTGGATCAGAGGCCGTAATTCCATTGGAGATAGGAGTCCCCTCGTATCGTATACAGGGCTTCGAGGAACGGAGTAATGAAGAAGCCTTGAGCATGAATGCTGATCTTCTTGATAAGGCCCGAGACATAGCCCAAATCCGGGTAGCAGCCTACCAACAACGTGCGACCATGTACTACAATTCAAAAGTAAGAGGAAGACATTTCTCGCTCCAAGACCTAATCCTAAGAAAAACTGAAGTATCCAGGCCACGAGAAACTGGAAAGTTGGTCCCGACCTAGGAAGGGCCATATTGAATCAAAAAAATGTGCTGCCCGGAAACTTTCGAACTCGAAGAATTGAACGGAAAGGCCATTCCTCGTACTTGGAATACGGAACATCTTTGACGTTTTTATCAATGAAAAGTGCTACGCATATGTAAACAAAGTCTTGTTTTTATAAATAAAGGACTTTACTTACATCAGTTTTTCTGAAAACTAAAGCAAAAAGCCTGAAGCAAGGCAAAGTAGGGCACTAACAGCCTCAAAAATACATAACTACAACAAAACACTGGCCGGGCCAAAGCAAAATAGGCTCAACAGAGTACCCTCAACCTGAGCCCGAATGATCTCCAGGGGCAGGAGACCCCGTGCCTGATCATCCGTCACGCCCTCCAGCCTGGTCCTGTCCATCAGCATGCTCCTCGTCTGAAGCCAGTAGCTCCTCATCCTCGGGCCCCAGCAGGTCCAACGTGGAGAAATTGAGCTCTGGGTACATGGCCTCAGCCTTCCCCTTGGCCTCCATGAACCTCGTAAGATACTGCTGGCCACCCTCGGAAACGACAGCCAGGCGATAGGCCTCCGAACTCTGAAAAGACGCTAAGGCTTCCTTCACGACCGCTCGAGTACGAGCCTCAGCCTCCTCTGCACCGGCGCGAAGATGAGCCTCAGCCTCCTCCGCTGCAGCACTAAGGCGAGCCTCGACCTCTTCTGCAGCTGCCCGAGAAATGGCTTCAGCTTCGGCTTTAGCCAGGATAGCAGACTCCAACGAGGCCTGCAACCGGAAAACAGCCTCTGTCCTCTCCTCCAGCTGGGGCTGGGTACATCCTAGGAGCTCCGCTGTCTCCATGCAGCGACGGGTGGCTGCGCCCACCAGAACTCCCATCTAAGACCAGAAGCCATGCGTGAAACAAAATTCCGAAAAGACAGAACGTAAAGCAAAGTAAAAACAAAAACTAACCTGAGAAGCCAAAGCCTCGATCGCCGCACAAAGAGAGTCCGTGGTCTTTCGACCCAACTCAGCAATGTCGCAAGGAAGGGTGCCCTTAAACAGATGTTCCCTCGCCACCCAAGGATGTGCGAATACGGAATCATCCGTCCTGATGGCCCAGTTGGGCATGAAGATCGAGGCCTCATGAGCCGCCCCTTGGCCGGTGCCCGGGACAGTGGAGGTCCCCGTAGTCACTGGAATCAGCGGGGGGGCACTGCAGACCGGAGGGGTCTCTGACTGGGTCGGTGGCCTTGAGGGAGTCTCCAAGTCAATTGGAGTCAGAGATAGAGCTTGGGACCTCTTCCTAGGCTGCGAGGTCGAGGCTGTTTGCTTCTCGGACCGAGCCGACCTTCTCTGCTCCAAAGCCAACTTCTTGGCATGCTCTCGGGCACGAGCAGCCGCCTCCATCTTTGTTCAAACCATATAAACAAAGGAAAAAAATAGCATAAGTACAAATCGCAGGATTATGATGCAAATAAAAATAAAGAAAGTAGAAGGTAAACCAAAGCCTTTACCGCTCTTAAGCGAAGGCTCGGGCACGAAGAACAAAGACCTCATCGGGCCAGTTCTTCATTGTCATATAGGACTCCGGTGTCCAAAGGCGAGGCCACCATGGTGTTCACCGTTTCCTGCTCATACGGAAGAAGGCCCACCTTTTTGCATTTCCTGGTGCGGTCCATACTCCACGCACGAGGTAAGCCGAAGTTTTCGGCGGATTGGATGAAAAAGAAATTCTTCTTCCACCTTTTGATCGATGAAGGGGTCTTCTTCAGCAACCTCCTTCTCGGCCGAGTATTAAAGACCACCCACCCAGTTTGACCATGCCGGCTGATCAGGAAGTGGGCCTTAAAAATATCCATCATCATTGGTCGGCCCACTTCCAAACAAACGCAGATAAAGACCATGATCAGCTGTACCGAGTTAAGCACCAGCTGACACAGTGCTATATCAAAGTACTTGAGAATAGTACAAAAATAGGGGTAAAGGGGAAACTGGAGCCCGGCCTGCATGTGATGCTCGTACACGCTGAGCTCAAACGGGGCTCGGTTTGGGAGGACATCACATGCTCTTTCTCCCACCTTGGCCAGCCGAAGATCGTACTCACTCGAAATGCGGTACATCTTCCTGATTACCTTCAAATCCTCCTCCCTCAGTTGACTAGGGATCTCGTTGGCTGTATAGTTCTACTCCTCCCTCTCCTCTCCAGCCGAGGTCTCCCTAATATCAGTCAACGCCCTAAGTGTGTCATCACCGGACGAGGAGTTTTCTTCATACTCCCTCCTTACCTCCAAAGGAACGTAGGGCACTAGTGCCATGGGGTCTGCCCTTGGCATACCCGTTACGGGGGTATTCCCCCCGGAAGAGGACGAGGACACCTCTACTTCTTTGGAGCTGCTGTCGCTCGTATCATCTACACTACTCCTATCATTCTCACTACTACTAGGCCTATCGCGGTATGTATCAAACGAAGAAGACATGATTTAAATATAAAAAAGACACGAACTCACCGAAGTCCAAAGGATTCGGACTTGAACTCCTCTTAAACGCCCGATATTTGTCCAAGAGCGCTCCTCTCCACGATCTCGCAAACGCCGCGATCACCCAAAAAACCCCAGCACCAAAAACTCCCCGCAGCGTTGAGACACAAGACAAAGACTCACGAAAAAGGAAAATTCTTTCTCTTTGAAGAGACGAGGACGAATACTCTCACACAAAATTAGGACGAGGCCGAGGGTTCTCACAGAAACTCGTCTCTGAAAAAACAATGGATTTTGAAATGAGTAAGGAAGAAAGGGAAGCCAAAGCCCCTTATATAGGAAAAGGTTCACGGCCAACGAGGACTATTTAATGCAAATGCAGAAACCAAGGGGACTCTTTAGAGTCCCAAAGCGACCATCACACTTCCCCAAGGGGCGTTATGTCCCACGAGGTGGCCGCCGTTTTCCCTAACACGGCTGTTTAAAATTCCAAGGAAACATCATCGATTTCCATGACCCGTCATTTACGCAAGGAAGGCCACGTGTTACTTCAGCTGTCGTCTTGGACAAGAAACTCGGCCCACGGTATTCTTGGCCGAGGAGATGGATTGCTCCACAAGTCCTCGGCCCACTCTCTTCAAGGTCCGAGGAGATGGATTGCTCCACTTATCCTCGGACTCACGGTGTTTTTGGCAGAGGAGATGGATTGCTCCACAAGTCCTCGGCCCATTCTCTTCAAGGTCCGAGGAGATGGATTGCTCCACTTGTCCTCGGATATATGGTATTCTTGGCCGAGGAGATGGATTGCTCCACAAGTCCTCGGGCCATTCTCTTCAAGGTCCGAGGAGATGGATTGCTCCACTTGTCCTCGGACTCAGGGTGTTCTTGGCCGAGGAGATGGATTGCTCCACAAGTCCTCGGCCCATTCTCTTCAAGGTCCGAGGAGATGGATTGCTCCACAAGTCCTCGGGCCATTCTCTTCATGGTCCGAGGAGATGGATTGCTCCACTTGTCCTCGGACCTATGGTATTCTTGGCCGAGGAGATGGATTGCTCCACAAGTCCTCGACCCATTCTCTTCAAGGTCCGAGGAGATGGATTGTTCCACTTGTCCTTGGAGCTATGGTATTCTTGGCCGAGGAGATGGATTGCTCCACAAGTCCTCGACCCATTCTCTTCAAGGTCCGAGGAGATGGATTGCTCCACTTGTCCTCGGACCTATGGTATTCTTGGCCGAGGAGATGGATTGCTCCACAAGTCCTCGGCTCATTCTCTTCAAGGTCTGAGGAGATGGATTGCTCCACTTGTCCTCGGACTCAGGGTGTTCTTGGCCGAGGAGATGGATTGCTCCACAAGTCCTCGGCCCATTCTCTTCAAGGTCCGAGGAGATGGATTGTTCCACTTGTCCTCGTACCTATGGTATTCTTGGCCGAGGAGATGGATTGCTCCACAAGTCCTCAGCCCATTCTCTTCAAGGTCTGAGGAGATGGATTGCTCCACTTGTCCTCGGACTCAGGGTGTTCTTGGTCGAGAAGATGGATTGCTCCACAAATCCTCGGCCCATTCTCTTCATGGTCCGAGGAGATGGATTGCTCCACTTATCCTCGGACCTATGGTATTCTTGGCCGAGGAGATGGATTGCTCCACAAGTCCTCGGCCCATTCTCTTCAAGGTTTGAGGAGATGGATTGCTCCATTTGTCCTCGGACTCAGGGTGTTCTTGGCCGAGGAGATGGATTGCTCCACAAGTCCTCGGCCCATTCTCTTCAAGGTTCGAGGAGATGGATTACTCCACTTGTCCTCGGACCTATGGTATTCTTGGCCGAGGAGATGAATTGCTCCACAAGTCCTCGGCCCATTCTCTTCAAGGTGCGAGGAGATGGATTGCTCCACTTGTTCTCGGACTCAGGGTGTTCTTGGCCGAGGAGATGGATTGCTCCACAAGTCCTCAGCCCATTCTCTTCAAGGTCCGAGGAGATGGATTGCTTCGCTTGTCCTCGGACCTATGGTATTCTTGGCCGAGGAGATGGATTGCTCCACAAGTCCTCGGCCCATTCTCTTCAAGATCCGAGGAGATGGATTGCTCCGCTTTCCTCAGACCCATGGTATTCTTGGCCGAAGAGATGGAGTACTCCACTAGTCCTCGGCCCACAAGTCCAAAGGGTTAGATTACTCCACTAAATTGAAGCCCGCTACTCCAAAACGAAGCAGAAATATAGCACGAATACTTCCTTAAGCACATAAATTGTACTCATGGAAGTGGGAGGCTTGTGATACTGCCAAAAAATACCCTTCCAATGGGGGGACAACACGTGGCTTCTCCTGGAAAAACGGATCATGGGAGGACATGTGGATGAGCCAGGATTGGATACGCTGGGCCCCGTCATAAACAACAGCTTTCCAAAACTCAATCACCTCACATCACCACCGCCTTCAGGGCCATCATGCCCCAGCCGTGATGAGCCGTCAGGGGAACAGTTTGCCCTCACATTCGAACGGTTCCTAGTTGAGCCAGCCATGCCAAAGCCCTAGTAAACGGTCCCCAGTCACCTAGCTGGGACTGCTAGGCATCATCACCTGACCACAGTGAGCTGTCAGATTCGCTGCCTTTAGGGCCATCATGCCCCAGCCTAGATGAGCCGTCAGGGGAACAGTTTGCCCTCACATTCAAACTGTTCTTAGTTGAGCCAGCCATGCCAAAGCCCTAGTAAACGGTCCATTTTCACCTAGCTAGGACTGCTAGGCATCACCTGACCAAGTTGAGCTGTCAGATCACAGAACTGCCATTAAACTCGGACGGTTCCTGATCAAACAACAAGGTAAAGTCCTACAAGAACGACCTTTAAACGCCTAGATGGGCCTAGGCATCATCATTCAGTCCAGCTGCAACATTATTTCAGTGCCGCCCCAAGCAGGGGACCGCCTTCTAAACACCCTATAAAAAGGGCCAGGTATGCATCCCAAAGGGGCAAGGTTTTCTTTTGAATGACCAGAGCAATACAACAATTCTCCCTATAATTTGCATTATCTAACTTAAGCATCGGAACATCCCCGGAGGTAGCCCTCCGGCGACCCATAGTCTCTCTTTCTTTGTGCAGGAACAGGTGTAAACGGATCCCAGGCCAGCTGTACACATTTTTGGCATCAACAGATACAATAAAAACTCCTTGAATCTTCGTCAGCCATTTTCAACCAACTTGTTAATTACATTCTTCGGAACGTTCAATTCCTCATTCAGGTGCTTATGTCTGAATTCCGAATCCGACAACATACTTTCTGATTCACTTATGACTTTTGGTCTTCTGTCCATACAGTGGCACATGATAGGGTCGAGGATGTCGGCTCTTCTTTCTTACGCCGAAAGGATTTTGACTAAATTCAAGGACGTCAAGGTTTCTCTTTGTTGTCGAGAAACAAATATGTTGACCCACTTTTTAGCTAATTTCGAATAATAATTTTGATAACAACAATTTACGATATGTTTGGATAATAGTTTTTTGTTTTCAGTTTTTTAAAATTATTTTTGAAAATAAAAACTGAAAATAATATTTTTTTGAAGAAAATATGTTTGGATAACTGTAACTCGAAAACTGTTTTCAAAACATAAAACAATGAATTGTTGTTTGGATAATCTTATTTTGAAAAATGTTTTGATACACTATGTAATTATTTTTAGTTTTGAGTTTAAATTTAAAATTTATATTAATTTTATTTCTCATATTTACTAAATATTTAAAATAATTAATATTATTTTATTTTTAAATTTTTAATATTTTTTATATACCATGAAAGAATAATGAAATAGACAAGTGAACATTGATTTTAAAGCTATTTTTCGAAAATTATGTCAGAAAAAATAGTTTTTGAAAACTAATCTTTTGAAAACTGTTTTAGAAAATTGTTTTTGAAAACTTGTTTGCCAAACATAAAAAATAGTTTTTGAAAACTGTTTCCAAACATAACCTTAATGTTTTCAAAAAACAGTTTTTGAAAAATAATTTTCAAATATAGTTAAGAGTTTTTGAAAATTTATCTTAATTTTTGAAAACTATAAACCACTTTCAAACATGTTCTAACTTTTTTGTTTTTCATATTTATTATATTTCTTTTCAATACCTTCCGATTTTTCTTCTTTCTAATATTTTCAGATCCAAACACAGTACAAAAATGTCAAGCTACCTATGGAAGCTCGCATTAAGTGCCACGCACCTCCAAAACACACAAGAAATATTAGGTAAAAATTGCAATATAACCATTTTTATAAAACGGATCCAACAGTTATAAATTGACAAATTAAATATAATGAGGCAAAAAGAGCATTAGAGAGAAATACAATATTGTTCCTAATTTAAAAGGGTGTGATGACCTATAATATTAACTCAGGGGGTCTACAGCTCCTTTGATAAATCTGACGCCTTCAACTCATGATTCTTTGACGAAACACCATCTTCCATACTACATTGCACAGGACTATGACTAATTTTCCCCTCCCATTCAATATCTTCACCAATGGAGGCAAGGAGCAGCCAATCTACTGCCACCATTTCTTCTCAGACAATGATATAAGCTGTGAAGGAGAAAAACAGAAGAAATTAACAACAATATCAGCAATTTTTTTTCTTTTTTTGTGGGTAATAACAACTATGTCAGCACAACTAAGAAAGTTTCACATAACTATAAATCATGCAACTGAACCATATAGATGACAGATGACCAAAAAGGTCATGAAACGTATTATGTTAACTCCACAGACGTGAAGCGTCATTTAAACTACACTATCAGAAGCCTCCCAGTCCCAGAAAAGTGTGCTTTCAGATGGGAAAACAGGTGAGATAAGAACTAATAACAAGCATAAAATCTGGTTTTTCTCTTCTTTTTTTCTCCACGATTCACACTTGTGAATTCAAGAGAACTTCCTTCCAAAAATAGAAGCTTACTCCATTACAGAAGTTCATCAGCCACTCTTTCTAAGTCAACCAAAACTATGACATGATTCGACACTTGAAAGAAATACACTCAACTTACCCAAACACCTCGCCCAAAAAAAAGAGAAAATGAAAGAAGATAAAGGGAAATGCTAAATCCACGACTGAAAAGTCTGGATCAACAACATTTCTTGTTTGTTAGTGAAGAAAAAAAAAAACAAAAAAGTTAGCAAAAGGACAAACAAAGGCGTGTATCCAGCCATTTTGCCGTGGATTTAGAAGTTCCCAAAAGATAAACCCTCAACCTAAGGTATTTGCATAACCAAAATAGTTAAGAGAGTGCACGATTTGTTCACTATGACAATCTGTTATCATGAGCAAAGAAACCTATTGTATGCTAAGGCAAGAAAAATTCTAAACCCTACTGTAAGTTAAGACATGAACAATTCTCAAGAAATCTCTTGAAGCAATTGGAAGCTATAAACTGCAAGCCCTATCAGGTCAATCTCAAAGATCTCAGAGGAGCAGAAAGCAAAAACAAAAGCAAAATTTTCATACTACCAACTTGAAGGACTTCAAGGACAAGAAGAAAAATGCAGAAGGTTTTACAAACGCAAAGAAAGATGAGAAAAATACACCACTAGATTAAACTCAAGCCTCATGGCTTAACTTCTAACAAAAGATCAGATGTTTGTATTTTTCTGATTGAAATTAGTGTAGATTCTTCTTCAAGGTACAGCGGTAGTATGGAGAAAAAGAAAAAGCTCTCTGACTTATCACCAAGAATTAGGTGTTTACTCTCGTGATAACTGTCAATCATGGATTGAACTCTGCCAAAAATGCAAAAATTGTGTGGAAGCTAAAACAAAGGTAAGTTTTGAAGAATTTAAGCTCACTTATGGAGATACCAAAGGGCCATTGTCAGTTCTATGTAAATTCAGTAAAAGAAAAAAAAAGGGAGGAAAGAGAAGACAAGCATCTGAATCACCTTACTGATACATACTTTTTGCGAATGGATCTGTCATACATTAGAGATAAAATATATTGCTTGCTATGAACCTTGTATTAGGGTCAGATTGAAAAATATAAAAGATCCAAATGCTGTGACACAAAAACTCATGACAACTACTAAATAAACATTCAAAGAACGAAAATTTTGGTAGATAATAATTTCTAGTAAGTACCCTCAAAATCCTTTAACAAATAACTTCCTTTTGGCATACAAAAGTTAGTACTAGTAGAACTTTAATCCTGATGAATTATTACACGTCTCAAAACAATCAATCGACCTGAATAGGCTTCTGGTCTGTTATAATGGAAATCTGAGAAAATCCTCCATCCATCCAAAAGAAAATTATCTAGGTTGTAGCTTTAGAGCAATTTTCTAGAACTTATATTTGGTGAAGTTAAGGATAAATTTGAAAGCCAAGGCTACTATAGTATGAAAGTTGACAGAATTCATATATCAGGAAAACAATTTTTGTTGCTTGCTGAATCCTATGATTCATTGCATTATATTCTCTAGATTGACAAGTAAATCATTCAGCTGTTATACCTTAAATTCATGAAAGTGAAAATATTTATGGTTATATTATAATGGAATTATGGAAATGCATATTATTTCTGATTGCATTGTAATAAAAGATTCCAATGTATCAAAGAATTTAGCAGTCATCACTAGATTTGTACTTCTCTATTTACGAGCCTTCTCTGGAAGGCAAGATCTGGATTCTGGAATAACAATGTGGTTGCCAATATGCTTGGCAAAATGATCAAGTTCTACTCCTGCTGAAGTGTCCAAAAATTCAGGAAAGATAAAAACAGTGATGGCGTAGGGTGATGGCCCCAAGATTGTTTTTCAGTTACTTTTCAAAAAAAAAAGATTGTTTTTCAGTTATACAATTAGACATCATAACACTACAGAATCTGCATCATAGGAAATATACAATGATAAGTGGTAGAGTGAGAAAATTAATCCTTCTTGAATAATGTAATAACAATGAGAAATAATCAGGAATCCAAAAGATCAGTTATATTCACTAATAAAATAGTTTTAGGGAGTCAAGTGGATTGGGTCACTGACAGAAATGTGCAAATAGGTTAAATACAACTGACCTCACAAATTTCATACCATTTTTTGAAAGGTTCACGACACATACAGACACAAATACGTGCACAAAGCAGCACATATGCATATATAAGTCTATAACTAACCTGACGAGCAACCTGTGCTAGCCTTCGACTGTCTCGAGATGATTCAGTTGTCAACGTAGGCTTTTGGGACTCCAAAGAACCATTTTGTTTCTCTCCAGTCTTTCTCTTCATTGTGCTCTCATCAAGCGAGGAGTCCCTGTCAGGGCTGCTCAAAGACTCCTTCTTTCGCTTCCTTCTGAATGTGTATTTGAGAAACTTATTATTTGCAGGTTGAGTAGGGATCCCTTCAGTTAAATCAGATGCTTTAACATCTGAGTTTACTGAAGACAAATCGACTGCCTCAAGATCTGTGTTGGAAGCAGGAACCTCTAGATTCTCAGCAGATTCACTTTCCTGGTTCATCAACTCCATTTTGTCTAGCGATGACTTCTCATTCTTCCTGACAGTGCAAGCCTTGATAACCTCTTCATCACTTTCTCTTGTAATTTCTTCACATCCTGGCTGAGTATCTGTTTTAGATGTATCTAAGGATGATTTTGAGGCTAAAGGAGATTCTGGATCCTTCTCACTATTATTTTCAATTATCTGAGGATCTTCCCCAGATTCAGTATTGTTATTGACAGCATATGGAGTAGTTCTGGAGTAAGAAAAATCAGATGCTTGGCACATTTCTAAAATCTGATCAGGATGCTTTCGAGATAAAGGAGCTTTACTTTTGTTATATCTAGTAGCTCTTTTTCTTTTTCTGCAAGGGGGCCTAAAAGCATGAACTTGAATACAGTTGTCATCTGCCTGCATCAGTTTAAATTCGTCTCGGTTATCCTCTACTCTGCAGATGTTGTCAGCCTTATTGGAGAGTTCTATGCATGTATCTTTACCTTCATCATCTTCTCTGACAGACAATTCATCCATTACATCATCTGCTTTCCCAGAAAGAGACAAATTTCCATCCAACAGGCTCCTCTCAAGCGCACGAATTCTCTGAGTGCATCCATTTCTGTACAGCTCAGGTTCTTTGTGTCTCATTACTATGGAGGCGAAATCGGAGTTGCAAGCATAGCAATTATCCTTATGACAGCACTGATTGGTATCATATGTCTCATTCAAAGTTGAATTTTTGATGTCAGAAGTTGTGACCAGTTCAGGTTGTGCATCTGGGGGATAAGATATTACAGTCCCAAAAGTGTTAAGTCTATCTTCCGGTAATGTCTCTACTGGAGCAACAGTTTCACCCTTTGAATTTTGTTCATCCAAAAGCTGCATTTGGTCGTTTGTCACCTTCTCAAGTTCATCCTGCAGTTCTCTCAATTCTGCTCTAAGATCTTTTACTATATCCTCAGCTTCTCCAAGTTGTGCTTCAAGCTCGTCAATCCTTTTCTTTTGACTCAAGGATGTCATCTCCGCTGCATTAACCTATAATTAAGGAAAATTAGTCAATGCTAGAGCTCTATAGCACAAGTTGTGCGACAAAAGTGATAAATTAATATAGACATAGCACAACGAATTTGAGCTATCAAACACAAAAATTGATCCCACTCTTCTCATTAAGTTGCTAGAATCTACTGAACTCATACAACGCTTAATCCCCCACTGCTCTCATATTAGTGTTTGTAGCGAAGGTAAAAATCAATTGATAAACAAATATGTGGCATAAATGACAACATAAAACTGTCAAGGGACAACAGAATGGTTGTACTTGAGCCTATTAAGAAATATCTGAGCTGTGTAGTAAGGCAGCAACTTCGTAGATCTTTGCCCAAAAACCATGTCGAACCAGAAAATAATTTCAAATTCTTCTTAAAATTTCACGAAATTTGGTAAAAGGTTTTCAATTTCTTCTTTGTTATTTGAAATTTTTTACATTAGTAAAAGAATAAAATATCACAGGTGCCAGCCCATGTATCAAATCATTTACAAGAATTCTTCTTCGTTTACAAAATAATGGCCATTAAACCAAATATTGAGCATGAATCCAGCTATCTTTTAACAAAAGTATCGACTTCTCTTCTCCATCAAATGCCCTCTTATTCCTCTCATTCCATACTAACCAAAAAATAAAGTGGAATCAACACTCGCTTTTTTATTTTTTAGATCCATGAATGCCACTCAAAGTCCCTATCTCTTTACTGATATTAGCGGCCACCACATGAGATTCCAAGGACCAAAATGGTCATCTCCCAAAGTTTCATAGTCCACGACCACCTCAATAAAAGAGAAGTCACGGACTCATCTCAGTCCTGGCAAACATAAGACCGGTTAACAATGATTTTTTGTGTGGTTATTCTCCATAATGCATAATTACAAAGTACTTATTAATTATTGAATCTTCATCAGAACCTTTACCAGTGGCAGATTTCAGAACTCACTAACTCAACCTTCATTTAAGAAACAGTTACCTACAGTTGGCACTGATCGCAATGCCATACATAAAGGTTATATTAAGCCAAGTATAGTGTGTTTCTCTTTCTCCCTATCAGTTCAGTCTCTTACTGACCAACTTAATAGTGTGAATACTTGAACCATGCTATTCATGCCAAACAGCTCACAATATGCATACAACAGCTGCCACTTATCATGCAATAAGAATTGAAGAAGACAATCTAGGAGCATAGCTGTTGGATAACCCAATTTTCATAAGTGAGACACCATTCTAAAGCAAACACGAAGTTTACCATCAGTAAAACAGTTATGCTGAACACAAAAAAAAAAAAAAAGAGTTTGCAGAGACTAATAAGATCCCTTCATCCTAATTAGTTGATGTTCACATGAATAACCTTAGATTGTATCATTGTATATTGACATAAATTCAAAACAAGAAATTCAACGGTAGCAGAACTAGTGAGGTATTTATTTAAGTGTTAACAAACAAATTAACACTCATAAGTTAGTTCATGAACTACAAATGTACCATAGTTTTATGAATATCATTTACAAGTTCCTTACTAGTGTTTCACAATCTACATAAACAACTGCAATGTCTAATATTTCAGCATTTATGCTTGCATAGTATAGGTCTCCAGCAATATACATTTCTTAATAAGCAAATAAACCTTAATTCCAAAGCGACAACAAGCCACAGTCTCTATTTTAATAGCATAAAAAAACAATAATACCCATCAGCCATCACCAGCCAAAGTAATAAAACTAGAAAAATTGATCCCAGGAAACACGGACATTGTGCAATGAATCCCCATACCCAATGATGAGAGATAATAAAATCCTAGAACATGTAAATAAGGGTGATTTGCACTAACACCAGTATTAGCTCACCACTAAGGCCTTAGTTCAGTATGAATGTTTGGAGAGAATGTTAAAAAATTGATAGTGTTTGTCACTAAAGGACACACAGCAACCCCTTTCCAACTAATGACCATGAAGCAAAAACCATTGTTAAAAAGAACACATAATTCCCAATATCACAAATTGCCCCAATTAACATGATTTCGAGCAGAAACAAAAGAACGCAACTGGGTTCTTTAAGCCCTGAAACAACACAATAAAAAAACTAGCTGAGATTACAATAAAATGATCGATTACAGAATAGCTCTAATCAATCCAAACAACAATCAATACCGAAACAGTTCAAATCACCAAACAAACAAATTTACACCAAACACAGCAAGCCAAAAATCCAACAACACATCCACTGAAAGACGTAAAAAATCACAAAACTAAAAACCAAATAAGATTCCAAGCCAGCCTCATTTGAGAAAATAGCATTATACCTTTGAATCCAACGTCTGTTTGAGCCTAAGCAGCATACGGAGCGCCTCGTCTTTTGCTGAAAAGAGCTCCTGCTGGTACCAGAGCGCTTTCCTCTCCGACATCATTATCCGCGCCGCCGCCTCTTTTGCCGTATTCAGAATTATATCGGCATAGGCCTTCTTCAAAGCCGTCAATTTCTGTCATAAAAATAAATAAAAATCAGAGAAAACCCACATCCAAACACCCACTATCAACCGATATATCACACGCAGACAAGATCAAAGATTCAAAATCAACTCCCATTAGCACACACCTATCAAGAAAAAAAAAAAGGAACAGTTCAAATTTTACCAAGAAAAGAAATGAAAACGGAAAGAAGGAAGCGAAAGTTGAAGTGAGTGAGATACAAGAGAAGGATAATAATGGAATTTTACCTCGGAATCTGCCATTCAGGCCAAAAAATGCAGAGAAGTGATTTTTGTTTTTCAGACCAAGTTGTGAAGAAGAAAGGGGGAGGTTGTTTTGTTTTCCCTTTCCTTCGTAGCAGCTGTCTGTTAGGAACTGAAAGTCCTGTATCTATTACCGAATTGCCCTCTCGAACTCCTCTTATTTACGGGAATTCCATGTCAGATGATAAACTGTAAACATTGGTGCGGGTTTTTCTTTTGGGTTTTCCGTTTTCTAATGGGCGCGCCATAGAAGCCGGCCCACAAGCTCTGTCTTGCGTGTGACGTGGACTAATAATATGATTACAAGTGGTACATTGACACGTGGCTGAGTGCATGTAGTGGTTTGGTTCGTTTTGGTGGAAGGAAGGGTGCTTTGGGAAGCGTGTGGAGTGGCAGTTGGGCGGTGATGAATGCGGACTTGGGCTAGCGGGTTGGTTAGTGCGGCTGTGTGTGGAAAGGTAAAAGCGGTTGTTGTGTGGGTTTATGGGAATCTAAAAAATAGTTGCTAAAGACTTGAGTTGTCGAGTGTCAACCTCCTTACCGTTTGACTGTTTTAAGAGAACAGACGGAGACTAGTCGGTTGATAAATTCTGTCATCTTACGTTTGGATTTGAATGTATTATATAATATGAAAATCGGTTTTATATTAATTTTGGTAAGATTTATTAAAAATTTAATCAATTTTATTATGAACTCATGTATAAATAAATTTTAAAGTTGATTAGCTTTTTAAATATAATAAGTCATGAAATTTCACATTTTATTATGAACCCAATAAAATTTATTTATTCTAAACGGATTATAAAGTAAATTTGATCTATTATATTTCATAAACTAGCTTGACAAGAAAATGTGAATATATCATGACCGAATTCTAAATTTTAATAATTCATTATAAAAAAAACCGAGTCATTGGCATTCTTGATTTTTCAATAAATGTTAGGGTAAATTATATTTAGCCTCTTATAGTTTGGTCTCATCTATACATAAGACTCACAGTTTCAAAATATACAGATATTTTCTTGGAATATATATTTTTCGATATAAGAATACAGATACATGTAACGACCCATCCCAGGTTGATCATTCTCGAGATAATGTCGTCACATTTTGAAATTTTAGCACGCATATATGTAATATCCGTATTTTAAAAAGTTGGGTAAGTGTATATTTTTATCAATATGTCAAAGAGTTAAATCCCTGAATGGCTGAATGAAGATTTCTGGAGACCAAGGTTGAAAAGCAAAAAAAAAAAAAAAAAATCAACTTTGAACAGTGAAATCGTGGCAGCATACCTGCTACCACTGAAATAATTTTTGCTTTGGTATCATGTCTTTTTGTTGCCTAGTGGAGAGAATATAATCATGATGTTTTCTTTAGCCATCATGATGTTTTTGTAATTATCATGCCATTATCTCCAAATCATGGAGACTATTGAAGGAGGGAGCTGCTGAAATTTTGCAGCCAAGCTCTCCTATATATTGAGTACGAGAGGTTTATGAAGGGAACGCGAAAGAATTTTTGATTAGTTCCAAATATTTCATCTGTGTTCTTAAAACACTTGTAAATTTAAAGAAAGGTGGAAGGAACAAGATTTTGAGAGTATTTTCAAAAATATTTTTGGAAGCTATCAAAATAGCAGAAGGTAATAAGGTAATGTTATTTTATCATTTATGAAAGTTTCGGAGGTTAAAATAGAAAATTTTCAAACTGTGTAGTTTATGGAGAAAAGAAGAAATAATAAGAAATTTAAATTTCCAATATTATGTCAGGTGTTGGTAGTCAACAATCAGGAGAAAATTCGAGGAAGATCGGGAAAGGCAAAGAGGTGGCCCACGAGTAGCTTTAAAGTACTACGTGGTGAGTTGGATTTACTTTTAGTAGTCTAAATAAAAATCAATTATTTGGTGATATTATTAAAATTAATTATTAAAGTATGCTAGGGTGATAGATGAAAAATTGATTTATGGGTATGATAGGAAATTTGACCAGGTAGAAATATTTTGGTGAGAAATGATATTTTTGAAAATCATAAGTTTATTTGAGGATAAAAGCAATAAATAAATTATTGATGAGATATATAGATGTTTTAATACGAATTATGACGAGATGAATTTTAGTGGATCTTGTTAAATTTTTATGGATGATTTAAGATGAATTTTAGTGGATTTCGACAAATTCTGATGGACAAGTTGAGATGAAATTTAATGGATCTGGACAGATTTTAATGAATTATTTGATGTGATTTGGGTAGAGAAGAATCTTGTGGAATTTTTATAATTTGAATAAAAATCTGGATGATTGGATGTAAGAAATTTTAAAGAAACTTTGTTAGATAAAATTTGTGGATAATTAGGATAGTCAAATTAAGTAGTTTGAATCTTTATATTGTTTTTATATTACTGTTTATATTATTGTTTCATATCATTGGTCATGTACATATGCATTAAATAATATAACCGAAAGAACCGGGAAGGCAGCCGGTCTAATGAAATAACCGTGACAGCCGGTATATGTTGGGATGAAAAATAAAAACCGTGACAGCCGGTATATGCTGGGATGAAAAGTGAAAACCGTGACAGCTGGTATATGCTGGAATTAACCGGGAAGGCAGCCGGTCTGATGAGAATAAAAGAACCGGGAGGGCAACCGGTCTAAGATAATAATAACCTGTCGACAGGTGGGAAGACGTTCCCATCATAATCATTCACACATCTGCATCTGTTTTAATTATCGTTGCATTATTTGAGATGCTGAGTTGTGGTATATTAATTGTGAATTAAATTATAGATGGTTGGGTCTCATAAAAAGAGACAGCTATAATGATGAGATTTTCGAGATGTTGAGATGTGATACTTTTTTGTGAATTTAATTATAGAAGGTTGAGTTTCATATAAAAAGACAGTGATAAGACTTATCTAAATGATGGACTTTTTGATATGAACCTCATTACGAGGTAATTAGGAAATAATTGATAGTCTTAAGGTGAACCAATGATTGAGAAGAAGAGATTGATAGTAGAAAGTTGTCATCAGGTTATGCGAAAAATAATTTTTAATATTAAAGGATTATTGATGGAATTTGGAATACTTTTAGTAAATTTAATTCGCTGAGCTTGTGAAGCTCACTCCTCACTGTTCAATAATTTCAGGTAGCAGTCAAGATAAATAGTCTGGTGGGTTGAGAATCAGTCGAGATTTTTTTCTGTAAGCCAAGTATGTGTTAATATCCTCAGACAATCGAGTTAAAGACTTGTAAAAATTTTATTGTAAATATTCATGCATTTATGTATTTTATGTTTAAGTGAATATCAGACATGTTTACCTCTCCTGTTAAAAAAAAAAAAAAAATTGGTAGTATTATATTTATTGTTGCATATATGTGTCGTGCTTGGATTTTCAAAATGTGATGACACCGTCCAGGGGTGGCCAACCTGGGATGGGTCGTTACAATTTTGGTATCAGAGCATTAGGTTTTAAGATTTTGTAGACTGCATGAGAACCTAAAAAGTGAAAGATCTAAATAAATAATATTCTTAAATGCAGAGTCTGAGGATGACACGTGGTCGTGCGAGAACTAGAGGTAGAGTTCAAAATCAGAGGGGACGTGGTAGACCCCCAATTTTTAGGAGGACTGAAGTAGAGGAAGAAGTCGAGTCGGTGGTTCCCGCAAGGGAACATGGTGATAGTGCAACTGGTACGAGTAGAGCTGGGGAAGTATCTAAAAGTAGAAATGATGAATTGCAAGATGCTCTTAACCGTGCTTTAGAGAGAATAAATGCAGCCGAAGAACGGGCTTCTAATTTGCAAAGAATATTAGAGGAAAGGAATGGAAGAGAACCAGAAGTAGTGAGGCAAGAGGTTCCTGATGGAGGGGTATTTGTAAATGAAATGCAAGGGGATTGTTTTGTGAGGTTTCTTAAGTTTAAACCTCAGTCATTTAAAGGATCTGTAAATCCGGTGGAAGCTGAACAGTGGATTGAGCATGTGGAAAAATATTTTGAGGTCTTACCAGTGTCTGATAAACAGAAGGTTGCCTTTGTTTCGTTTATGCTGGAGGGCGAGGCTTCTCAATGGTGGAAGGATATTTTGCCCAGAATGAGTACACGAATAGATCAACCTTTGACTTTGAATAAATTTAAGGATGAATTATTTGCGAAGTATTTTCCAGATTCTTTTCGGGCACAACAAGAAAGAGAATTTATCCACCTAAAACAGGGAAATTTGTCGGTGGTTGAATATGATAGTAAATTTGTAGCCCTGTCAAGATTTGTACCCGAGTTCGTGAATACGGAGGAAAGAAAATGCAAGAGATTTTTAGACGGATTACACTATGAAATTCGTTTTAAACTCTCTTACATGGGCATAGGAAATTATGCTGTACTGGTAGATAAAGCATTGCAGATTGAGAGAGATTTAATAGAGTTTAAAGGTATGAGGGATTGCTTGAAGAGAACTAGATTTGAGGGATCTAGAGGTGGTAGCAGTATGGCTGTACAGGGTGGGAGACCACCCCAGAGGGGGCGTTCTTTGTCACAAGGAACGGTAGGGCAGACTCAGAGGCAAGCAAGATCTGTTACTTCAGTAGCTCAGAGTAATACCAGTGGGACCCCTCGATTTGGGAGACAGGCTATGGGGATTGGGAGTTATGGTAGAGGAATGAATATGCCGCCAAGGGGAAGTGGAAATCTGATTTATGATCGGGAGTCAAGGGTTTGCTTTAAATGTAATCAGATGGGGCATTTATCTCGGAACTGCCCTACACAGATATGCTTTGTATGTGGTGAGGGAGGACATGTTGCTGCAGATTGTCCAGCGGGGAAGTCAGTTGAAGCAAGCATTGGAAGTGTCGGGAGAAAACCGATGGAGAGAGGCAGCGGATCAGGAAGTATTCGGGGCAGAGGTCGAGGATCTGTAGCAGAGCGAGGACGTGGCAGTCAGATTTATTCCAGAGATGGCAGAGTCTATGCATTGACCCAGCAGGATGCACAAGCCACTCCTGATGTTGTTATGGGTATGATATCTATCCTTGGTAGGGCTGCTAGATTATTGATTGATCCTGGTGCAACCCATTCTTTTGCGTCTAGTAGTTATATGAAGTCTATTGATGTCAGTGCTAGTCCTTTGATGCATGCCATTATTGTTGAGGTTCCTACTGGAGATAGGGTTATTATCAGAACAATTTATCAAAGTTGTGTGATTAATATTGCTGACCGAGAATTTGATGTTGATTTATTGCCTTTAGATATGACAGATTTTGATGTGATTCTAGGGATGAATTGGCTATCTGCATGTCATGCGTGGGTAGATTGTTTTAAGAAAAATGTGGTGTTCAGGATACCCGGGCAGGAGGAGTTTAATTTTCAGGGAGAACGTAAAATACTTGTTAATTATATGATTTCTGCCTTAACTGCTAGTAAATGGTTGAGGAAGGGTTGTGAGGGGTATTTAGCATATGTGGTAGATTCTAGCAAAGAAGGTAGACAGTTAGAAGAAATCTCTGTGGTAAAAGATTTTTCTGATGTATTCCCTGAGGAGTTGTCTGGATTGCCTTCCAATAGGGAGATCGAATTTTCTATTGAAGTGATTCCAGGATCAGCACCTATATCCATAGCACCCTATAGAATGGCACCAGCTGAATTGAGAGAGTTGAAAGTTCAGCTTCAGGAGTTGCTAGATAAACAGTTTATCCAACCTAGTACATCACCCTGGGGAGCCCCTGTATTATTTGTCAAGAAGAAGGATGGGACATTAAGGTTGTGTGTTGATTATAGACAATTAAATAAGATCACAATCAAAAATAGATATCCTTTATCCAGGATAGATGACCTATTCGAGCAATTACAAGGAGCTAGAGTGTTCTCTAAGATAGACTTGAGGTCGGGATATCATCAATTAAGGATAAAAGAGGGGGACGTACCTAAAACTGCTTTTAGGACACGTTATGGTCATTATGAGTTCTTAGTGATGCCTTTTGGGTTGACCAATGCTCCTGCGGCATTTATGGATCTTATGAACCGGGTGTTTAAACCATTCTTGGACAGATTTGTAATTGTGTTTATTGATGATATTTTAGTATATTCTAAGAATGAAGAGGAGCATATGCGACATTTGGAGATAGTGTTGGAGATCCTGAGGAAGGAGAAATTATATGCGAAATTTCCTAAATGTGAGTTTTGGTTGAATGAAATATCCTTCTTGGGGCATATTGTGTCGGGAGATAGAATAGCAGTTGACCCACAAAAAGTAGAAGCAGTGTTGACTTGGGAGAGACCCACGAATGTAACTGAAATTAGAAGCTTTTTGGGATTGGCTGGTTATTATAGGAGATTTATTCAAAAATTTTCTATGATTGCTAGACCTTTAACTATATTGACCAGGAAAGATGAAAAGTTTAAGTGGTCAGAGGAGTGTGAGAGAAGTTTTCAACTGTTGAAAGAAAAACTGACTACTGCCCCAGTATTAGTGCTTCCATCTGGTGATGAAGGATTTGTGGTCTATAGTGATGCGTCGCATCAGGGGTTGGGATGTGTGTTGATGCAACATGGGAAAGTTATAGCTTATGCATCTAGGCAACTGAAGAATCATGAGAGAAATTACCCGACCCATGATTTAGAATTGGCTGCCATAGTCTTTGCTTTGAAGATTTGGAGACACCATTTATATGGAGCCAAGTGTGAAATTTTTACTGATCATAAAAGTTTGACGCATTTACCAACCCAGAAGGAGTTGAATTTAAGGCAGAGGAGGTGGATGGAATTAATTTGTGATTATGATTGTACAATTCATTATCATCCAGGAAAGGCTAATGTAGTAGCAGATGCATTGAGTAGAAAAGCTACAGGGAGATTAGCTGCTTTTGGGAGTCATGATACTAGCTTGATGATAGAATTAAGAGAAATGAGGATGCAATTGAGTGTCAATGATAAAGGAGCATTGATGGCAAATATGGTAGTTCAATCTCCTATTATTGATCGTTTATTACAGCTACAGAGTAAAGATGAGGGAATAGAGAAAATCAGGCAGGAAGTGTTGAGCGGGAAGCCGACCGAGTTTAGAATCAGAGATGATGGTATGGTAGTATCGGAACGAAGAATTTGTGTTCCCAATGATGAAGAGATGAGAAAAGAAATACTAAAGGAGGCTCATGATTCGATATATTCCATGCACCCGGGAAATAATAAGATGTACAGGGGGCTAAAACAGAATTATTGGTGGTCAGGGATGAAGAGGGATGTAGCAGAATACATTGCTAAATGTTTGACTTGTCAACAGGTAAAATCTGAGAATAGGCATCCAGCAGGTTTATTACAACCTCTTCCGATACCTGAGTGGCCATGGAAAAATGCAAGTATGGATTTTGTCTCTGGTTTTCCCCGTACCCAGAGAGGGTATGATGCTGTGTGGGTTATAGTGGATAGACTTTCTAAATCTTCACATTTTCTTCCTATTAAAACTACCTGGAGTCCAGAAAAGTTGGCTGAGTTGTATGTGGCAGAGATAGTGAAATTACATGGAGTGCTCTTGACTATTGTGTCTGATAGAGATTCTAGATTTACTTCTAGATTTTGGAGGGGTTTTCAAGAAGCTATGGGTACGCAATTACAGTTTAGTACAGCTTTTCACCCACAAACAGATGGACAGACAGAGAGAATCATCAGAATACTAGAAGATATGCTGAGGGCAAGCGTATTGAGCTTCTCAGTAAGCTGGGATGCTTACTTGCCTTTGATAGAGTTTGCATACAATAATCAGTATCAAACTAGTATTGGGATGGCACCCTTCGAAGCTTTGTATGGAAGGAGGTGTAGAACTCCAGTATGCTGGGAAGAAGTTGGAGAGAGAAAGATATATGGCCCAGAAATGATAGACCTGACTACTGAAAGAATCAAACTGGTTAGGGAGAATCTCAGAGCAGCTCAGAGTAGACAGAAAGGATATGCTGACAAAAGAAGACGACCTCTTGAATTCCAAGTTGGTGATTGGGTATTCTTGAAGATATCTCCGTGGAAGGGAGTGTTGAGATTTAAGAAGAAGGGAAAGTTGAGCCCGAGATTTATGGGGCCCTATGAGGTGATCGAAAGAATTGGACCCGTAGCATATCGTTTGAATTTGCCTATGGAATTAAGGCAATTACATAATGTTTTTCATATGTCACTACTGAGGAAGTACTTGCACGATGAGTCCCATGATATCACGAATCAAGCGATAGAAATTCAGAAGGACTTGACTATTATGCTAGCCCCAGTCAGAATCCTAGACAGAAAAGAGCAAGTCTTACGCAATAAAGTTATTCCTTTGATTCAAGTATTATGGTGCAATAAAGATGTTGAAGAAATCACGTGGGAACATGAAGCAATAATGAGGAAGGATTATCCCCAACTCTTTACTTGATTTCAACAAGGAAATTTCGGGGACGAAATTTTTTTAAGGTGGGTAGAATTGTAATATCCGTATTTTAAAAAGTTGGGTAAGTGTATATTTTTATCAATATGTCAAAGAGTTAAATCCCTGAATGGCTGAATGAAGATTTCTGGAGACCAAGGTTGAAAAGCAAAAAAAAAAAAAAAAAGTCAACTTTGAACAGTGAAATCGTGGCAGCATACCTGCTACCACTGAAATAATTTTTGCTTTGGTATCATGTCTTTTTGTTGCCTAGTGGAGAGAATATAATCATGATGTTTTCTTTAGCCATCATGATGTTTTTGTAATTATCATGCCATTATCTCCAAATCATGGAGACTATTGAAGGAGGGAGCTGCTGAAATTTTGCAGCCAAGCTCTCCTATATATTGAGTACGAGAGGTTTATGAAGGGAACGCGAAAGAATTTTTGATTAGTTCCAAATATTTCATCTGTGTTCTTAAAACACTTGGAAATTTAAAGAAAGGTGGAAGGAACAAGATTTTGAGAGTATTTTCAAAAATATTTTTGGAAGCTATCAAAATAGCAGAAGGTAATAAGGTAATGTTATTTTATCATTTATGAAAGTTTCGGAGGTTAAAATAGAAAATTTTCAAACTGTGTAGTTTATGGAGAAAAGAAGAAATAATAAGAAATTTAAATTTCCAATATTATGTCAGGTGTTGGTAGTCAACAATCAGGAGAAAATTCGAGGAAGATCGGGAAAGGCAAAGAGGTGGCCCACGAGTAGCTTTAAAGTACTACGTGGTGAGTTGGATTTACTCTTAGTAGTCTAAATAAAAATCAATTATTTGGTGATATTATTAAAATTAATTATTAAAGTATGCTAGGGTGATAGATGAAAAATTGATTTATGGGTATGATAGGAAATTTGACCAGGTAGAAATATTTTGGTGAGAAATGATATTTTTGAAAATCATAAGTTTATTTGAGGATAAAAGCAATAAATAAATTATTGATGAGATATATAGATGTTTTAATACGAATTATGACGAGATGAATTTTAGTGGATCTTGTTAAATTTTTATGGAAGATTTAAGATGAATTTTAGTGGATTTCGACAAATTCTGATGGACAAGTTGAGATGAAATTTAGTGGATCTTGACAGATTTTAATGAATTATTTGATGTGATTTGGGTAGAGAAGAATCTTGTGGAATTTTTATAATTTGAATAAAAATCTGGATGATTGGATGTAAGAAATTTTAAAGAAACTTTGTTAGATAAAATTTGTGGATAATTAGGATAGTCAAATTAAGTAGTTTGAATCTTTATATTGTTTTTATATTACTGTTTATATTATTGTTTCATATCATTGGTCATGTACATATGCATTAAATAATATAACCGAAAGAACCGGGAAGGCAGCCGGTCTAATGAAATAACCGTGACAGCCGGTATATGCTGGGATGAAAAATAAAAACCGTGACAGCCGGTATATGCTGGGATGAAAAGTGAAAACCGTGACAGCTGGTATATGCTGGAATTAACCGGGAAGGCAGCCGGTCTGATGAGAATAAAAGAACCGGGAGGGCAGCCGGTCTAAGATAATAATAACCTGTCGACAGGTGGGAAGACGTTCCCATCATAATCATTCACACATCTGCATCTGTTTTAATTATCGTTGCATTATTTGAGATGCTGAGTTGTGGTATATTAATTGTGAATTAAATTATAGATGGTTGGGTCTCATAAAAAGAGACAGCTATAATGATGAGATTTTCGAGATGTTGAGATGTGATACTTTTTGTGAATTTAATTATAGAAGGTTGAGTTTCATATAAAAAGACAGTGATAAGACTTATCTAAATGATGGACTTTTTGATATGAACCTCATTACGAGGTAATTAGGAAATAATTGATAGTCTTAAGGTGAACCAATGATTGAGAAGAAGAGATTGATAGTAGAAAGTTGTCATCAGGTTATGCGAAAAATAATTTTTAATATTAAAGGATTATTGATGGAATTTGGAATACTTTTAGTAAATTTAATTCGCTGAGCTTGTGAAGCTCACTCCTCACTGTTCAATAATTTCAGGTAGCAGTCAAGATAAATAGTCTGGTGGGTTGAGAATCAGTCGAGATTTTTTTCTGTAAGCCAAGTATGTGTTAATATCCTCAGACAATCGAGTTAAAGACTTGTAAAAATTTTATTGTAAATATTCATGCATTTATGTATTTTATGTTTAAGTGAATATCAGACATGTTTACCTCTCCTGTTAAAAAAAAAAAAAAATTGGTAGTATTATATTTATTGTTGCATATATGTGTCGTGCTTGGATTTTCAAAATGTGATGACACCGTCCAGGGGTGGCCAACCTGGGATGGGTCGTTACAATATATATGCAATAATATAAAAACATCAACTGAAATTATTTACATACATAAATTTTCAACCCTTAACAGGGAAGTTATATTATTAAAATTTCAACTGATATAATATATACAACATACGATGCATGAATATTTACAAATATTTTTTTTCTTTCTATTAGTCTGAGGATGTGAACCACGTGATTTACAAATAATGACTCGGTCTGAATTTCAACTCACCAATCTATATGTTCTGCTCGCTTCCTAAAATTATTTAACAATGAGAAGTAAGCTTCACAAGCTCAGTGAATTAAATTTACTAGAAATACTTGATTATATACTTCCAGTCACATCTTATAATTCAATCTTTTCAAATTTACCAATATAAATCATCTATTTCTTCACAGATAATCATTTAATCTTTCAATTAATCTTCTCATATTCATTCATATAGTATCTCATATAAATCAATAACAACTATAATTTCAACAATTTATCAATCTCATCTTAAATTAATCATCAAACATATCAATTTTTCTTCTCATATATTTAATCATCTTGAAATTATCAATTTAACATCATTATTTACCTCGTTATAAGGTTCACAACATATAATCAATCAATTAAATAATTTTTTATCACATCATATTGTCATATTTCTTTCCTATCATATCTGTCTCTCTGTGAGAGTCATTTGTCTATCAATAAATTCATAATCAAGAATGATACTTTAGTATCTCAAGCAGTAATAATCAATATTTAAAACAAATGCAATGCATAAATTTAAATTATCATATAATTTCATATTATCATTTGGGAACGTCTTCCCGCATGTCAACATGTTTCACCTTAAACTGGTTGCCTTCCTGGTTCTTTATTTTTAGTTAGACTGGCTGTTTTCCCGATTCTTTTATTTTCAGCTAAACTGGTTGCTTTCCCGGTTCTTTTATTTTCAACTAGATCGATTGCCTTCCTGGTTCTTTCTATTTCATGCATATAAACAATAATATGAAAATGGACCGACCAGCTACCTTCCTGGTATTTTATTTTATGCATATGAGCAATAATATAAAAACAAGCATACATTTAAGCATTCAATTTAGCTATCCAGCTCTTTTTCAAAATTATTATTTTTTATTATATTCATTAAATTATCTCCTTATATATCATATCAATTATCATTCATAGCTTATCAAGAATTTTGTTTATCTTTTCGTTATATATTTCATCAACTCGTTATTTCATTAATATTACTTCGCATATAATAAATTTTTAACATATCAATTATTCATATAATATAAATCAACCAACTTTCATATATCATCCAATCATTGTAGTTCAATAATTAATTCAAATATCGTAACTTTATATTTTATATTTATCTCGATTACTAAAAGTAAATTTAACTCACCACGTAGCACTTAAAGCTACTCGTAGATCACCTCATCGCCTTTATGCTATTTTCAACAATTTCATATGATTGCTGATCGTCAACACCTAACGTAATATTTATATTAAAATTTCTAATTTATTTTTCAATTCTTCCATAATTCATACCCTTCAAATTTCTACATCAAATTCCGGGTAGTTTCATGTATGCATAATTTCAAAAAATAAAATTAACATTATTACCTTTTATTTTTCTTAAAGCTTCCCTCGAATCTCTTTAAAATTCTTCTGCAAACTTCTTCAAAATTTCAATCTTTCAACCTTTCTTTGAGTACTTAGATGTTTAAAAAAATAGAGTAATTTGAATTGAAGAAAGAAAAAAACCAAATGAGATTTGGTAAGAATAATCAAAACAAAACAAAACAAGCTTAAATCTTTATCTTCAAAACCGTCAACTGCCACCGGTTTTGCACCATTCTTAAAATGGTGGTTGCTTAGTGTCCCAACATGCACACTTTGCATGTTGGGTGACAACACCTGGACTTCCAAGTGTTGTCCCACATTTTTTTTCAAAAGAAATATTTATTCAATATTAAATCTTTCATATATATATATTATTTTAATTCTATGTAATATCTATCAAATTACTTCTTTACCTTTATTTTAAGAATACGGATATTACAGGTGGCCAACCTAGGATGGGTCGTTACAATTTTGGTATCAGAGCATTAGGTTTTATGATTCTGTAGACTGCATAAGAAGAAAAAAAGTAGAAGATTAAAATAAATTATATTTTAATACATAGTATGAGGATGTCGCGTGGACATGGGAGACCTAGAGTTAGAGTTGCTGACCAGAGAGGGCGTGCTAGGCCCTCAATTTTTAAACGAGCTGAGGTTGAGATGGAGTCTGATGATAGAGTTGATAGTCTATAGCATAGACTTGATGAACAAGCTAGAGCAGTGCTTGAGGTTGTTGTAAATCTAGTAATGGTAGACGTTCAAAAGGGAAAATGTGAGTTTATGCACGAGACGTAGGGAGATTGTTTTGCTAGATATAGTAAGTTGAATGTTTTGTTGTTTAAAAGATCTATGAATCCTTTTGAGCCTGAGCTATGGGTGAAACATGTAGAGAGATTATTTGGTATTTTACAAGCAACTGATAGGAAGATGGTTGCCTTTGCTTCGTTTAAGTTAGAAGAAGAAGCTCTAGAGTGGTAGGAGGATACTCTTCCTTAACTAAGTGCAGATGTGGATAGACCCTTAACATGAAATAGGTTTAAGGAGGCTTTCCTTGATAAATACTTTTCTTATACCTTTAGAGCCCAACAAGAAAGAGATTTTACTTATTTGAGGCAAAATGTATTGACTATGACTCAATATGATAGGAGATTTGTGGCTTTGTCGAGATTTATATCGGAAATGGTATATATAGAGGAGAAAAAATGTAAGAAGTTCATAGATAGATTACATTTTGAAATTAAAGTGAAACTATCTTACATGAGACATATGAATTGTGCTAGGTTGGTGGATATAGCACTTCAGATTGAGAAGGATGTGATGAAATTTAGAGGCAGAAGGGATTGGCAGAAGAGGTCTAGATTTGAGGGATCCAGAAGCGGTAGTAATATGAGTGCGCAGGGTGGAAAACCAAGTTTCTTGTCACAGAAAACTGTAATACAGAGTCAGAGGCAAGTAGGATTTATAGCTCAGAGTAATATTAGTGGGACTCCTAGATTTGGGAGACAGTTTGTGGGAACTAGAAGTTATGGTAGAGGAAACTTTTTTTGATACCTCTTAATGCATTGCAAGGAATGAATGTGGTAATGAAGGAGAATCCAAATAGGCATATGATTTCTGTTGGCCATAGTTTCCATCCTGTTGAACCTTTTCGTGAAGATTACCTTGGATATAGCATTAGAACATCTAGAGGCTATCAGCATAGCCTCAAGCCTACCTCCCAAGGTTTGGCATTATGTTTGGACTATTTTGTGTTGGCATTTTGTAAACAATTGCCAGTTACTGATTTTCTGGAGGAGCATATCCGCGGTTTCAGTTTTAATGAATGGGAAGTTTAGATATGATGTTGAGAAAGCGTTGAGAAAACTGAAAGTTAATGTGACTCACCGTATTACCAAACAAAAAATATTCCATTGTTGGGTTGACCAAGGAGAGAACAGGAGATACTTATTTTGAGTTTGATGATCCAGATGGCATTACTCCACCAGAACGAGTTAGCCTTATAAAATATTTTAGAGAGAAATATGGCAGGGATATTTTGCACAAAGATATTCCTTGCTTAGATGTGGGGAAAAACAACAAGGCTAACTATGTGCCGATGGAGTTTTGTTTCCTAGTTGAGGGGCAAATCTACCCAAAAGAGCAGCTGGATCGAAATGCCGCCTTGATGTTACGAGGGGAAAATGGACCATGGGGGTACGTATAAACAGTTTAAGCTTTTATTTTGCTAACATGAACTTCAACTGTTGCATATAATTTTTTTTGGTTGCTTAACTGTGTCAAGTTTGCACTTAATTGTTGGTTGGATGTTGCGTTCAGTTAAGTCCCAAGACCATTTATTCCTTCATATTCTTATCAGTATTTTATGGATTGTTATTGTCAAATTTTATGCAACCATATTGGCAGTCATCTATTGCGTTGGAGGTGGAAAAACATAAATATAAATGCTAAAAAATCTTAGCGATGGTGCACATGATTTTCATGTTTAAAAGTATAATTAATAATTCTTAGCTGCATTTATTGATTGAAACCAAAGGTGATCAAGGGTCTGGCATACAATTTTTATCTTATGCTTTCAAGGCAGCACGATCATTCCTCCCATAGTTATCAATTTGGTATAAATAGTGTGCATTGTTTACTTGAAACTTCCATAATTAAGGGCTTTTAGTTACTTTGTATTATTAGGAGACTTCTGCAAATGGAATATGATGTTGAAATAAGTGATGTGGAACAAACTTGGATCCCTTTTATTAAATAAATTGTCGATGGACTTAACTTTTAATTGATGAATTATTATAAAATACTATATGCTAATATATACAAGCGCGGCATTATCCTTTATAAATCCTATGTACTAATTGATTGTGTTAAATTAATTGAGGTATGAATAATGTGGTTGAGAAATGGTTGGGTTCTTTAACATTGTATTTGACGTGTTTTATTGGCAGTTGGGAAGTCGCCCGCAATTTCGGGATCGAAATGAACAAGCATATGACACCTTGAAATATGCATTATAATACAGATATTTTTTGGAATATGTATTTTTTTTTATGTAATAATATTTCTTTTTGAAATATGTCTATCTAGAGGGTATCTGCATATTTTGAAACTATGGATCCTTACATATAAGTTAAGTAAAACTACATGAGGCTAAATGTAATTTACCTTAAATGTTAAGCTTGAATCTTTTTAATGCATATTTGTACATAGTGTTGCGAATAATTGAGTCATGCAAAATAATTTAATTATTTTTTTATATTGTAATATATGTCTTTTGATTACTGAGCGTTACTAATGGACCTAATTGTAAGTAAACCCAAATATGAAAACACATATGTTAAGTGAGAAAGTATTGGGTTCAGTGTTAACCGGTGTTTCCAACACTCAAAACTGAAACCTTACGCTTTAATATTATGTTAAAAATAATTCAATTATGATTATCTAAAAAAATTAAATTAATGAAAAATAATTTATTTTTATATATATTAAACTAATTTAATTTAAATTAATTTAAATGACTCTCCCAACATAACCATAGTGCATGCGAGTGACATGGTCATAGGTCACTCCTGCTCCCATACCTTTAATTTTGATGTTTTAATAATGGCATTTGGAGGAGATTTTCACCATCCAATCTCCTTCATTTTCCTCGTTAAAAAAAATACCTAAAACAACTTTATAAATCTCCTTCAATCACTTTACCCTCGCTGCCCATTGACCAAACCAAAGTGGATAATAACCTTGCTTAAGGCGTTTTCTAGAGGTATTACTTGTTTTCCTTCTTTATTTAGGTCACATTGTATCAAATTTGTTTTGGTCTCTAAAATGAATAAATTGAGACCTTATGTTGTAAGGGTGTAGTAAATTAACCACTCTAAACATATTTTATTTTAATTTCAAACGAAAAATTATGCATCTCTTCCGATCAATATGAATACAAAAAATAATACCATAATTATATATAAGATTGATCAATAACATGCACATATGTGTTTTTTCGTTGAAATTTTAATAAAAATATAATTGGAGGGAGCAATTTGAAGCACCCCTAAAACATAAGGTCTCAATTGATATAGAGAAATTGATATAATGTCTTAAAGCACGAGGTTATTATACACTCCTTTTTCCTTTTCCCTCGATCCTCTTTGTTCCAAAGTTTAATCATACATTTTCATTGAGAGAATTTATGAATTTTATTTTCATTTTTTATAAACATAAATTATTAAAAACTTAAAAAATGAATTTAAAAAAAAAATCTAAACCTAAAAAAGGCTTATAATAAGAAAATTTATGTTAAAACAGTTGTTTTAACAAACAAATAACATTTTTAACTTTACAACTCTTCTATCAAAAATTATTTTAAAAACTATTTTGATAATCATAAACCGAAACTATATCTATCCCAAACAATATCTTATTATAAAATGGTCGATAGTTTTCGATTATGTTATCTTCTCAGTAACATTTGAATACATAAAGAGAATATTTAAACCGTCTGTTCAACAGCCAAACAAATGAACAATAACTATAAGGGCACGTTTGGTTGGGGGATTAAGGTGGGATTGAGTTATTTTATTCCCATCTGAATAGTTATTACTCATTTGGATGGAGAGATTTACTATTCATGTGTCATTAAGGTAAGATAAAATTAATCATAATCTTATATTTTTTGTCTTACTTCTTCCATGAGATATAATCTATCTCACCCATTTAAGACTAAATTTTTTCTTTTTGCCTTATTTACCATTGAATAATAACAATAATTACAGTAATAATAATAATAATTATAATAACAGTGATAGTAATTATTATAATAAATATGATTATCATAATTATTATAATAATAACTATAATAGTAATGATAATAATTACGATTATCATAATTATAATAATGTATTCTCTTTAATCTCTTTTTATCTTATCACATGTTAATATTAATCATTTCTTACTATACCTCTGTCAGTTAACCAAACAGACCTTTACTCGAATTTGTTACCACGGGTAAACCCTTAACTCACATACATTTCTACTGCCGGGCCAACCCCATGAATAAGACCCGTATAATTCGGGGAATTTACGGGACGGTTAACCCATTAACCCGTCCCAATGGCTCTTTCTTCTCCTCTGTTATCCACAAAATGTCCACGTGTCCTTATTCAAGTCGGTTTAGGCTCCCATTCTCCCTGCTCCACTCTATTCCTCCCTTCTGTCATTTTCCCCTGAAAATTTCCATAGTAAACAAAGCAATTCACCGAGAAAATTCTGCTCGTCTCTTATCGAGCTCCAATATCAACCCATAAAAGGAGCCGTCATTTTCTTCCCAAACTTCCCGTCAAAATTCGAGCTGCAAAAGAGGATTTTCCCGAGATATATTTTTTTCTAAAGAAAAACCTTCTGGAGCTACGAAACTAATCCACGAAACATTCTCAAAAGCTCATGCGAACCAAATTTGCTAAATGACCCTCGCAATACCCAACCCTAATCCTCACCAGCTCTCATTCTTCATCCAAACCCCAAATTTCCCTGTCCACCGGTGCTTCCTCTCCGGAGAACGGAAATTTCTCCATGGCCACCGCCAGTTCCTCTCCGGGCACCGGAGATTCCCCTCAGTCTCTCGGAAAATCAAAGCCAAGGCCAAGGAGCTCATGCTCGGCAACCCCTCGGTGACCGTTGAGAAAGGCAAGTACAGTTACGACGTGGAGACCCTAATCAACAAGCTGAGCAGCCTCCCGCCACGTGGAAGCATCGCGAGGTGCCTCGACATCTTCAAGAACAAGCTCTCCCTAAACGATTTCGCTTTGGTGTTTAAGGAGTTCGCGCAGCGCGGCGACTGGCAGCGGTCCCTCCGGCTGTTCAAGTACATGCAGCGCCAAATCTGGTGCAAACCAAACGAGCACATCTACACGATCATGATCAGCCTGTTGGGCCGCGAGGGGCTCCTCGACAAATGCGCCGAGATATTCGACGAAATGCCCAGCCAAGGCGTGGCGCGCAGCGTCTTCTCTTACACGGCGTTGATCAATGCGTATGGGAGAAATGGTCAGTATGAGACTTCTCTTGAGCTTCTTGATAGAATGAAGTGCGAGAAGATTTCGCCGAGTATTTTAACTTATAATACTGTTATTAATGCGTGTGCTAGGGGTGGTTTGGATTGGGAGGGGTTGTTGGGGTTGTTTGCGGAGATGAGACATGAGGGGATACAACCTGATATTGTGACTTACAATACATTGCTTAGTGCTTGTGCCGGTAGGGGTTTAGGTGATGAGGCAGAAATGGTTTTCAGGACTATGAATGAGGGTGGGATAGTTCCGGATTTAATGACATATAGTTATCTTGTCGAGACGTTTGGGAAGTTGGGTAGGCTGGAGAAGGTGTCAGAACTTCTTAGGGAGATGGAGTCCGAAGGGAATTTGCCCGATATCACGTCATATAATGTGTTGTTGGAGGCCTATGCGAGTTCAGGGTCTATTAAGGAGGCAATGGGGGTGTTTAGGCAGATGCAGGCAGCAGGGTGTGTGCCAAATGCCGCTACTTATAGTATTTTATTGAATTTGTATGGGAGGAGTGGGAGGTATGATGACGTTCGTGAGCTCTTTCTTGAGATGAAAGCCACCAATACGGAGCCTGATGCTGTTACTTATAACATTTTGATACAGGTTTTCGGGGAAGGAGGGTATTTTAAGGAGGTGGTTACATTGTTTCATGATATGGTTGAGGAGAACGTCGAGCCAAATATTGAGACTTACGAGGGTTTGATATTTGCTTGTGGGAAGGGAGGCCTCCATGAGGATGCCAAGAAAATTCTACTACACATGAATGAGAAAGGGATCGTGCCGAGTTCCAAGGCTTATACCGGGGTTATTGAAGCGTATGGACAGGCTTCATTATACGAGGAAGCTTTTGTTGCCTTTAATACAATGAATGAAGTGGCTAGTAAGCCAACTGTTGAAACTTATAACTCACTGCTTCACACATTTGCAAGGGGTGGACTGTATAAGGAGTCCGAAGCAATTTTGTCCAGGATGAGTGACTCTGGTGTTGCAAGGAATAGGGATTCATTCAATGCCGTGATTGAAGCCTTCAGGCAAGGAGGCCAGTTTGAAGAAGCGATCAAGACTTATGTTGAGATGGAAAAGGCAAGATGTGATCCGGATGAACGGACCCTTGAGGCTGTCTTAAGTGTTTACTGCTTTGCAGGGCTCGTTGACGAGAGCAAAGAGCAATTCCAGGAAATTAAAACTTCAAGAATATTGCCCAGTGTCATGTGCTACTGTATGATGCTGGCTGTTTATGGAAAGACTAACAGGTCAGTGTTCACTCATTTATTCAACAACTTTTTTCCTTTTTCTTTTTATTTTGCAGTTTGTAGTCACAAGAGTAAATTTCATATGTTAATCTGCATTAAATAGTCATGATCACGAATGAGAATGAGTAAAAACTATAGCACAAGGGATACAATTATATATCAGAATGTGAGAGAAAACAAAAGCTATCCTAATCCATCCCTGGGTTTGATCTTAATCTGATGTTGACCATAGTCATAGAAAAGTTTGGAAAAAAAGGTCTAGAACTATGCAACTTTTCTTTGGCTTAATTTCGTATTTCAAGGATGGGTGGTTACATACTTTTGGGTTTTGGTTTAATGAGATTTTTTTTTAAATGATAAAGATATCATAGACCTCTTTGAGATTCTATCTTGTAGATAGCCTTTTGTACTTGGTGGCACCCTTTATTTACTTTTTACTTATAAACAAAAATTCATATTTCACCTTGTGGTTTGGCAGATTTTGTTTTTAATTTAGGATTTTTTCATGACAAATCGAACCTTGAGGTTCCGTTTGTTAGCAAATCAAACCAGTAGATTTGGGAAAATTAAACCCTGGAAATAAATGACCTGAGATGGTGAGGCTTTCCAGTAACCTCATCCATCACGTCAGCTTGCGACTGGCGAGGTTGCTGGGCAGCCATCATGAGGCTGCGACAACGAGGCTGCCTAGCAGTCTTACCATCACAGGCTGACGCGATGGCTGAGGCTAGTGGGCAGCCTTGTCATTGCAGGCCATTCAATTTCAGCCAGAATTTGATTTCATAGTTCGATTTGCTAGTGGATGGAACCCTAGGGTTCGAGTTCCCATGAAAAATTCCTCAAGGTTTAAAATGAAAGCCGCCAAAACTATAGGGTGAAATATATAATTAAGCATTTTTTATAATTTTGTCCCTGGTAGGTAGACCTGGTACCTTGATAGTGTTAATTATTTCCCTCTTGAACAACAATGCATGTCTTCAGCGATGATCGCACTAACTAGGGTTTAAAATGCTGGAGTCATCAATTCTGTTGTAAGTTTGTTAACGTTGCAGCAACGAGTTCAAAGGAAAACCTGGTTAAGAGTTGTATTATCATCGCAGCATATGCCAAATTGTCAGTATTGCTGCTGAAATGATTGGTGGTTTTACTGATTTGAGAGCAGATCTTAGAGCATTTACATGCAAAAAGTTCTTGGCCAACTTTGTTACATGCTGGGTAGAGGGTAATGAAACTTTGTAAAGGTATTTGAATCTCAGAGAGGAAATAAGTGTCTGAATTATTGGAAGAATTGGTTGCAATGAGCACTGAACTCATGGTTTCACCATGAATCCAGATGTGAAGTAAGGTGAAGATTTTGAAATCTGGAAGATATAGGAGTTATTTGCCAAACATATCTACCTAATTTTATTTATCCTGATATGACATGCCAGCAGTTCATGGTTTATTTTGATTGATCTCAGTGGGAAGTTGTAACTTTAGGTATATGGGAGAGAAAAAATGTTTTCTGCAGAATAAACAGTGTTTCTTCTGTCTGGGTGGTGTAGTTGGTTATCACACTAGATGTTCCCAGTTTGAACCTGGGCTCAACACCTACCTATTTCCTTTTTACTTATTAGAAAAATGAGTCTTTAAACCTTCTAACTGGTTGATGTTTGGATATGGATTCGGACACAATCAAATAGATCAGAGATCCTCTTTTCAACGCCTCACTTTGATGGAGATAGTAACGTGATGTGGTAAAGCAAGAAGCAAGATGATGTGATACAATCTATTCCCAGGTAGGAGTTGAGGGCTTAGGGTGATACTTCATGTGACATGATAAGTCTGAAGTCACACATCATCATGAGATGTGTTTCTGCTACTAGTTCCATGGAAAAGTTTTAAGATATTTAGGTTGCAAGATTCATTTACGCTGTTGTGGTGTACTAAGCATATAATCATATTAAATTCAATAATCTTCCTAGCAAAAATATGTTGAAGGGTAAGAACATAGTACATCCATTTTTGAGTCAGGTGGCCAGTATGGTGATATTGTCACACAGGAGAAAGAAATCGATCATATGATTTGGATATCCATGGGACTTGCATATTAGCAGCTTAGCTTGAGAAGGAGTTTAGGAGTATGTGCATATGGGCTGTAACAAACTGAGGTCATCTATTCATTTCATTAAATACCCTTAGTTGTGAATAATGATCCTTATGAATTATCCTCATTATTTTTCTTTCTCATTTTCATCTTTATTGTCTACTTCTTCTATCATTTCCTTTATTTTGTCGAAACAGAAGGTATTACCTTGTACATGATTTTGAAATAGAAGTTGTCAATCCAACCCTGAACTGGTTGCCTCTATTGCTCTGCTCTCCCCTAGCATTGAACAATTTTTAGCAATGGATTATTAGTAGTACTATATTGTTCTTTGTTTCTTAGTTCTTAATTTCTTAAAGAATTAAGCTCATGCCTGGAAATTTGTCTTGGAGATGAAAATGTCCTCAAAATCGACTGTGAGATGATGTGTTGCAATGGCTGGTAACTCTGTGAGAAATATGGCTCCCTTGCTGAATTCTGCCTGGGCACCGAAGTAGACAGACCTTTGTGTTTGTTTCCTTAGAACTATACTGAAGAGCAGATGCCCTAAGTCATGATTTTAAAAGATTCACGAGCCTAGATGATTTGTTTGTAGTTGTATTTATGTTGGAATTGTATTTCTTATATCATTAGGGGATACATGATTTCAACTTCAACACCTTCATGCCTTTTCCGTTGTATTTAAAGTTCAGACTAGGACAATCTTTACGTGGTTAACTATCTTTGGAAACTCAACCATGAAGCTGTTAGGAGGGGAATGCCTTTAGGTTGGCTGTAAATCGTGAATTCTTTCTTGTTTTCCCTTTGCGTACTTGCTACGAACATTTGAATTGCTTTACTGCTCTCATACAATTTTATGTTGTATCACTGCTACTGATCAATTGCCACTTATAAAAAAAAAACTGCTACTGATCAATTGCCAGACAAGCAAAACTCACTGTGAACAAAACTTTTGAAACTTAACACTACCAAACTATATGGGGTCTTAGAGGTCAACTTTTTATTTTATTCTGATTGCTATGAACTAGTTTATGGCATTTCCAAATACCATGAAAGCAGAACTGTCTTGCTACCCTATGTTTGGAAGTTTTGAGAGAGAGGAAAGGAAATTATATGAACGGAAAAGAATGAGAGGAAATGGAGGGGTACAAGTACCCTTTGTTTGGATGCTTAACAATAAAGGAAAAAAAAAAAGGAAATGAAAGGATATTAATAAAAGAAATGTCATAAAATTTAAGGGTGTAATGGTGAGTACAATAAAAGTTTATAGAGGAGGTACGCTCTTCCTCCAATTCCTCCCAATTTTGAGGAATTTAAAAAAATGAGGATACGAAGGGAAATGGAGGAATTCTATGTACCCATCCACTCCCTTCCCCCTCATTAAAATAAAAAAACTCACGAACAAGGGATACATGTACATGTCCACTTCGTTTCCCTTGATTTCCCTCCATTCTCCTCAATCCAAACACACTGTTAATGTCTGGAAATTTATCTTACCTCTTGAGCTCCCTACCTTCAGGTGGGATGATGCCAATGAATTGCTGGATGAGATGTTTACAAACAGAGTGTCAAATATTCATCAAGTAATAGGGCAGATGATCAAGGGAAATTATGATGATGAGACTAACTGGCAGATGGTAGAATATGTGTGCGATAAACTTAACTCTGAAGGATGCGGGTTGGGAATGAGGTTCTACAATGCACTTTTAGAAGCACTTTGGTGGCTGGGTCAGAAAGAACGGGCTGCAAAAGTGCTCAATGAAGCAACAAAACGCGGTCTTTTTCCTGAACTCTTCCGTAAAAACAAACTTGTGTGGTCTGTCGATGTTCACAGGTATCATGGGATCTATTTGGGTATTTCCGTAGTTTTTTCTTCCCAATTACTCTTCTTTTAATCTTGATGTTTATGATTTTGCAGGATGTCTGAAGGTGGCATGTATACTGCAATATCAGTTTGGCTCAACAATATGTACGAGATGTTCACGAATGGAGAGGATCTTCCTCAGATAGCAAGTGTTGTTGTAGTGTGAGTCGTTTTTTCCTCTCTGCAATTCAATTCATGTTCTTCCTCTTGTTGAGATTTTGAGAGAGAGAAAGAGAGACTGGTTGGTGCAGCATAGCCGTTTCTGCTCAGCACAACAGTGTGTTAAATCCCACTTAATCTAGTTGACATTTCCTTTGCCGTCTATCTGGGGTCTTATTATCTATTATATCATCTCATATGGTGTCATAAGTTGCTGCCTCAATCCATATTCTATTTGGAGTCTCTTGTCCTGTACACCCTGAATCAAACCAATGCTTCTTACAGGAGCATTCATTGATCTTTGTTACTCCTGATTTAACCATCTGGACTGGCTTCCCTCATCATGCTTACTGTTTGGGCATACATCAATGAATGAGCTCAATTTGGGCATGTCTGGCTCTTCTAGCAGAAAGAAATTTGAGTTGGAATTAAGGCAGACTGGATGTTCTCCAAGGCGCAGCCAAACTAGGTCAATATTGAAAGTATGTCCAGTGTCAAAGGCATTGCGTACATAAGTGGGGTTACTCTATGGTACCGAAGCCAAAATTTGTCCTTGTATGGTGACGACCACTAGGTCTGTTGCGGTAAATTAACGGCTTTCATGAATAGAGGGAAGGCTATTATATACATGGATGGTTTCTGTTGTAATATTATATACAATTGATTCTTTTATACTCCGTATTTCTTAATAAAATCTGGTAGATATGTCAATTGCATGACATGACACTTCAGTTTTCGTACTAATGGTTATTTTCTCTTTAGCAGACGAGGGCAAATGGAGAAAAGCTCAGTTACAAGAGATTTTCCTATTGCAAAGGCTGCCTATTCATTCCTGCAGGAGAATGTGTCAACTTTATTTTCTTTCCCTGGATGGAACAAAGGTCGAATTGTCTGTCAGCGGTCTCAGCTCAAGCGGATTCTGTCTGGCACAGAATCGTCTTCTGATGAGTCTAAAAAGGATAAACTAATTATGTTAAGTAACTCACCCTTTTCTGATTCTGGTACAAGAACGTCCATAAGTGATGTAAAGAGTAGCCGACATGATAGCACTAGTTCTGGAACAAGAATGAAGAAAGGAACACAGCTTGTGACTAGTAAAGTTTGAATTGATATGAAAAAATCCGTTCATTAATTTTCAAGGCTGGAGAAATCTTCTCCTCCTTATTTCAGTTGAGAGAAAGTGAACAGTCAAGGATTGTTGGTGGAGACTGGAGACTGAATTTATGAACCCGGGACTCACTGCCAAGGAAAATATCAGCTTGTCAAATAGCCCGGAATACTCGAAAGGAAGATGTGGTGGTCTTATATATTAGTTGATGAAGCTCAATTGGCACTGTTGTTTGCTGGTATGATTCTAAGCAATAGATTCTGGGCTGTCAATTCAGTTGGTGGGAAGAGCTGACGATGAGAAGGATTGTGATTTTGTAGCTGTAGATTATTCTTTTTCTTTATATATACACACACACGTTGATGTGCGTTATTTATTTTCCACAACAATTTTTTTTTTTCTGAAAAGAGTTGGAAGTGTAGGTTAGTGTAAAATCATCTAACATGTTACATGCTTATGATACAAAATTGAAATTACACTAAAGAAGTAGATAATAAATAATTACAGTGAGATTTATACTCCGTTCGGAACAAATAAATTTTTTATAAAATTCATTTTAAATTTTGTAGTTGTTATTTTTGGAAAAAAAAACTTTAGAATTTATTTTGTAATAAATTCACTATAAAATTAAATTGGCTTGTAGCATTTTTTATCAAAATGAATAGAATTTATAAATGAATTTTACAAAATGAAAAGTAAAAGGCTATGTTGGTCAAAGTACTTTATTTCTCTTGGTTTGTCTTTTCCTTTTTTTTATTCTTTTTTGAAATTTTTATTTATTTCAAATATTTTAAACATAAAAATTTAAATGAATTTTGCAATTTTAAAATAAGAGAGCCAAACACTAAATGAATTTTATTTTCATTTGGTTCCAAACAAACTCTTAGAGTATTTTATAACAAAATAATTTTATAAATTTCATGGAATTCATTTGTAATTCTATAGTTATTACGTTTGGAAATATTGAAATATAGAATTTATTTCGAAATGAATTCACCATGAAATTAAGATAGTTTAATGCAAATTTTATATAAAAAAAATGATGATGCAAATTTTATCAAAAAAGGATAGAATTTGCAAATAAATGTCACAAAATGAAAAGTTAAAAATTATATTGACCAAAAAGCTCTCTTTCTTTATTGTTTTGAATTCTTCTGGTATTCTAAACAATTCAAACATGATTAAAAAATCAAACATAAAAATTCGTTTCAATTCATTATATATATATATATATATATATATATATATATATATATATATATAAATTTATTTTAAAAAAATGAATTTTCTTTTCAAAAATTTTACTGAAGAATTTTTTAAATCTAAACACATTTTAAGTTCTGCTTATAATCTCATCCGGAGCAAACTTTTCTTTTCCATTTTTCATGGAAAAATCTGCATTTCCATTAACCGAACAGAAACAAACATACAAGTAACATACATATACATTTTTTGTTTTTCAAAATATTAAATTAAGTGCAAGCTACTACCAAATTTTACAATCATGAAATTCACTTTTTTTGCCTTTCTTTTCTAGCCTTCGATAGGTGTAACACATTTGTAGGAATGAACGAACTCAGAAAAAATATCCACCGAGATAATTTTTATCTGTATCGAATATAAAACTTATATTTACATAGAAGTGAAATTTTAATTTATAATTTTTAAAATTTTTATTAATAATATTAATTAAATATATACAAATATTACTAATAAAATTATCAAAATTATTAAATAAATTTCTACTTCAATATAAAAATAAAATTTACATTTAATACAAACAAAAATTTCTCACATAAAAAACCTTAAGAATATCTGATTCATCGTCCTTGTCCACTTCATCGTCTAGTAAACACTAAATTCAAACATTCAGTGTTGAGGACAATTTTATGGATTTAAAGCAACCATGACTTAAAATGGGTCTGTACATGAGCGAGCCTCAAGAACTTAAAATGGGCCTTCTACCTGAACGAGCCTCTTCGATTTAAAATAGGCCTCAAGATATTTTCTTTGGTGAACATACCCATCGAGATTGGCAAGCATCCTACTTGGGATCGCTAGTCAACTATACAGAAAGCGTGAAACCTAAGCCACGATCGTGGTATTTCTCACACTTGGTTCCCCAAGGAATTAAACTAAAAACTGAGTGAACTACATACTTGATAGGCATCACAACGATTTGGTTATTCATGAAATTTTACATATTTATAATTATATTTGTTTAGTTATTTTATTATTTGAATCCGAACATAAAATCGTTAAAAATCATAAAATACTATTCGTAACCATGAAAAAACTCATCTATTTTTATCCATACCCATTTAAACGGATACGGTTCAGATCAGTTAACTCCGTAAAACCCACGAATTGTCATTAATGTTTACCTAAGAATGACAATAAATAAGTTAACCGTGAAATTTTACATATCCATAATCATAATCGCTTAGTTATCTTGCTATCCAAATCAAAACCAAAAACCGTTAAAAATCATGAAATGCTATCCGTAACCACAAAAATCAATTTATTTTTATTCATACCCGCTTAAACGAATACAGTTTAGATCAATTAATCTCAAAAAACCCGCAAATTGTCATCCTACTAATTGCTTAGGTGTTGGTTTGGACCTCAGGATAGATATGTTATGCCTAGACCCAGAATTGGATGGAATCCTAGTATCAAAAAGCAAAAAACTGATTGAAATATTAAATGAAAAATAAGTATATTTAAAACTCGAAACCAAGTCCCAGAATCTTTGATACCATAATAAAAAATATAATTAAGTTATATATTATCTCAAAAAGTTAAGATAATGGGAAATAACACTGTAATTAAAAAACATAATTAAGATTTAAATCACCAATTTGAGATATTGTAAAAAAAATACCAATTTGAGATATTAAAAAATAATGGAATTTAATGCCAAAAAATAGAGCCCAAGTGAAAACATGGAAACAAACAGAGTTGGGCGCATTTCCAACTCTGTAGTAGGCTGACCTCTCTTTCGTAACAGAGTTGGTTCTTGGGCCCGGTTGTGCTTTGTTCTTTTTATTTACTTGATCAGCAAAATATAAAAAAAGACAATGAATGCAAAGGCAGCTAATTTTAGATGCTGTGCTTACAAACCAGAGCTCCAACGTAGTATTCCAATTTAACCCTATAGTTCAAATTTATTTTAAACAAAAATAATATATTTGATGATATTTTTTTAAACCACTGAATATATAAGTTTACCACCGAACGAGTTATTTTACAATCGAATGTATTGTTTTCCTATCTAATAAAGCATGATACCTCACTTTTAAACGAGTCATTGTAAAACTTATAAATAATTTAAAAAAATTAAATTAATAACCTCTAGAGGTATTTTGTAATAATGAATCAACGGGTATTTTTAAAAGTACACCCCCAATAACATTGAAAAGAGTTCTATGAAATCTACATTTTGACATCAGATTCATTACTGTCAAGTCAATCACCTTCATATATCACCCCTGCGAATTGAGGAGTCTTAGATTTAGATCAACATGTATTCGGACGTTATTGCTGGAGACCATCACCATGAGGAAGCCAAAATTGGTCTCTCTTGCTTGTTTGGAGAGTTTGGCGGCAACCCGATGTGAGGCAAATGTTCCATAAGCGAAACGTATCGAAGAGCCGACAAATGGGCGTTGACATAATTAAAGATTTTAATAATTAAATTTTAACTGAGTACTTGATAAAATGACTCATGTGGATCAATACTAAACATCAAGGGTTTAATTACGACAATTTAAATTTTAATTATTCAAATAAAATACAGATAATAGTTGAAGAAAAACGAAAATAAAATTCACTAATTTTGATTAAATAAATTGTGACTCAACTATAACTTTTGATCTAAATTTTAAATGAGCAATATTGATTTAACTGTAAATTTGACTAAAATGAAAAGGAATCTATTGCAGAGATCCTTTTCCGCCGATATGCATCTTGTTGCCGTATGTCCACTGTGCTCAATATATAAAGGAGTGCTATCAGCCCCAGATTTAAAATCAATGTGATGCCTTCTTGGACAGTGATTTAGCTTATAGGCAGCCACTAGGAGGACACCACTACACGAGAAAAAAAATTATTATTGTTCCTTGTGGGCTGTGGCACTTAAAAGCGGAGAGGAAAATACATTATTGAAATATACTTGTAGTCAACTAAAAGAGAAAAAAACCCATTAGATCAAAGTAAGCTACGGACGGATGATGGAGCACCTAATTTTACCCAAAAAGGAATGCAAAAACATACTTGAGGAAGATAGGGAATCTTCAACAAGGATATGATAGGGATGGATGTGTTCACCCACTTTACATCCTTTTACATGCGTGATGGCTGAGATTTCTGACCTTCTTTTCATCTTTTTGGGAGATTGATGATAGCTCATTTTCTTTGACACTAAGAAATTAAATACTTTGGATTTCAATCGATAAAAAGAATGTCAGAGCACATGCTCAGAATGCAAAAGTATCAAAGAGAGAGATGTGAAAAAAAAGGAAGAAAAACCTATCAAACCATGAACATAGGTGTTGCACATACAACAATTACGATGAATAATACGAAAAACAAAGAGATAAAGAAAGTAATTAAACACACGGATTTAACATAATTCGGTAGTATGTTTATGTCAATGGGAGTAAACAGCGACTAAATTTCACTATATCAAATCAAGGTTACATCATATGTATTTATATTAATCCTAATCGTATAGAAGTATTAAAAAATTCCTCATATACCCTTGTACCGTATCACAGGGGTGTTGCTCCGGACCCCAATCTATTAATCGTTTCTACCAATAAAACAATAAATTCCAAGCTCAAAAGAACTGATGTCGTCATTCCGCTCCATTCCACTTGGTACGTTACACTTTTTTCGCTCTATTCCGTTTCACTCTGACATCATCCTTAATTTCTTTGTAAATATGTTCTACTTAATAGAACAATATACTACAACAATAAATGACATTCTATAATATATCCATACACTTTCGTAGCGGAGATAAACTTCTCTCCTAATATAATAAAGTGAATCCGTATAGGATTAGCCCTAATTCCTCTCTCCAATCTCTTATCTTCCTATGTGATGATCCGACAAAGAATCAAAATGTAATGCCATACTGATAATTATCATCAGTCATGCAAAACCCAAAAGCTGTTTTGGATTGGAGATAAGCCACACAATATATTAATTATTAGTTATACGGCTATACCCACCATCTCCTCATGGAGAAATATGGCAATGGATTCTCTTTGAGGTCAAAAAGTTCCCAACTGAATTGCCTATTGTTGATTGGATTGGATGGTAATCATTATGTTTTTGACATCAATCAAAACCTGTTTTAAAGGATTAGTTATATGAATGATAATACATGTCGAATTTTGAGATTTTTGTGTGATTTTTAAATTTAATTTTTATCAAAATTAGATGATTAACGATGACGAAATTGTTTAATAACTTTAATCATCATAGTCACATGTGATTGTGAGATTGTTAGACTTCTTCAGTTATTATAAAGTTACGATGGTAAGGTTGTTATCAATCGTGCCATATAGTTAAGGTTACTAGGCAACTTCAACAACTTTGTCATTTAAGGTTGACGCAATAATTAAGGTTATTTGACAATTTGTCTTCCCATGTCATTCAATTTCTATTAGGATTCAATTTTTTCAAATCTTATGGTTAAGCTTGCTAATGGAAAGAATCTTAGGATTTGATTTGCCACAAAAAAATTCCTTAAATTTCAAAATGTAATCCGCTCAAACTATACGGTGAAGTATTAATTTGAACTTATTTTAAATATAATATATCTGACTTTACTAAATAGAAATTTTATGGATTGAAGAGCGTCCTATATAGTTAGATTTAAATTTTGAATCTCTTCATTTTAAAAATAAAATAAAATAAAATTTGTGATGCGATTGAAATCATATATATCATCAAGTAAAAAAAAATAAATTTATATTTATCATAGTAACATAAACTTAAATTTTATCTCAATTCTTAAACAGATCCAAATCATCAAATATATTTCAAATTTTATTGAATTAATTCTTATGAACATATAACCTACTTAACATATCGGTGGGGTAGGGGGTGGCGCAAAAACATTGGGAAAAGAGTGAAGGTGGTGGTGGAACCCCACTAAAAACTTATCTTACCTTATCCTTCTAGATGCCTCCCACAATGAAAGGCAATTAAACAAAAGGGAACCCCGTGTTAAGTCTAGATAAAAGGAAGAAAATATATTCTTTTTTATAATAAAAACAGGTCTCCTTCTCTATTCAACGGTTTTTTTCTGCGCATGTTTTTTTTTTTTTTTCATTCTTGCAAAAAAATTGGTAAAATGATAAATTACGAATTTGATAGTAATAAATTATAACTTATTAGATAAATTTTTATTTTTGATGGTTGTATTTTATTTTTTATACAATTTTTTAATTTCATAAAATAAAATATAAAATAAATTAACATCTATTATGATATTAATTATATATGATTATACATAAACGGTTGAGATTTCGAGCTTATAAAAACTCGAATACATAATATCATTATTATTCAGCAAATATATTTAAACGAAACGTAATAAACAAATGAAAAATGATTGTTTAGGTTATCATATTATCTTTTTGAAAAGTCAAGTTGCACAGACAAGTTTATTTGACCAGATTCATCAGATAACATATTTTTCCACGAAATGTCTCCGACACTTTCATGTGCAATGTCGATTTACCTTATCAAAAAGTTAAAAAACCACATGATTCATGTGTTTTTTTTTTTAACTATAATTCGATGCAGTAAAGTTCACTTCATGGACCCTATAGATTAAAAAATCGACGGTCAAATGGTTTATAAATAGGGTTAGTATATGAATAAAATACACTTAACCCGCATCATTATTACGCTCTACTTTAATAATTATTTTTTGGTTTCTGTAAATCAGAGTTGACATTATTATGACGTGACATTAATAATTTTTCTTTAAATTATCAAAAAAATCTTCACCACATCAAAAATTAAAAAAAAACAGTAAAATATTACCATATACACCTTGCTCCATTCCTTGTTAATTAAGGAAATTTTTTTTTTCTCATGCATTGTTTCATGGTAAGAATTTTTTTTATTAATTTAAATGTTATGCGTAAGAACTAAATACATCGTAATAGTTTATTATTTGAGTCTATTTATATAAATTATTGTGATACATCCTATTCAAACACATAATAGTTATATTCGATACATTTTTATTGTAATTTCTTTCTTTATAAATTTTACGATAAAAATATTATGATAAAAAACTATTAATTTCATTCATCATTATTATTCATTCGTACAATTTTAATGTTAAAATGATAATTTTAAAAAGGTTAATCAGTAACAAACAACACCGCTTCCTAAACTCGAAATGACTTTTTAGATGATTTCAAGCTTTATTTACCTTAAAATTCTAGTTCGGATCTTAATCTAAATAGAAATAATAACAATAGAGTAGGAAATAAAATTAAAGTAATTAAATATTGTTGATCTCCTACTTCGCCCTTCCTACATGACATAAGTATTAAACGAACCGTTGATTGACACGTGGCAATGGAAGACACCAATAATTTACCACGAAGTTTACAATTTTACACGCACACGTTGTGCTCACTTATAAATATACGCGCAGCTGAAATCCACTAACATACATCAATAATCTTCTCTCTCTATTTGTTCTTTTCTTTCCCTTTCGCTATGCAATTGTACGGCTAAAGATTCCTTCTAAAATTCTTTAAAAAAAGGAGGAGAGAGAAAGGAAAGCAATGGCTGGCTTGTGCGCCACCACCGTCTCCGGGACGTGTTCTACGGCTAGCGGCGGCGGAGGAGAGATCATGCTGTTTGGGGTGAGAGTGGTGGTTGATTCGATGAGGAAGAGCGTGAGCATGAACAATCTCTCTCAGTATGAGCAGCCTGAGCTCTTCAAGAATAACGACAACAACAATAACAGTAGCAAAGAGGATGTGGCTACTGGTTATGCCTCTGCCGATGATGCTGTTCCCAATTCTTCCGGTGGAAATCGCGAGCGCAAGCGAGGTTTCATTCAGATCTCTCATCATCTAAATCTCTCTGTTTGTTTTTTGTTTTGTTTTAATATCTCAATTTGGTGATTTGATTCCTGACAAAATATTCTTTTCATTTATGTTTTTTTAGTTATTTGATGATTAGATTTACATGTTGTCTAAAGATTTGTGATTCTAACATTGCTAGTCCAAAAATTATTGGTTTTCATGTCCAAATCTTTTGGCTGTTGAGTATTCTATTTTCTTTTATCATTGAAATTTTGTTTCGATTTCGTTGTTTTCTATTCAATCGCAGCAATAGGTTTTCCTCCTTTTAATAAGTACCAAAATATTTGTTGTTTTATGATTATTTTAATTGATTGCCCAAAACAAGAAAGGATTTCCATTATTTTGGGTCAAATTTTGGTGCTTTATGATCATTATTACCATATAAGTTAGTTAATTGTTACAATTGCGGATCGTGAATTCAGGAATTCCATGGACTGAGGACGAGCACAAGTTGTTCCTGCTTGGATTGCAGAAAGTAGGTAAAGGAGACTGGAGAGGAATCTCTAGAAATTTCGTGAAAACTCGAACACCTACTCAAGTTGCAAGCCATGCTCAGAAATACTTTCTCCGTCGAAGCAATCTCAATCGCCGGCGCCGCAGATCTAGCCTCTTCGATATCACCACCGATACGGTAACTTTTAAACCACCACCTCCGTTTGGTTGCTGTGAAAGTTATAATGAAATTTTTGAAGAAAATCGAAAAAAATTATCCTCGATATGTGTCTTTGGTTGTTCTCATAATATCTTGAATCTTCAAGGCAGAGTAGGTGATCCTTTGGTTCTTGATTTGGAAAAAAAAATGAAAACTCAGATTTGAAGAAGTGATTTTTTCTAGGTTTTCTTCATTTATCAGTAACCAAATGGAGCTTAATTAAGCCTATGAGGCTTCTTTTGGTTGTTGAGAAAGAGGAGGAAAAGAAGATTTTGGGGTTGTTTGGAAGGTGATCACAATCCCTTAACTTTAACACTAAAAACTTGATCACTATGTTAACTGTAGCCTTGGTGTCTTAACGAAGATAGTTGACTTTTAAATGCCAAATAATTGTTGGATTAGGTGGTTGCTTGATGTTTAACGGAGTTTATCTTCTTTTTAGATCTCAAGCTTTGATCAAGCTTAAATCAAAATCTTAGCCTTATATATTTTTTCCTGCATATTCTTGGCAATCGAACAGATATTAAGCCCCTTTTTTTCTTGTATCAGGTCACAGCTATTCCAATGGAAGAAGAGCCACCAGTCCATCACCGGGACAACACAGCTCAGTCACATCCATTGCCACCTCCGCCATCTGAAACCAACAATGTTAGTGGATTTCATGTGATGCCAGCTTTCCCCATGAATGTCAATAGCGTAGCATTACGAGTCCCAATCGAGAATCCGATGGAAAATCTAACACTAGGACAAGCTGATCAAGCAAATAATGCATCAACAAAGCTCATCCGTCCAATTCCAGTAGCTCCTCGAGCCTCAACAATATCCAATCTTAACTTGAATTTGAAGTCACCGATGGATCCCTCTCCGTTGTCACTCAAGCTGTCTTTGGCATCCGTTCAGAGGGAATCGTCGTCCTCAAGGCATTCAGCGTTTCAGGTGATGTCAAGCTTCAGCAGTGGAGATAGCAATAGCATCATCAGTGTTGCTTGAGAGAAGGTGGAAAGGAAGGTGCATAACTAGAGAAAAACATGGGATTAAAGAAAATAAGGTAAATTAAGTCACGGAATTTGATCCGTTTGTTTTCGTTGTACAGACCAGAAATTGGCATGTCTTATTGTTTTGTGCTATTCCCTTAGGTTGTTTTTTTTTTTTTTTTTTTTTTTCTGTTTATGGTTGTAGCTGATATAACCCGAAAATAACAAGTACTTTTTGTTCATTTACTGGTCTTTTAAGTGGGTGTGCTTTTAACTTTCTTGTGGTTTTCATAGCTTTATGAAGGAAAATATAAAAGATAGGTCAGTTGGTAGGGATGCATTTTCCTTATCTTTAGGAACAACATAGATAGGCATTGGAAATTTGACCGTATGTTGCTTTTGGATTTATGGCTTGATTCGTCTTTAATTAATATGCTTAGCCAAAAAAAAAAATTAAAGGCCATTTACCTAATGCCTTTGTAGACCATCTCTAATGATATGTTTGGATTGAGAAAGGAATGGGTACCTTAATTTCTTCATAAAATTTACAAAATTTAATGAAGAGTACGCCTACTTCTTTTCATTCCCTTTGATCCAAACACAATCCGAGCCCATAATTCTGTAAGAATACTCTACCCTTCCCAATTATTTCTTCCAAACCAGTAACCCAATATCTTTGCCAATCACTAATGACACTTCCAGCTTCAGCTCTGCCAAAGTTCAGGATCCACCTAAGCTCAAGTGCAGTACCTAAGAACGTGGGAGGTGCCAGACGAAGTTTGGGTTCCTCGAAACTTGAATAGCAGAATAGTGGCATGCAGAAAATTGAGTAGTACCATAGAAGTAGAAATGAAAATTGTGAAAAATTTGATTGCTTTTCGTGATTTCGTTGATTATTACCTCTATATGATCGAGTGAGGTGAAAGTTGAGGGTGTCCTCTTTATCTTTATAGTTAGAGTGAACGGGATAGTCTTACGTAGCCACCGATAATTGTGCCAAATGGGCAATGTTTGACCTAAGACAGAAAATTTCCCCTATTTGGTATCGTAGAGCTGCATTCCCCCTTTAGGATCTTAAATACATGTGGCGAGCTGCTTCGTCAAAGCAAATGTGTGGTTATTCTTCTCTACATGTTCAATTCTTTGCTTCATCACTATTCACTAGCAACCTGCTTTCTCCTTATTCAGAGGCTAATGGAGTATGTCATTTTTCAGCCATTTTTTTTTATTGGTTCGAGTCTAAATCATTAGATTTAAACCAGTTAAAATTTTTACCGGTAATCTTGAGTAGTTTTATTGATAATATCAATATAAGTATAGAATCCAAAAATTAATATTACTAATCAAATTTTTAATTAATCTAAATCATTGAATTTAAATTTAAAAAAATGCTCCCATCTTAAAAAGAATCCTAATACAAGGTGCTCCACTTCAAGACCCAAAACACATCAACCAGATCTCACACATTCAAATAACTACTACTAGTATAATTAGAATATTTGATAACCACTAAAGTTTCAGTTGGCCAACAGACTTAACCATTTCAAGATGATTGGCAATGGCCTTGTTCATACGGAAAAATAAAAAAAGAAAGTAAAGAAAGAAAAAAATTGCTTTTGAAAATATTCTCTCTGTCTGCTTTCTTTGCGTTTTATCTGTTTTAAAAACTGCTTTTAACTATAGGAAAATTCTAGGGTCGTATTTACTTTTGTAAAGGAATCCTTTTTTTATATCACAAAATGACAATCAATTATCATAAATTGATAGTGTTATCATGAAATATAAACAAATAACATTTACCATGTAATGATATCGATTACTATGGATAAATACCGATTTGTATCATAAAATGATAATCAAATACCATAAATTGATATTACATTACCATGAAATATAAACAAATAACATTTACTACATAATGATATCAATTACTATCAATTATACCGATTTACCATAAAACGAAGTAAATTAATTACTAGCAAGATACAATTCTTTTTCTACCAGGGGCTGTAGTTAGACCCGACCCTTAACTAGATAGCCATAAAGGGCACCGATTGTGCTCCTCTTCTCATTAAGTCCCAAAATCCATCTCAACAACCATAAACGATAGAGTAATCATTGGTAACCATATATTTTGTCCATCATTTTTGTCTATCAATAAACCCAATCAATTATCATCTCATGCGAAAATTTTAAAGTTCTCGTTTTTGCTCTTATCCAAATCTAACCATTAACACTCAAAACTTCTCAGGTATTTACACCCGGATGAACAAAGGAATTGGATGGTTATATCAGCACTCATAAATGATATATTGTGTATCAAACAGATAATTATGGCGCTGAACAAGGCGACAAATAGCTTACTGACAACGAGAACAAAACGTGTGCAATTTTTTTAGTGTTCAATTCTCCATATGCAATAAATTCAAAGCAATACACAGTTCTTGTATCTCCGTGAATTAATGAGGAATATTAAATTACAATAATTGACGTGACACAAACATAATTATTTTAAATGATATGACACAAACTTACTATTAACACCACCAACTAAAAAATTTCAAACTGCACAAGAATCCAAATCTATTGGATAGATTGGTTAGGTGAGTTTAAACTTTATACAGAGCTGGTGATGTAAGAACATAGAAATGTAGTATGTCACCGTAATTTTCAGTTCTTACCTTGACATGCATCATGAACTCTGGTTCCTTGTGGAGAAGGCCCCATGAATCCGGTTACTGTCAGCAAAGAATAAAGACACAGCAGACAATAAAAGAATCTCAAGACTTTATAAAAACACCAGTAAAAAGAGAAACACTAATCATTAACTTCTCCAAGCAACATATATTATCTTATTTTATTCTATACCATTAAGGAAGCAGATGCAACTAAAAACCAACATTAGAGAACGCAATGAAGAAGACAGCTACTTCACCACACGAGGTGGTGGAGGCAATATGTACTGAGCATGCTTCGATGTTTTATGCAAATCATTTTGGTTTTTCTCATGTACCTTCCTGATATAATCAGAAAATATACCATTGTTAATGCTTTTCTCTTCATGAATCACATATGAAGATTCATTACCTCCACCCGGCTGCATCAGGATCGAAATGGGCTGAGCTGCTTTGTGGCTTTTCTGATCTTAAGCTTACCGGAGATCAACCCAGTAGTGGCTCATTAGCACCCATGAGAGACTGTAACAGTGGCTCCAAGACTCACCTTGGCAATAGAAAGAGATGACAATTTAATTATGTTCACCACCATCACAGAGGGACTTGTTGCTTCTCTCCTTAACATGCATGCTTAAATTAACAAAATAATTTCACTACAAAGGCTGTATGAGTTGATTGTAGATTTAAACATATGAAGTGGGTGTATAAATAAGTTCCTATGATACTTGGATTTGAAGCAATGTATGATATCAGATAAGCTGATTCGTCATTTGGGTTCTTCTGGGTTTTGGGGACTCTTTATTGCAGAGAAAGGAACACCAAATTTCTTTAGTGGTTGGATCCTTTTCTAACTCAATGATATGAGGTCCTTTTCCAGATTCCCATATTTTAGCATGGAAGACTATATACGAAGAATCTCTTCCTTCGTACCTATCTGTGTGTGAAATGTGGCATACACAAGGCACAAAATGCCACTGCTGAGGGCCCTAATCACTGCTCTAGATTCTTATGCACATATATTTCCAGATGCCCAGCAAAACTTTATCCATCTCATGATTAACATAATTCACACGAAACAAATAGGTTTTGATTGTAAATTCTTGTCAGTCCTTTTCAAAATGCTGTCTAAGACAGGAGAGCTGATTTCATGATATGCCACTAATGCTATGCTAAACACATGTACATGAGGTTTCTTAAATCTCAAAGTAGTATCATCTCCAAGTAAAGCTGGGTTGAACAGGATTCTTCTACCCGGAATCCACTGTCCGAGTGTTATATTCCAATCCCCATTGCTTTATGAAACCTAGAGGAAGTTCTTGAAAACTCTTTCTCTCACCCTTTCTCTAGCAAGTCAGACACAAACTCTAGGCTATGATTGGTAGAGAGAAAAAGTGAGAGGTAGACGAAAGAAAAGTAAGTGAAACACTTTTCTATCGTTTAGTAGGAAAGGAAAGAAAAATGGGATGGTTGATTTTTTTTTCCACATGTACAAATCATAATCCTCTCAATTTAAGATGACGGGGATCGAGTGGAAGCTAAAAAAAGATAATTTTTTATCATTTTATTATTTCCTCTCACTTCTCTATTATCTTTACCAAACATATGATTAAAAACATCAATCTTCTTATCTCTATTCTTTCCTCTTCCTTCATCCCAATTTTTTTCTCCACCAATCAAAGCCTTAGTGTTGGAAAAGATAATCCTAACATAAAGATAAGTGCATAAACCTGCATTTACTTATCAAAAAAAAATTACTTATAAAAAAAGAGTGCACAAACCTGCATCTAGTGTGGGAACCAGCAACACCTCCACAATAGAAAAAGCCAATTATACTCTACCCACAGGAAGAAAATGAACATAAAAAATTGTAAAAAAATAGACTATGTGATCCAACATCGTTTGAGAACAAACAAGAAACATGTAAATAGCAAATGGAAAAACACTACTTCCTACTAAGCTACTTTTAAGGACATTCATGCGAAAGAAAGTGTTATGAATTACCACGAAAGATTTTATCATTACTCCGTGCCCTTGCCACTTTAATATGCACTAAAAGATATAAAAATATTTCCTGTAGATATAAATTTTGAGGTCTGAAAAAGATTATCCACAAGTTGGCACGACAAAACAGTTATCTTCTGTGACAAGTTCATGACTGAATTGGGTTGAGAACAGAGAATGAATCATGAGAATATGCTGCAAAGATATTTCTCCATATATAATACAAGAAAGCTTATAAACATTTCTCTAAGTTATAAAGTCAACCTTAGCAGGTAGCCGATTGAACTGCATGACTATTCATTGAAGAAAAGAAAAATAGTGTACCTGAGAGATCGATGTAGGAATATTTATTTCTTATTTGGTTGCAAGAATAAAACTTATAAAAAAGCTACATTACAATCTGAACATTTGACTTGCGTCATTCAAATCTCTGCATGGTGCAAACACTGTAATTTATTTATATTGAAGCCAAGGGTTAGGTGCTACATAAGTATAGCCCTGGAAATGTTCACCTGCTGTTGGTGTGGGAGCTGGTGAGTCATCTAGAGGCATTGTTGTCCAGCACTGGTCAAAATTAGCTGTACAGTCCTTTCCACTCACATCTGGCTTGAACTTTGGTTGTAGTTCTCTTGCTTTAAGTTTCTTAAAGTTGATTGATCGAAACCATTTATGACCTTTTATCTCATCCCCTCCACCAGGCCCACTGCCTAACCTTCTTGATGGTTCTTTTTGCAGCAACTGCGAAAACGAAGAAGAATTTTTATTGTCTGCATTTATTACTTTGGAAATTAAAGAGGGAAGAGGCTGAAATGTAAGCATATATTACCCCTTTGAGCAAAGAGTGAGCTTCGCTGCTAAGGTATGGTGGAAGCTTGACTTTTTCTTTGATAATTCTCCGCTGAAGCTTCTGTCTATTTCCATGAGTAAATGGCGGCTGCAGGAAGAAAATGTATGTTATTTAAAGAATAAAAAGACCAGATTGGTAACGCAAGGTAACATTTCCCAGGTCATTAATTTATGCTATTAATGGTCCTGGATCCTGAAAAATTACCCTATTCATTATGTTAAGGAAACTAACTGAAAGAGCAAAAGAATCACACACTTGATTGATCATTCCAGACCCATTCCTAAGTCATCTAAGCCATAAATATTGACCCCAAAAGGGTGTCAATTTGTTCTAAAGCAGCTATCAGCCCAGACCAAGTCAATGCTACTAATTGATTACATAACTTAGATGACAGAAGCAATGAATAAGAATTTTTTCCCAGATGTAGCAATGTATATGAAATGTAGATAACAAAACAGAGATTTCTGGAAATGTATCTAATTATTGTCAAATTCTATGCTCTTTAAAGTATGTAAAACACCCAAGTAGGGCATAATGACTAGCATCTGGGACTTTGTGTAACATAAGCAACAAACAATTTCTCAGTGATCAGAGTAATCTCATGTTTTTTACCTTTTTGCACAGATCTAAATATAATTAATCAAGTTTTCATCCACTTCTTTCGGCCACAAGCAGATAAGATATTACTATTAGACCACGTAATTTTGTTCATGCAATTTCATTTTTAAGTTCCCCAGTTGTTTTTGTTGATAATGTAACCTCCTTTTCCAATAGATAACACTGTTCAATTAGACTCTTAGGCTGTACTTGGTAGGAGAGAAAAGTGAGAGGGAAGAATATGGAGAAGAAAAAAGTAGAGTGGAAAGCACTTTTTCTTTGTTTGGTAGGAGAGAAAGGTGAGAGGAAAGAAATAGAAAGATCCAACTTTTCTTCCCAAGGTTCCAATTCCCATTTTCCCAATTTGAGCAGACTGGAGAAAGTAAATTACGAGAGAAAAGAGATGGGACAGTTATTTTACCAATGCACCTTTACTTTAAACCCTTAATATCATAGTAAAATGATATTATTTGCACGTTCTTTCCTCCCATTATTCAACTATACCAAGTAAGAGAAAAAAACATCCATATTTTGTTTTTTCGCTTTTCCATTTCTCTACCAAGCACATAAATGGCAAAGATTAGTCATTTTTTTACCTTCTCAATTTTCTATCATACTTTTCCATTCTCTTAACTTTTCCATTTTATATCGAGCAAGGCTCCAGTGCTAGAGAATAAAACAGATTATCAATGCCCACGCTCATTATTTATGACCTATGAAGGTTATAACAAGCTAAAATTCGAATCTTTTTGCATATCAAATGTTTCGAAAACAGTACCTGCCCCGTTAGCATTTCGTACAAGAGTATCCCAACACTCCACCAATCTGCATCTTTGTTGTGGCCTTTAGACAGCAAAATTTCTGGAGCCATGTATTCTGTGGTTCCGCACATTGAATTTGATCTGCTCGATTCATCAATTTCCTTTGCCAATCCAAAATCAGTTAGCATAACCTGTATGAAAAAAGGCACATTCAGAAATTAAGCATATTCATTTGACATTAATATCCAAGAACGTAAAAAGCATCTAATGAGTTTTAGTTATGCTCCTGTAATAGAATTGAAGGAATATGCATGGCCATTACATGCCCATCGGCGTCCATGAGAATATTTTCAGGATTGAGATCCCGATGCACAATCCCGCATTTGTGAAGATGTGAAACAGCAGACACTATCTCAGCAGTATAAACCCTTGCCTGATCCTCACTACTCAAAACATACCCAAGAAAGAGAATAAAAAAGGTGAGCATACACCATGACTTAAATTTCTTTAAGTAAAAAAACAATATACCTGAATATGCCCTGCCGGTATAGATGAAAAAAGAGATGCCCACCATTCATAAAATCCAGGATCAGATATAGCTTAGTCTTGGTCTGTAATTTCATGCAGAACAGAAATGAAAGGCAGGTAAGTAGAAGAAATATCTAATGCTTCAGATATAGACTACTTCAGAGAGGAAGGATTCACAAGAATTAACTGTGAACTCTATGGTGTAATGTAACAAAATGTGATATCTTCTTATAGCCATAAATCCCCAGAGCCCTTGTAAACAGTTCATCATGGAACACAGGTGATGCTAGAAATAAATTTCTTTTGCAAATGCAGTAAGAAAAGCAACCCTGGAAACTTTTTTATCATCTCACTGAAGTGGTTAAATGAAAAAAAAAGAAAGAAAAAGAACAAGGTGTCCAATCTCAATTCTTGTAATTTGATTCTTGCATACTAACTGAAGCTAAAACAAGCAATCAAATTACAGTAAAATAACCAATTTTTCCCTCCGCAACTGAAATGGACTCAAATAACATAAGCCACTAATTTTAACAGACAAGACAGAACCAAAAAAGTTCCTGCATGACACCAAATGCTCCACAAAGTATTGCTGTCTTCAACCATCTCACCGTCTTTAGTTAACTTCAAGTTTCATAAGTATCAAACTTTTTTTTTTGATAAGTTTCGTAAGTATCAAACTAAAATTGTTTCATTAAGAATGTGTTTAGTAGGAGTTCAAAGTGGGAAGAAAGAAAGGAAGATGAAAGATAACTAGACAGATAGAAAAGTGAGAAGATAGGCCTTTTCCTTCATGTTGGAAGAAAACACCACTCTTCTCCATTTTCTTTGGCCCCACTTTTTTTCTCCTACTAAACAAACCATTAGGGGCCATTCGATTTCTGGAAAGCAGGATTCTTCTTATTAAAGAATTTAACTTTCCACAAATCAAAATATCTGATTACTAGGGTATGTGATATTCCTATGTTTTTTTTATATAAGCCACCTGTTATGGTCTCTACCCTTTTATTCAACGAAAAACCCAAATTGCAGAAATGATAGAGCTTGGAGCCCCTACAAGACCAAGGCCTCTAAAAAGAGCTCTATCAAAAACCAGCAGAAAAGCCTATCATGGAGGTCTAAAAGCAACAGACCTATCGCAATCATTCTTACATAACAAAGATACTTCTCTATCATATGCTTAATCAGATAATTTGCATGGTATTACTGTTTGTATCTCAACAATAAAACATTAAAGCAATCAACAAACTGAAAAGAATCCAAACCGAAAATTAAAAAAAGAGAGAGAGAGGAATAACATGATCACCTGAAAAGAGTAGCGTAGCTGAACAACAAAGGGGTGGACAACTTTGGTGAGAATATCCCTCTCAGCCTTCATGTAATCCACATGATTCTTCTTGATTATAGTATGTTTCCTCATCACTTTAATTGTATAGATCCCATCACCATCTCCACTGTCATTCCCTTTCTTCCTCACTTGAAACACCTTACCGAATGCACCCTGCCCTATCACTCTCAGAATCTCAAAATCCCCTGGCCCAGTTTTAAAACTGCTACCTTCGGCTTCATTCTCTTTCTGTTCCTCATTTTTATAAGTAATACTTCCATTTTCAGTTTCAATTTCAGTTTCATTTTCAATATCATCCGCTTCTTGGATTTGGAGGGGGATGGGGAGGGAGGTGGAGAGGGTATAGCGAGGGGAGGGGCCCACGAAAGAGTGGGACCGGTTATGGATGACTGCTGGGTCTCCGAGAAAGGCAGAGGGTGCGGTTGATGACGTGGAGGATGGTGATTGGTTGTTGTTGGTGTAAGGGGCCAAAAACTTCATAGAAATCAAAATCTTGGGTGCTAGAAGAAGAAGAGGATGTTGGAGGTGTGATTGTTAGCTTTTTGAGATTGATAGTTAAGAGTGAGTGAAGGCTTTTCTTCTGAGATGTGGAGACCATGTCTTCTGCCTTTTACGCCAGCCAATAAGGCGGCCTATGCGAAACAGAGATTACATTTTACAGAGACAGAGAATAATAGAAGATCACAAATTCACAACCAGAACAGAGAAAGTTAGTAAATAAACTTAGATCCCAAAGAGAGACATATGTTCCAGTGTACAGTTGCAATTATTTGTGGATGAGAGAGGAGAGAGAGATACATTGAACCGTACGTAGAAAGGTTGACTGCATTTTGTGAGGCGCTCCTGCCTCTCGTGGATATCACTCGCCGGTCACAATTTACATGAAAGTAAGGTAGTGGTCGGATACTGTTTTGGTTCAGATATTTAAGTGAAACGTTTATGTTAGAGTGATGTTTCGAATTTAATAGTATTTTATTATATATACATATATATATATATATATAATTATAAATATAATTTTAAAAAAATAATTATCATTTAAATATACGAATTAATTTTATCTAATTTTTTTTAAAATCAATTATAAATATTTTTTATAAATCCAAATTGAGATCTTATCTTACTATTAAATTACTACGTTTTATATATACATATATATATATATTATAATAAAACAATTATCAATTAAACATCAAATGATAAAGATGATGTATCACCCACATCATTCAAAATCTAAATACTAACACAAACAACACTAATATAACAATTTCACCAACATCATCCAAGATAAAGTTGTTGCTTTTTATTTATGAAATTATCCGACCCAATTTGATTAATCCTTAACTGAATTGAAAGAGTGGAAATTCTCAAATTATCATATTAATTTTTTCAAAAATATAAAAGAAATAATATCATAATATTTCGATCAAAATATGATGTTTTAAAATGAAACGAAGTATTGAATTGATTTGTTTCATTTTAGTGCTGAAACTGAAATATTTCGAACGTTTTGATCGAAATAATTTTTTTTTTCAACATTACTCAAAAGCTCTTTGAACCTCACGAAGCTTACACCAAATATCATGGATTTTTGGCGGGAAGAAATAACTCCATAAGTGTGCTTTTAAGCTTTTAAAGAGTATTGTATAATTGATGGACAGTTTATGAAATGGTTTTTCAGTTTACAAAAAGAATCAAAAGTGTAAAAAATCAAGGCTCTTTTACAAAATCTGTTCCAAAAATCATTTTATAAACTTTAACCCATAACTACTGTCAGACCAAACGATACTTATAAGTTAAAAAAAAAAAAGGTGAACTCGAGCCCTAAACGTTAGATCAAAAATAATACTCAAATTTATTCTGATTAGTGATTATGATTTGTAAGCTCTAGTAAGGTCAACCTCACTGAATCAGTGGCAAATGTTTATAACCCTAGGAACCAGTAATTTTCAATCCATTGAAGAAGTATGGCAGAAAGGACAGAGACAACATTGGAATAAATCTATGCGTGAACACGAAAAACAGAACAATTAATCGAATAAATAATATACTGGATCTCTTTACACCGCAAATATGAAGAGAACGCCTATTTTGTTTCTTTTTCATTACAAACAAATTACAACTGCATAACAATGAATTCTACCCCGGAAAAATGAAGCCAATGTGTTTCGTAACCCTCATATCCACACCTTTTGAATAAAGATACAACAGTCACATTTTCTCTTCCACCCATCATAAATGCAAATTCTCTCCTAAAAAAATCGGAGAACAATTGAGTGACACACAACGATGAATGAATATAAGACCTAACACACAAATCAATCCATTTAACAGACGATCAAGGCCTACGCAAAATGGCCCCTATATGATACTTTCCGACTATAACACAGATACCATGTTCAACTCAAGTGGCTTCAGAGCTCCCAAAACAATCTCTTGAACTGTTCGATTACGACGACATACATCAGACAGCTCTTCAACTGGGACAATTAGAGCATTTATATCAGCTCCGTATGCTGCATCTGACAATGCTTGTAAGAATCTTGAGCGCTCTACCTCCGTCACAGCTGACAATGGGATCAGTGAAACACTTCCCTTAGCCCACTCCAGAGCTTGCAACCCGTATGCTCTAGTAAGCGCTAGTAGTGCATAAGTTACCTGGGTAAGAGAATATTCCGTGAATTTCAGGCTTGAATGTTCATGTGTATAAATGGCAATGAGTTTAACAAAGAACTAATAGCTACCGTTTCTAATCGAGAACTCGGGAGTGCTCCCAATAACGAGGCAATCAAAATTCTGGTAATGCTAGCACCTCGAGGAATAATCACACTATCCCTGATTAGTAATAACTGTTCTTCCTTGATTGACTTTTTGAGATCAAAAATATCAGATAAGAAAGTCAATATGGAGTTGCAGGCCTCTCTGCAGGACATCAAAATATGACATTTATGTCAATCACTAAATCTCGAAAAAATTGTATTTATGAACAGTCATTATGATCAGATGTGCACAGTACACGCAAGAGAGAGGATATACCTGTGCTGCACTGTGATACCAATCATAGAGCAATCTACTATTGAGGGAAACACAGCAGAAGGAATAAATAGTTGAGGACAATAGCGAATGCATCTTGATGCCAACAGAAAGCAATCATCTGCTATGTCTGGTCTTGCAGTAAATTCCTGCAGAATACATGGAGAAACAATGAAATACTGACTTGGATTAAAAAAAAAAATCTTAAAAGATTTTACATAAGTCACAGAACCCATACCTTAATACTCGTGAGAAGACATGTCGTATGAGTGAAGAGAGCTTCAATCAAATTCTTCAGGTAGTCCGCACAAGATGGATCAGAACCAAATACCTGCAGCCAAGGCAAGCTGACTGCTCAAATCCAAACTAAAAGAGAGAAAAATCACTAGTATTAAAAGGAAGAAAGCAATACCTTTATAACTTCACTAGAGAGATAAAGAAAGCATGGCTGGTGGTGCTGTTGATATAGAACTTGAATCTTTCCTAGCATTTTCCCAATTGTAATAACTATGTATCTTCCAGAAGTTCTCACCTGAAGAAAACACTCAGTTAATTGTCATTACCTCATAAAGTTGACTATTAAGCTCACTCTTTCCTTGAAACAATACAGATAAAATGATTAACATGTCACCCCAAGGTAGCAGGAATTGATTGGTCTAATCTTCAAGACAATCGAATTAGCACCACACTTGATTTGTTTATTGTCCTTGTTGAAATGCAAGGATTTATTCCCTTATATTATGAAACGAATTGCACTCAAAGCCAGTTCAATCATTGTCCTCACTCACGCATCAGCACAGTAACCCAGGTTGAAAGGAGAATGCATGACATTGAAAGCACACAACCGGGAAGAAGCATGGCGATTAATAGCAGAAAAAATTAAATAAAAGAAAGAGTAACTTATTCGAACTGGATAGATATCTTTACACTGGAGAATGTTAATTAGACCAGGTTTGGTAAGGTAGTAGATCATATTCTTTCCTCTTTTCAAAACAGAAAAAATCTAAAATAGGATGTGGGACTTGTTTGATAAGGTTCTATGCTAAATGGACCTTCATTTTACCTTGCCAAACCAGTGTCAGACGCAACACTTCAAGTACAGGTATCGCTCTTGAATACTATTTTTGGGATTTGATTGAAAAAGCACCTTCATTATAGAAAATTGCAAAAAAAATGTTTTCATAAATTTTGGATTTATTTTTCCGTATTTATACAACCAAAGTTGTTTCTATAGATTTTCCATTTAGAGAAGATTTTCATTTTGTTACCAAACAGAAATTCTTTATTTTTAAAAACTTAGATCATAATTGATAACATGGAATCTAACCATGAACCAGACAGGTCCTTCACTTTCTAAAATAGACCTACTTTGCCTTCTTGTCTATATTACTAAGCTGACCTAGTTAACACAATAAAGAGCACACTAAAGCACACTCACAGCATATTTGCAAGCTCGGCATAGAGATTCCATTGTCCGCATGTCCCAAGCACGACTGCACCAGAATCATTTAAAACACAGGTCAGATAAGAGGAGACGTAGGAATAGTCAGACAGTAGTAACCTATTAGGGCATTAGTCTAGAAATACTTACAGATCAAAAATAGCTTCGAAAATATGCCAATGCGTATTAATTGCGTCAGCCACAGCTTCAGGGTGATTTACATACCTAAATTTAGTTGCAGTTCCCGTCAAAGAACAATTTAATACATTCAGAAAAATAAATTCTAAAGTAAAAGAATATTGATCACACCTAAAGATGTATGCAAACCGATCAATGTGAACGGTTAACTCGCGAGCGTGTTTCTTCTCAAGACCTTCTCCCCTAGCTTCCTGGTTGTCACATTATAAAATTGGTAGTGTCATCAACAAACAAAGCACAACTGAATAAATCCACTATAAATGAATAAACCTCTAAAGGAGTAGCAACTGATAAGCATAATTTCTCCAGAGCGTTCTTCGCATGGTCTGGAGGAAGTTCTGTGATAACCATGCTACAAAAATGAAATTCAGAGATGTTAATCATGCAGCCAATGCAAAAATAAAATTCTCCATGTGCTGCGCTGGTCTCCAATGTCATCGAGTAACAAAAATACCTTAAAGCTTCAACAAGATGCAAGGAGTCCTCAGCAGAGACTTTATAACCATCTCCCCCATTAATTGCCAAACAGTAGATATTAAAGAGACCCTCAATATATCCGCAAAGATTTTTTCGGCAATCTAAAGTCAACATCAATCAATTAAAACAGATTTATGAGCATTTTGGGGGAAAAAAAACTAAATGACAAATGTCAAGAGTGATGAACAGGAAAGGGCTGAAAACAAAAACCACAGAACATATGTGCATGCTAGAATAGAGAATGAACAATTGCACAGATGAAGAACAAGAAGCATTCAAAACTTCGAGGATATATTATCTGTCATAAACCTTGGAGCTGCCTTTTAACATCAGGCTCCTTTCTTAGCTCTTACGTGGTGAAAAATCATAGAGCACCATAGCTATAACAATCCTGACAACAGTTAAATACTGTTTGAAAATCTACGAAGACCCTACAGAAGCCCACAAGACAAGCCAGAAAATACCAATAGGTCCCATATCACAGTTTTTTACTCAGAAAAATTCTGAGCTTGCAACTTAACGCTTGGGCCCATACTTGTCGGGGCATCATCAGGCAGAACACATGCCACTGAGATTCACAAACAAGCTAGGAAGCAAGCAATATCACCACCATGCATCTCAGAGCAGTAAGGAACTTCTTTATCCCAGCAATACTGTCCTTGCGTTGATACCCTTAACAACTCAATTAGAAAAGGATCGATGCAAGCCCTTTAAAGTGAATTTCGATATCAACTTTTCATTGCCACGACCCTTTCCATTCCTTGCATTTACAGTTGCAAAAAGTTCAAAGCAAATCAATCACGAGTGTTACATAATTAAATTTACTGCAGTTCTCCTTTGAATGCACGTCATAAGATCACAGTTTCTAACAAAACTAAAAATTCACCTTTATTTTTAAATAAATGAAACATATTTTTTTATTGGTAAAACACACACACACGAACCTGAGTCCTTTAGGACCCAAGGCCTTAGCCTTAAATAAATGAAACATAAAAGAACTTCACTTTTCTTTTGAGAGTATTGAATACTCTAGCTTCATGACATGTAAGAACCAGGGCGTCCCTTTACTTGGTTTATGTGAACTAACCAAGTTTATTTATTACTGTATTTTTTTTATAAAGTGAACTGCCTAAGTTTATTTAAGGAAAAAAAAAACAATATGACACAGACAGCAAAGATTATTAACGTATTTAACTCTCTCCAGTAATTAAAAAATGATTTTACTACTGTAACAAATTAAAGATTCCTACAGCCTCAAAGCAACGAGGAGACCTGGTTTGAGCATTAAATAAAGAAGAGAACAAGTTTAAAACGTCTTCTTGTAAGAGGCTAAAGCAAGGAAACAATCCACAAAAAGTAAAGATGCTGGTATCTATATGCAACTTAAAAGTAAAGATGCTGGTTACCTATATTTAACTTCATCTAGGAGACTGGAGTGGTTGTAGCATAAGCATATTCTTTTTTGTTGTAAACTTGTAATCACATTTTTTTTTGTAAGTATAAACTTATAATCACATTAAAACCTCCAAATCTATTGGAAAAACCTTTTTTTTTCTTTTCTGTAGATATCAACCTAAGACATAGTCAACACCTCCCCATTATGCTTACAGGACCAAATCCAAATTCCTCACACGCCAACATTCTAGTAGGAAAAAAGACTAAACTTTAGCCCACAAACTTAACAGTTTCTAAGCGCTGTAAGGTAAAAAATGAACGAAGTTACAAGCCAAAAGATGAGCAAGAAGAAGAAGAAAGGCACAACAAAAACTAGGATAGTTAAGTCTTCTTTGTCGATACATTGGTGAATAATCCATCATATCAGCAATATTACCATTAAAACCAAAGCACATATTTTTCTCATGCTCCAGAAGAACAAAAAGAGATAAAACAGCTAATCAACAAGAGAGGTCAAATACCATCACAGATGTGTCTAAATGCCAAAGCCGCAGCAGCTGCACAATCTTCAGATGTGCCCATTCCACTCATGAGAATGCTTATGACTGAAGGCAATATAGATAAACTACTTGATGCAGCATCAAGCCATTTTGAATATGCCCCAATAAGTAAGCACACTGAAAATATACAGGTGACCATATGACAAATTAATTAGAAAATGATGAAATTCAGACAACACAACCTATTAAGTCAAAATAATGAAACCCCAAACTAGACCAAACCCTGCATGCCTCTCTCCAAGTTACCACCCTGTCCCCCCCCCCCCCCCTTTCTTCCAGAAAAAGATAAAACTAAAATTCCCACTGTTATGAACTATGATAAATGTATTACCTGTCTGGAGCAGTTGGGGCTGCTGAGGAAGTTTCTGAAGCAAGGCCATAACCTGTGCAAAGCAAATAAACCCATAAAAAAATTCACTCAAACACATAATTTTAAAAATAAAAATTATGTGCATTCACAGAACGCAAAAAGAAAAGACATTTGGCTTCAAACAAGAGCTATCCCCATAACATCTAAATAATATAAAAATTTAAAATCGCGCTTTTTCTATAAAAAAAATAAAATAAAACCATTTAAAAGAGCCAAATAAGACCATGGCCGCAAGCCAAGTATATTAAAAATTTAGAAGTCAAGAGTGCATCCCCCCCCCCCCCAAAAAAAAAAAGGGAAAAAAAATGGAAGTGAAAAGATTCTACTGTTCAAAGCCTGGTACATCCAGCAACTTTAAAAGGGATCTTCAGAAATCAAAAGAAGCAGAAAACAAAACTACAGGGGAAGAGCCCCCATGATACTTTGATTCAAGCTCAGTAATGGAGTTGCTCCACTCTGTTAAAAATGTGAACCAGGCAACAAGAAACCCCAAGAACATGAAACTAACTTGTCACATTTAAGTAGTAAACTTGAAATATAGCAAGGGTGCCATACTCGTGTACTACATATATGCTCTTGATTGATGGTAACAAATGCAAAAACCAACAAAAGCAGCAAGTCATTACCAAGGACAGCATTTATGTACACTGACATAGGAAAATTAGTTTAAAAACACAAGCATGAGAGAGGAATTTACTAGAAATTCAGACCTGGGGCATGACTTCAGCTTCAACAACTGAAACATAATTTGATATAGCCCGGATGCAAAACAAAACAGCTTCTGCGGGACGCCATTCACCATAATCATTTCCGCAGTAAGCCATGGCCTTCAATAATACAAAATACAATGTTATAAGGAACTTCATTTCATAAATAAAATAATAAAACATAAAGAACCCAAACCAGACTACTTGATTTAAGTCCACTTCATAAAACAACCCAACTCAAGCATGAAAATATTATTAGCGGCATGAGACAGTCAAATTTTTGCCAGTATAATTGACCGATTGGAAAAGCAAGGGGGTTGGGTGCTATACCTCAAGAACTTAAATAATTCAAGTTATTTTCTAGGCTTAATTGCATATAAAACCTTCAGGTTTGAGGGGCAAGATGCACATGATACCCTAAATTTTTTACCTCGCCAATTAATACCCTAAATTTACCAAATTGATGCAATGGAAGGATTCCGTCAAAATGCCCATTAATAAGCTAACAGATCAGTAACATGACCTGTATGTGACTGGCCTGGGACTTTGGGTCCCATTTTTAATGCCGCATCTATGAAGATGAAAACTAAAAAACTTCTAGAAAATGAAAAGGAAAAAAAAAACTAAAACCTAAAAAAAAAATCTTCTTCTGCAATGCTGGCTGCCTATCTTCTTATTTTTTGTAAGTGGCTGCCTATCTTCTATTTGTTAAAGACTGAAAGGGGAAGTTTGAAACTCTCCTGCTCAAAAACAGCAGGGGAAATAATTTAAAAAAAAAAATTGATAAGTAAAAAGTATTATAAAAAGGGCACCAAGGGGGTGCAACCCAATTACAAAGAGACTGTTTACAAGACAGTGATTCGATGAGCTCTATAAGATGGAGTTCAATCACAAAAAGAATTCCCCTCAACCCAAAAATAAGAAGATTAAACCAACCCTCTTCAGGAGAATAAATGAAGATGAACAAATGAGAAAAGAATAAGAAGAAACAATACGCTCTCTAACAAGTACAGTATTAAACACTAACAGTGAAATTACAAGTATCCTAGCAGCGGTACCAACACTTCTCAAGTTTCATTACGACTAAATCTACACAGGTAGTTATAGAGAAGATGGAAGTAATCTTCATGTGTCCAAAGTTCTCTATGAGTGTCCTCTTCAAGGTGAAATCCATCTATAAGTGTCTTCTTGGTGGGTTGAGTGTGGAAGGATCTCCAAATTTTCTATGGAAAGCTATTTGGTGCCCAAATGCCCCGAAGGTGAGCTTTTTCGTGTGGGAAGCCTAATGGAAAAAGATTCTTACTATAGACAACTTACCAAAAAGAAGAAAAATTCTTGTGAATAGGTGTTATAAAGTCGTGCCGAGTCCCTTTTTCATCTTTTATTGGAATTATCAATGGATGGCAAAGTCCATCTTCTTTCCTTAAATTAGGGTCACTAACTATTCCACTTCACCTACACTTGCCATATATTCATCCTTGTTTTAAGGCTTACTTTAGGCCATGTTTCCTTCCTTGTTTTAAGGCTTACTTTAGGCCATATTTCCTTCCTTGTTTTAAGGAATGCCTTTTTCCTTTAACAACCTATAACTACTCTTAATTGTATTCTCAATAAGAAGAACTCAAGTAAGCATTTGTACAATCTCTTTACTCTCTTCAATTCTCACATCTCTTTACTCTCTTAAATTCTAACATGGTATCAGAGCCGGTTGCTTAGGTTCTTCTCTCGCTTGTAATTTTTCTCGGTTTCGTGTTTCGGTGTGTTCTATGCTGTTCTCGTTGAACCCGACGTGAAAGTTTTGTTGTTGTTTTTCGATCTTCTCTTTCTGGGTTGGTGTTGTCGGCACCTCCTATTTTTGGTTTGAGTAGTTTCGGCATTCACGACATCCTTTGTTTTCAGAGAGGTGTTTTGTGGCTTTGGGTTTCAGATTTCTCGGTGTTTTTTTTGTTCACAGATCTCTTTGGCAGTTTGTTTTTTTTCTGCTTTGGGTGGTTTCGGCATTTTTTTGGTCTGGCTATTTTTTTGGCTTCTTTGATTTTTTCGGCAACAGATTCTTCTCTCCCTTGATTCTGGTTCCTTTATTTATTTTGAAATTTTTTTCTTTGTCTCAGGTTGCACTTATTTGCAATGGACTCTGCACCTGTGTGTGGCAAATTTACGGGCAAAACTTACTCTACCTGGGCCTTTCAATTTGAAATTTTCCTCAAGGGAAAAGAACTTTGGGGCCATATCGATGGCACGGATGTCGCACAAACATCCAATACAGACCAATTGAAGGATGTCGGGTCTTCTCCTTCTTGGACTGTGCTTGATGCTCGGATCATGTCTTGGCTTCTTGGTTCGGTGGAGCCACATATTATCACCAACTTGCGTACTCATCGCTCTGCTCAATCTATGTGGACTTATCTGAAGAAAGTTTATCATCAAGATAATGATGCTCATCGCTTTCAGTTAGAGCATGCGATTGCCACCTTTCAACATGGCAGTCTTTCCATCCAAGACTATTACTCGACCTTTCTGATTCTTTGGACTGACTATACTGATCTTGTTACAGCGGTTGTTCCTGTTGCTACTCTTTCGACTATTCAGCAACTCCACGAGACTAGATGGCGTGATCAATTTATTATGAAACTACGCCCGGAATATGAATCTATTCGCTCCTCTCTGCTGAATAGATCTCCTGTTCCTTCTCTTGATGTTTGTTTTGGTGAGTTACTTCGTGAAGAACAACGTCTTAATACTAAAGCTACTCTGGGGCAATCTTATGATAGTCCAGGAACTGTGGCTTATACTGCCCAAGGACACGGACTGCCTATGCATTCTAAAAACTTGCAGTGTTTTTGTTGTAAGGAATATGGGCATATTGTTGCCAATTGTCCCAAGAAATACTGCTCTTATTGTAAGAAGAAGGGTCACATCATCAAAGAATGTCGTCTCCGCCCACAGAATCGTCAGGCTCAAGCATTTCAGACTTCTGTTATTGCACCCTCCGCAGCTCCTGGCTCTTCTTCAGGTGCCTCCCCAGTTCCAGCGCCTCCCGCAACGAATTACTGCACACCCGAAATGATGCAACAGATGTTAATTTCAGCATTCTCTGCAATGGGGTTTCAAAGTAAAATTTCTACCAAACTCTGGTACGTAGACTCGGGGGGCCTCTAATCACATGACGAATACTCCCACCTCTCTGTGTCATGTTCGGCCCTATGTTGGTCCATCTGCCATTCAGACTGCCAATGGCAGTTCTTCACCAATCGCTGCTGTCGGAGATGCCTCTTCTAAATTCATTAATGTATTTTTTGCTCCTCAACTTTCCACGAATCTTATTTCTGCTGGTCAATTAGTTGATAACAATTGTGCTGTTAACTTTTCTAGTGATTGTTGTGTTGTAAGGACCAGGTAACGGGAGAGCTGATCGCGAAGGGACCTAAAGTGGAGCGCTTGTTTCCATTATTTTTATCTGTCCCAGCAATTTCTCCAGTTTCGTCTATTAAGCCTTTTGCTTGCAATAATGTTCCAAATCTGAGTATGGTGTGGCATCGTCGTTTAGGCCATCCCAATACTTAGATTTTATCTCATGTATTGCACTCTGGTTTTCTTAATAATGAAGAACGTTCTTCTTTATCTCTTAAGTGTGATTCTTGCAAACTTGGTAAAAGCAAAATTCTTCCCTTTCCTTTACATGCTAGTAGAGCTTCTCACTGCTTTGATCTTATCCATAGTGATGTTTGGAGACCTTCCCCCGTTAGTTCGCATGAAAAATTTAAATATTATGTGACTTTCATTGATGATTATAGCAGATTCACTTGGATTTATTTTCTTCGCTCTAAATCTGAGGTTTTTTGTACTTTCACTAATTTTTTAGCGTATGTTGACAATCAATTTTCTGCTACTGTTAAGACATTAGGCACAGATTCTGGTGGTGAATATTTGTCTACTGAGTTTCAGGCATTTTTGGCTTCTAAAGGTATTATTCATCAGCGTTCATGTCCTGCTACTCCCCAACAGAATGGAGTAACCGAACTCAAAAATCGTCATCTTTTTTATGTGGTACGTACTCTCTTGTTAGAATCATCTGTTACATCCATGTTCTGGGTCGAGGCTCTGAAAACTACTACTCACTTGATTAATCGTTTACTTTCCCAAATCTTACACATGGAGTCTCCCTATTTCCGCTTGTTTGCTAAACAACCTAGTTATGATAATCTCCGTATCTTTGGTTGTGTATGTTTTGTCCATTTACCTCCCCATGAGCAACATAAATTATCTGCTCAATCTGTTAGATGTACATTCTTAGGATATAATGTGTGGCAAAAGGGATTTGTTTGCTATGATCCTACCTTACATCGTACACGCATTTCTAGGAATGTTATTTTCTTTGAAAATCAACATTTCTTTCCTATGTCCTCTGAGCCCTCTTCTTCTACTGTGGTCCTCCCCTCCTTTGAGCAACAATTTTCAGATTTTCATCAAGTCAGCTCTCGCTTTAAACCAGGTATTGTGTATACGAGACGCTCCCGCCCACAGTCTCTTCCGATGGCTCAACCGATATCTGATCCTACCATGCTCCAGTTAGTTGCAGCACCTTCAGAACACTTGGTACGTCGCTCTTCTCGAATGTCTTTACCTCTGGATAGGTATGGGTTGTTTGCTTCCGCTCTTACTGCTGCATTGTCCAATTTTGATATTCTCACATGCTACTCACATGCTGTCAAGCATGATTGTTGGCGACAAGCTATGCAAGAAGAAATGATTGCTTTAGAGGCCAATCACACATGGAACATTGCACCTTGTCCTTCCACTATAGTCCCCCTGGGTTGCAAATAGGTTTACTCCGTCAAGGTTCGATCTGATGGAAGTTTGGATCGTTATAAAGCTCGGCTTGTTGCACTTGGAAATAATCAAAAATATGGTGTTAATTATGAAGAAACCTTTGCTCCTGCGGCTAAAATGACCACTGTTCGTACGATTCTAGCTCTTGCTGCTTCCAATGATTGGCCACTACATCAGATGGATGTCGAGAATATTTTTCTTCATGAGGATCTTAAAGAGTTTATTTATATGAAGCCACCCCCGGGATTGTTTCCTTCTCCAAACTCACATGTGTGTAAGCTTCGTCGCTCCCTTTATGGTCTCAAACAAGCTCCAAGGGCCTGGTTTGATAAATTTCGAACTAATTTATTACAATTCTCATTCAAGTATGACACTTCCTTGTTTCTTCGAAAATCAGACATGGGGTATTGTTATTCTTTTAGTTTATGTTGATGATATTGTGATTACTGGTTTCGATTCTGTTTTACTTGGCCAGCACAAGACCCATCTCTCTGAGTCCTTTCATATGAAAGATCTTGGGTCTCTTACATATTTTCTCGGTCTTGAGGTGCATCGTAGTCCGTCTGGTATTTCACTCAATCAACATAAGTATGCTAGTGACCTGGTGGCTACAGCTGGCCTACAGGAGGCCACTTCTGTTGATACTCCCATGGAATTGAATGTCAAGCTTCGCAAAAAGGAGGGTGATTTACTTGCTGATCCTAGTTTATACCGGAAGTTGGTAGGCAGTCTTGTCTACCTCACCATTACTAGACCGGACATTTCCTTTGCAATACAAGAAGTCAGCCAGTTTCTTCAGGCCCCTCGTCACCTTCATTTGGTTGTTGTCCGTAGGATCATACGCTATGTTTGGGGCACTTCTGCCCATGGCTTATTCTTTCCTGCAGGCAATTCTCCTCGACTTACTGCTTATAGCGACGCTGATTGGGCTAGTTGTGCTGATACACGTCGCTCCATTACTAGTTGGTGTGTGCTCTTATGTGATGCATTGATCTCATGGAAGCGTAAGAAGCAAGACAAAGTTTCTAAGTCATCTACAAAATCTGAGTATCGGGCGATGTCTCTTGCTTGTTCCGAAATTATCTGGCTTCGAGGTTTGCTTGCTGAGCCAGATTTTTCTGAAACTGATCCTACACCTCTACATGCTGATAATACAAGTACTATTCAGATCACAACCAATCTTGTCTATCATGAGCGCACAAGGCATATTGAAGTCGACTGCCACTCTATCCGTGAAGCATTTGAAGCTTGTGTTATCACTCTTCCACATGTTTCCACTGAACTACAAATTGCTGATATCTTCACCAAAGCGCTCACTCGCCATCGACATTGCTTCTTAAGCAGCAAATTGATGCTTGTTGATCAACCTGCATCAATATGAGGGGGGCTGTCAATGGATGGCAAAGTCCATCTTCTTTCCTTAAATTAGGGTCACTAACTATTCCACTTCACCCACACTTGCCATATATTCATCCTTGTTTTAAGGCTTACTTTAAGCCATGTTTCCTTCCTTGTTTTAAGGCTTACTTTAGGCCATATTTCCTTCCTTGTTTTAAGGAATGCCTTTTTCCTTTAACAACCTATAAATACTCTTAATTGTATTCTCAATAAGGGAAACTCAAGTAAGCATTTGTACAATCTCTTTACTCTCTTCAATTCTCACATCTCTTTACTTTCTTAAATTCTAACAGGAATGTCCGTCTAGAAGCTTATGGGAGATGGTTTATAAGATTTTGAGGGTTTCTTGGGTGGTTGCCGGCATGGTTAAAGATAAAGTGTGGGCTTGGAGTGGATTACGAGCCTCCAAGGAGATTAAGAAGGTCTATTCATTAATTCCTCTATCTATTTTTTGGATTGTATGGATTGAAAGGAACCGTTGGGCGTTTGAAGGAACAAAGAAGCTTTTAGATGTTATTAGAGATAGATGACTTAATCCCTTTAGTTTTTGGTTTAGAAGTAACGTTTTTGTAAATGTGGAGGACTTTTTGGATTTTGTGGAACTTATCTCTTGTAATTAGCCTTTGCCTTTGAGTTGCACCCTCTTGGTGTTGTTTAATAATTTCTTTTATTTATTAAAAAAAAAAAAAGTTCTCTATGGGTTTGATTCAATTTCAACGGCTTAAAAAATAAAATTCATAAAAAAAAAACTTTTTATAAGTTATCACAAAAAAGACATTACTAAGTTAGAAAAGAAAAGCACAAACAAACAAACACCACTTTCAAAAGCTACCAAAGTCGGGAAAAAGAATATTAGTATTATTAATGAATTTATCAAGCCTTACTTCTCCTAACCATATTCCAAACAGGAAAAAGAAACAAAGATATATCTTTATATAAGAAATGGAGAATACTGATTCAGCAAGAAAACAACTAACACAGACCTCAAGAAGCTTCATGTAAAGAATTTTCAATGTTGCATCACCTCCTAATATTGATGCTGCATCAATTAAGGCATCCGCAACAGCTAGCAACACCACAGATTCTGTTAGCTCTGTAGAAGTACTACAAGCCAGGTCTCGTCAAGATGAAATATAAAAGAAAAAGGCATATGTAACAACCTTCACATTCAAAAGATAACTGTAACTAAATCACATAGGGATTAGAAGACACTGCTATAGATGAATTAAGAAAAAATATATGAAAAAAGGACCGCCTTTCAGAAGTGAATAAGCGAAGGAAAGGACCACATGGAGGTGGGGGCAGGCAACCTTCAGATGGATCAATGCAAAAACTCACTTTCAATTAGAGATGCAAAGATACTTTTCAACATCTTCTGGAATATGTTTCAATTGCAACGTTTTAAATTGCAACGCAAGATAATTAGCTTCAAGTCGCCTTCGTATGCATTTTATGTGCCTCTTTTGGTAGAACAATGATTATTCTCTAAACAAAGGCCAACATAAATTAAATAAAACATTTCATAATCTTTTATTTGTAGGGCACACAATAACAAGATGCTGATGCATCTCTTTTTTTCTAATATATAGTCGCATCTATTACTTTCATATTTGTTATACAAGCAAGTAAAGTTTTATTTTATTTTATAAGCAAGCAAGGAAAGTTTATAATGTATCTTTGATATTATTGTTTACAAACACATGTTGTATAGCTGTGCAACAGTGTTAAGAATTTGCTATCTCCAATACCTCCTTATCCAATGTCCACAAATAATAGAAGATTATCATAGGAAGATAAAGAAATACTCAACATCAAACAGTTAATATTACCATATCTAGTCTGTTTAAATTCCTTGAGGTCCTCATATGAAAGGCCTTGATAGTCTTGAGGATACTGAACTCGGAAGCTAACCTGTGGAAAAAAAAACAATCACTCAAAAGTCTCAGAAAACGAAGAAATATCATATATTCCCCACGTAAGAGTAGTAATCAAAGTTATAGCTCACTGGAGAAATTAATGTAATCAAGTGTTCTGCTGTTCTAACAAGATAGGTTTGTCACAAAAAAAATTCTATCAAAATCTTATAAAAGTACAATTTCTGGGAAAATAGCTTATATTCACAATAGAGGCAACCCATAAAACTACATAATAGGACTGAATTAATTTTTTCAAATTCTTAAGTTAAAAGTCCTACCAAATTTTTGCAAAGAGTACTATGATCACAGAGCCAGGTGTTGCTTAACAATAGACAGGCTGTCATAGTTGATACCATATATCATGGATTTCTAAGCTTTTTAACCAAATGACTCACCAAGGACACAAGCGACTCATAGGCTGGACGAAAAACTTGCAGCCTGCAATTTCTCTCAGCTTCAACAGATGCTTCGTTACCAAATGAAATATGAGAATCCCTGAAAGATTAAAAACATTATATGCAAAACTTTTATACGAATAACAACTCAGTAAACTCAGTAGAGATCCAGAAGGATTAACCTTTTTGTCAAGGTAACCTGAAGACTGTGCCAAAAGTTAAAGGTCATTGAAGCAATATCATATTCTGGGTGTGAAGCAACTTCCAAAAGTGCATGAACTATCAACATTGATTCATCAGAACCTGAAGGGGAAAAGAATCATTTACTGAGAAGAAGAAAGATCACAGTACAAACTGTACAACATGTTAATCATGAAACCAAGGGCACTATGTAATACTTCCAAGTTCCAAGTAATCATAAGAAACAAAAAGATTGCAATAATTTCCAAGATTGATTTTCTAAAATAATGATGATATGTACCAGTTTTGTGATAAAATAAATAAATTCAATAATGAAGAAAAAAGGTACTAAAGAGAACAAGGAGTCCTCCAAAAGGAAAAAAAAAAAGAAGACTACATCAAAATAGTCGTCCAGTCTCTCAGCATATTGCTCAAAGAAATATCCCTAAAAAAACATGATATGTACCAGTTGCAATCAGTTCAACATAAGAATCACCCATGTCAGCAAACAATCGAGCAATAGCCTTGACATCTTCTTCATCCTGAAAGTAAAAAAAGGACGTAAATTGGGAGAAAAAAGAACAAACAAATGCAATTGCAATAATATTCTGAAGCATCTCACACTACTAGTTAAAGTAGCAACACGAAGGTTCCAGCAAACAATATCATACACCTGAATCACAAACAGATATTTAAAAGGCATGTTAAGCATATACACAATTAAATACCATGTGCCAACCTTGTTCCTTCAATATCAACATATACATGTATGACTGTATGTGTGTGACAATCTCGGACCAGGATCCAGTTAATTAAAGTAGTATTATCTCTGAAATTCAAAGCCTAACTCAACCCAATTACCAAATAACGAAAATATGGCAAATTGAATCGAACCACACTGAAACCTTAACAAAGAATAGTTGGTTTGCATTATACATCAATATTCTCATCCGTTGGGCTATCCATTAAATCCCTAGAACAAACAAATGATGCAATACCTTTGAAGAATCTCTGAGTTGTACTTTCAGACTCATAACTTGAGGCACAATTACTTGAATTAAGGGAATTTGTACAGGAGTGACACCAGGGCTAGCCGCCTCTGTGTAGTGTATCAGTTCAGAAATGACTGCAACAATGAAAAGAATTTTTTCTATCAATGATAAGGATCAGATCCAATTTAGAACCCCACCTTATAGGATGACATTATTGGTAAATATTAACAACCATTAAAAGAAGAAATGTATGTCAAATGTGTTTAGTTATAAAAACTTCTATAAAATATTCAAGAAACCAAATTCATGCTTAAGATTGAAGATTCAATTGTTATAAAAAGGACAGTTTATATGTTTGTCCTTGCATTCCAAAAAGTTACAAGCTAAAGCATGGCATGAGATAAACTGAATATTAGAAACAGAGGCACAGAGTTAAGAACTATATATTAAACTTAAGCAAATCAAAATGACAAGCACCAAAAAACAGTTTTACCAACTTTCAGAACCTGACGAAGTTATCTGCCTTGTCCATCATATCATGTAGCAACAATTTTTCCCAATGTTTGAGGAAATTTCAACCTCAACAATTAAAACATCAAGCAAAGAATCTATATTTGAATCTTGTATGTGATAGATTGAGTTTGAGCTTACAATGTTCGTTAGTATCTATTGTAGCATTTCCTTAGTTCCATCTAATTGTCCATACTTTCACAAAGACATCAACTTCAACATTGACATATCCTTTTATAAAAAAAAAAAACATTGACATATCCTGTTTTGAACTTGTTTATAAGCAAATTTACAACCTATGGTATGTCACATTCCAAATTCAAACAAAGACGCAACAACAGCATACGAAAACATCAGAAACACTATCAAAGCATAATGATAAGGTTAAAAAAGCTGCCATAATATTTTGCAACGTGGCTCCAAAAGAAACATTAGTCTGCCTCACAAGTAATACCATTTACAGATGCCTCTGAAAGTGGGTCAGCACTCAAGCTTGAAAGAGCTGTAAGCACCAGTGGATGAGAGGCAAGCACAGATGCAGGAATCCTGAAACCACGACATTCCAAATCAGTTATTAGCAGACAGTTTATCACCTCTCTAGACACATTAAAGGTCACGTAAATTGGACTTAAAAGTTTATTCAAGATGCCAACCAAGGTCCACAAGAACTACAAACTTCTCTAACTTAGCAACCAGCATCGTCGAATTACCCATCCAGCCATAATGCCATATGCTCACTTCACATGTTTCTTTCTTGAGAAACATAGCCAGCCACAAACTTCACCGCTTACAATTAATGATGCCATAAACACCAAATGAATACACTTCATTCGCACAAATTCTAAACTAATTGGGAATCATTCAAGCTACTAACCAAAATTTATCTTAAACTACAAGACATTAACCAAATAATTCCCCTTTCCCAAGATGTTTGAAACAAATATAACTTTTCATGATAGCTTTTCAGAAAGATAAAAAAAAGATAAGAAAGAACTCAAGAAAGTTGAGGAAAAAAATACCGATGTTTCAGTCGAAGCCAAGAAGCAAATGCCTCAAGAACCTGACAGATCAAAATGATAAAAGAAAACAACATTTAGTAAGAGGACAAGTAACAAGCATCAAGCAACAATACTAACAAAAACCCTTATAGACAAGACAGATTAACAAGAAGCACGAAAAGGCGGTCAACAAAGATTGGGAAAATGTCAAAAATTGTTCCTATTTTATATGCAACAGGAAGCTTCCAGGAAACTAAATCATTAGCCAAAAGGAATGGAGAGTTATCGTGCTAGCACAATTTCAAGAGATAAGAAAATTATCTGTGGCCTGCCAAGTTTAAGCAGCAAACTTCATCACATTAACTAAATAAGCAGAATTGTCACAAAGGTACCATTTTTTTTCTAAACTGAAGCATTTTTATATTAAAAGTTAGGAAAAGGCCGTGTTTTGATATGTTAAGAAGTAAATATATCGACCAATAAAAGGATAGAAATGCACGATAGCCTAATGACTTTGCAGCTTCATGACAAGAAACTCTTTTTAATCAAATTTTCATTCTACGTCTTCATGCTGAAGTACACTTCTATAATTTTATACATTAATGATTGATATGTCAAGAGTTGTCTAAAAGATGATATATCTCAAACGTTTACTGCAAGTTGTTGAACATAGAAGTAGAACAACTGAAGCTATATTTATACAAGTCAGTGGGTACATAATTAACAAATTAGAGTTACAATATCAATGAACTCAAATTTTGATCTCTTTTCTCTATTTCTCTTTTAAAGTAAAAAACACCCAAGGACACAGGAAGTGAGCAAACCAATTCGTAATATCAAAATCATCGAAGAAGTCCAAGACAAAACCAGAAGCATACTTATCAATATACAATACCATACCATCTCAAAAGACTTTCACAAGCATACTTATCAAGCAAGCAACCTACTGAGGGAAACTCTTTTGACAAGTAACCTATTGAGGGAAACTTAAACTAATAAGAAATGATACTACAACATAGGAGTAGCATAAAAAGAAAAGCCCCTACCTGCTCCTTAAGTTCACTAACACTTAAACAAGCTGTCAATATATTAAGAGCCACCTCCATTTGAGAAGTGAGTTCTTTTTCAAAATGGCGGCGTCTGTCTGGACGAGCTGCTATCTTGTAGTTGAATACCTCCTGATTGTAAAGAAAAACAAAAGACAATGAACGAGATACAATGTAAGTAAGCTACCAATGACCCTTTTTAGTGATAAATCTTTACAAAAGCTAAAAGGTGTCACGGCCCAAGCACCCAGGAAGTATACATGATAAACACCAAAGAAGGAAAAAAAAGAAGAAAAAAAACAACATGAGCTAAAATCTTAAGTTAAAAAGTACCAACGTACTCCAAAAGAAAAAAGAGTCAGAAAAACAAGATTTGGTAGCGAACCGAATTGCAGTAACATAGCATCCATAAGATTTCTTTCATGAGCCCGGCAAGAGAATGGACTAATAGTACTTATGACTACTTTACAATGAAGTAACTCCAAATTTCAAAGCACTCTTGCATACGTATAACAAATATAAGCCTCTCATATCTAAGAACACTAAGACAACCTTTAGTTAGGAAAGCCTTGATATTCTCACAAAGAAGGGTGTGCTCCCACGAAGCCATCAACTAGTAAGCTAATTCTGAATTCAACATGGAAATCACGATTGAACTAAACCTAAATCACATAGACATAAGTCAGAGAACTTTTAAACTGACTAACATAGGGTTTCATATGATTTTAAATTTGCAAAAATTCTAAAGCTTTACATTTTCTATGGGCTCTATACATATGATGAGTTCCTTCATCAATCAGTCATGTTTTTCCGTTCATGCAGTTTACTTCATTGTGCAAGATCTTTGCACGAATCTTAGGGTCAAAATTATAGTCCATTTCAATTCCAAACTCCAAAAAAAACTATTTGGCTATTTTCTTACATTTTCACATATGTTCCAATTATTCCCCTTTTGAAGCATTGATTTTCAATCTTTAATTTTTAGGTGAAACAATCGATCGTGTACCCACCTGTTTGATATATCAAAGCATACTCACTCATCAACTATGATGCAAACAAATGTGGTCTTTACAAATTAAATGTTATGCTGTATAAGTAACAACTTAGCTTAAAGCACCTATTCATGTTACTGCATCGTCAGTTTTTTTTTTCAAAATGCTTCAACAAACATCAACAAATGATCTTCTAGATTTAAGTTAAGTTATACACACCTACATATAAAAAAAAAGTAAGTCATACACACCCAGTACTCTCAAATACATACACTTCTAGTCCAATGTCTTTCCACTTAGTGGCATTTTAAATCAAAAGCATTCTCATCATTCCTCCTACCAACATATATGACAATTAAATATTTTCTGCAAAGAATGAAGAAGCAAGATATAAACAAAACCAATAAAGAACCTGTCTCCAACAAATGTTATTTATACATACCTCAGGCAAAACTGTAAGCAGTTCCAAAAAGCCTGGTATATATTCAGGATGAGATTGCATCTCATCCCTTAGCCAACTCACTATACCACCATCTCCCCAATCATCTGCAGGAACATGTACAGCCAAGGCAGCCACTGCAATGCTAATCTACAAGGCATAATAAGCAAAATAAATGAACAAAATATTTTTCACGGTATCAAGAAGTTGCATTAGTAATTTGCCCGTCCAAAACTTAACTTTGAATTAATACCTGAGTCCTGACTTTTGGAGGACCTCTATGAAACTTTTTCAATAAGGCCTACATTTAAAATATCAACACAATCAAATAACATGTCCAACAGAAGCAGCATTTGACCAATGTACAAAGTGTGTGTGTGTATGTAATTCGCCTCGATTTGGTCTTAGCTTATCTGAATCTTGAAACAAATGATACTTATATGATGTGAAAGCATTTATAAAAATACTCATAATAATAAATAAAAGAAAATTTTGATAGATTTAGTTGTTGAATCATAATGTAGCTTCCTGAGAAGAATGGATGTGTCTACAACAGCAAGGCATTGCCTGTAACTTAAGGGCCTGAAACTTTATATTGAAAACAACCTTTTTAGATCTGGGCCTCTTGCCCTGGTGGTCACCTCCGGATCATCCATATAGGAGACCCGTGTTCAATTCCCCTCGCCGCCAATGTACCAAAAAATAAAAGAGGAAAACAACCTTTATTATAAAACTAAGCGCAACGTACAGATAACATACTTGTGGCTTGGGGGTTTTTAAGATCCCACATGTAGTTTAAAATGTTGCACCTGAGTCGTTCCTCTGTTAGTCAAAGTAAATCACATTACGCTAAATCTTCTCAAAAATCTATTGAACTTCTTGGAGCTCCCAATCTTGCACGTTACGACTAAACAGAATGCTCCAAGCAACAACAGCATTGTCAATAGACGCACAGTCACAAATCAAGGCTTCCTTGTCCCTTGCAGGGCATAAACACTCGAGAGAAAAAATCTTTCAAAATCGTGTCCCCACAACAAACATCATGCCAAAACGAATGAAGACGTCATTCCCCACCTCAAAACTCACCATTGAAGTAAAATCATCCCACTCATTCATAATCCATTTCCAAACCACAACACCATAGGTCCCCCTCACTTCTTTAGAAATAGAACCGTTATGGTCCTCCCCACATTTGGCACAAAGAACTCTTCGCCAAAGATGCTCCTTTTCATCAAAGAATCTTCATAACCATTTCCCAAGTAAAGTTTTGTTGAACAAAGTGAGCTATTTGAGCCCCAAGCCTCATGTATCAATCGATTGCTTCAAAATGTCCAAATTAACCAAATTATACTTGAACTCTTCCCCGTATTACCCCAAAAGAATCTACTTTGGATACTTTCAAGCAATTTTGCCACCCCATAAGAAATCGGGAAGAAAGACATAAACTAAATAGGAAGGCCAGACAAACTGCTCTTGATGGGGTCAATCTCCCCCTTAGAAAGATAAAGTTTCTTCCACTAAGCTAGCTTCTTTTCAGATCTCTCAACAATAGGATCCCAAATACTCATCTTTAAATTTAGTCCCCAAAGGAAGGCCCAAATAAGTAATAGGAAGAGATTCCATGAAGCACCCCAAAAGGCTAGCCAAAAATGCCCCATTAACATTCTCACCAAAAGGAATTAACGGGCTCTTGCAGACCCCACACTGCTTCAAAACCGATAAGGATACATCTAAGATTGAGAATTTTCCTACACAAAAAATTATAAGTGTCATCGACAAAGAGGAGGTGAGAGACTAAGACCTCATTACCGCTTACCCACTTGAAAATCCCTAAAAAGGCCAATATCAACCGCTTCAGACAGCATCTCACTAACAACTAAAAAAATGTAGCCACCTATCTTTAATCAAGACTGACTTTTCCACCCTATCAACATCCCTCATAATCCTTTCATTCTACACTAGCCAAAAGTAGAAACGGGAACCAAAGCTAATGCTCTCCTCAACTCATTTGATCCATGTATTCCCCTCCAAGCCCAAACTTCCTTCTCAATAGAATCGGCCTCAACCCACTTAATGCTTAAAACCAAAAAACTCTCTCCCATAATTGTCTAGTCCAAGGGAACCACAACAAAAGTGATTTATGAATTCAAAGTTGGTTTTTTTAAGGAAGTTTAGGAGATGAATACAAGTATAATTTGGTTAAATGGGACACTATCAAACAACCTACTGAGAGAGGGGGTTCGGGCCACTTTGTTCAATAGGCTTTGCTTGGTAAGTGATTGAAGAGACTTGCAAATGAAAGGGATCGCTTGTGGTGCAAGGTTGTTAGTGCTTAGTTTGGTGTTGAACCTAATGGGTGGGTTCAAAATGGATTAGAAAATAATGGGATCTCGTGTCCTTTGGCGAGCCTTCCAAATTAACCCCACCAAGAAGAGACTTATAAAAAGATCTCACCTCAAAACCTTTTCTTGGACTAAGCATCCACCTAACCAAGGCCTCTCTTTCAAAATCAATCTTCACCCAATGCAAAGTTTCCAAAAATCTCTCCACCTCATGAATTTCCCAATTATGAACATTTCAAATAAACAGCACATCCCACATGATTACCCCATTAATCAAGGATACACAAGACCCAATAAGAGTTTCCTTATCTCTCACAATATAAAAAATGCAAGGGAATTGGTCTTTAATGGGGGAATTCCCAAACCAAGTGTCATAAGAAACCCAAGGAAGAAAATCCTCCCACCCATTTCGAATCCATTTCCACACCCCCACGCCATAAGCCCCCCTCACCTTCTTAGACATCCACCCATTAGAATCCAACCCAAACTTAGCCTCCACCACCTTCCTCTAACAGTGATCACTCACCACCATAAATCTCCATAACCATTTACCCACAAGAGCTCTATTGAACAAAGAAAGAGATTTAAGACCAACGCTCCCTTTAACTATAGGTTGCTTAATCACCCCCCAATTCACTAAGTGATATTTGTACTCATCTCCCATGTTGCCTCAAAAGAAATTCCTTTGAATACTCTTTAACCTCCTAGCCACCTAACTAAGAATAGGGAAAAGAGACATAAAGTAAATGGGTAAACTAGAAATAGTGCTTTTGATAAGCGTGAGTCTCCCGTCCTTAGAAAGATAGTGATTTTTTCACCCAACTAACCGTTTCTCAAACCTCTCCACGATAGGATTCCACACACTTTTATTTTAAACTTGGCTCCAAGAGGAAGACCAACATAAGTAATGGGAAGCGACCCCACTTCACACCCCAATGAGGAAGCAAGAAACCGAAAGTTGATGAAAGTTGGTTGAGCAAATTTACTAATAGATGGCTTCACACCCTCAACTTTTGGTTTAAGGAAGAGCTTATAGAGTTATCAAATTTTTATCTTGTAAATGAGTTGCACCCTCTCGGTGCGGTTTTGATTACAATTCTCTTTACTTATCAAAAAAAGGTTAAAGGATTGACATCTTCCCAGATGGATAAAAATTTGATCCAAGAGCTCAATAGCCATCAATGCCAAAACTAAACCTCATTGTCTGCTACTTGGAATATTGAGCCACATGCAGGAATCAGATAAAAAAAATCACTCTCCGGACGGGTGGCTGCAGGAATGCATAATATCTTTCACCGAGTTAAGGTAGCTCATCATATGATGCTAAAGTAAACAAATAATCTCCTACTCATACAATCAGCATTTAATGATTTAATTAACAACCATAGTTCAGCTTCAAAGACTCGTAAATGACACATAACACATTTTATTATTAAACATAAATTTCCGAGACGGTGAATACGAATTTAGCTCAAAATTCTTTTATTATTAATATTAAATATAAATACCAACTCACATTTAAGGAATTTCGTAATTTGTGGAAAGCTCCAGGTGGTAGTTCTTCAAAATCTCGTTGTACCTATGGATCAGATGCAATCATCATGTTAAACAAGCTTTGATTGTTAAAAATTCACTTATTAAGAAAAAAACAAATATTGTTAAATATTGAACCATACTTTTGTAGCATTTGACAATGAAAACTGATAGAAGTTACCTTGCTTCTAAGGGTCTGAGAACAAAATATCAAAGTTTCTAGATTGCTGGTAACATCATGAAGCAAATTATCAGCAACCTACGTGAGAAAGAAGAAAATTTTAATGATAATATTCTCAAGGAAGTAACAATAAAATACTCATTTAAAAGGATGGAATTAATATATAGTAGGTAGAAATCTGAACCATAAAGGAGCATAGTGCATTTGGAAATCATCAGTTTGCAGTCTCCTAGATGATTTTTATGTTTTTAGCAGGTTCACGCTAAACTAAGAACACTTACTCCTGCTAATAAAATAACTCATCGCGATTAAATTTAGGTAAAATAATAAAGCGAAGTTCTCTCCTTCAGTCTCCCGTACACATATACATTTTAAACCTATGCTCGTAGGATTTTCTATTCCATCAAAAGAAATTGAAAACATAAAATTATATATATAAGAATTCAACGGGTGGCACTTAATAATAGGAATCCAGGCTCTCCTCGAGAATCAAGTCGATATAAATTTCACTTAACGGACAGATTTTAAACAATTTAAGAACAACATAAATATCCGGTAATAAAGCATGGTAAAAGAGTACCTGCCAAGCATCAAGGGTGCGTTGAAAATTCTGCAACCACTGATCAGCTTGCATACGCACCGTATCGTCCGGGTGATGGTACAGTGCGTTTAGGGCTTCTTTCACTGTGTTCTGGTGCTCCATGCTTTGCCCTGAATTCATCTCCTAATCGCATCTGTGCTCAAAAACAGAAAGGGAGATAGATAGGGAGAGAAATTATGGGCTTTGATTGATTTATCTGTGTGTTTTAATTTATTTATGGGTTTTCAACTGGTGCGGTTTCTTTTATGAAAAAGGGTTTTTCGCGCCCCCTCCCAGTCAGACTGGGTTTGGGATTTCATTGGTGATGGCGGTGAAGAGAATGAGAGTTTAGCCGTCCGATTTGAATAAGTTTGACTTCACGTCAGTGAACAAGTTCGAGGGAGATACTCGTAATCGTGGGCACGTGGCTTGAGATCAGATTGTTTGGGTGGTCCCACTAGACAGATTGTCATTGTAATAACCCTAGTTGTCTACATATTTTTCTTTCTTTTTTTAATTTTGATTTGTTATGCAAGGGGAGTATTCAATGGATAAGGACGGGGACGTCATTCCCCACCCCGTTTAATCAACAAACTCGATTATCAATTCACAGTGGACCTGAGATTTATTTTAAAAAGAGATCAAAATATAATAATATAAAAATAAGATTATAAAAGACTAAGATACTAAACATTTTGAGTAAAAAATAAATCTTTTTTAATATTAATACTTATCTAAGCAACAAAAACAAAAGTGACCATATAATGAATTATCGAAATTATGTTTAACGTTCTTTCATTGAGTATAATTTATCTATAAAAAAAAAATTGCACTAAACCATACAATAATAAGTTACGAAACCAGTATTTTAGTTACAATGGGCAACATTACTTTATATTTTTTATATATAAAAAAGTTTTCGAAAAACTCTAGCGGAGTAGTTTAAACTTGCTCCCTTTATCAAAAGTGTTTAAGAATTATCATTAGGTAATTTAGTACGAATTAACACTTGAGTTTGATTCCAACGTATGGAAAGATATCCACACAACATTGATAGGAGTACCATCTTTAACCTTCAAACGTATTTTATCACAAAATAAAAATAAAAATTAATAATTTTATAAATTAGTATGCTGTTCTAATATGATTATAGTCATTAAGATGGTAATCATTTTTTTCTCCATCCTAGATAATAATAACCATCCCAACAAGAGTTAGCTTAGAATTTGATTGAATTTCGTTGTAATTTTGATCCATCTTCTATATTACCAAACAACTACAAATTAATATTTTTATAACCAAATTCGAATAAGTAATAATAAAATATCAGAACCATTGCAATAATCTTATAAAGCTTGGAAAGAAAAAAAGTAGAGAACTATAGTTTATTAAATTAACCCAAAACATGTAAAATAAATAAGAAAAAATACACTTAAACAATTTAAGTAAATTAACAATTATTAAAGAAATTGATATTATTTTTTTGAGTGGTGATATTACGGATACGATTCTGTGGGAGTTACACGAAATCGAATAAATCTATTAGTAATCACAGAGAAATTGAGTAGTGACTTTGATATTTAATTTTTTAAATTTTTTTTTAAAACAATTACTATCCAATTTTTCCATGATTATTAGTAAACGTTTTTTTTTATTCCATAGTAATTTTAACAGAACCAAGAATCTGTAAAACTTAAATATAATCTAAACATGCTAAATAATTTATATAGCATATAGATCAAATGCGGAATTAAAAGGATTGTAAATATACCTCCAATCATTGAAGCTTTTCGCTTACACAATCCGCTATTCTTTCGGTATTAGTTCTTCTAGACTCTCAGAACTCTCCAATTTGATGGTGTATGAAAGAAAAAAATGAGTAGTCCTGGGTCTAGGGATCAAACCTGTATTTATATTTATTATCCCATCAAGAACATCCATTCGTATTCCATACATTTATTACCACAATCAATGGGTAGCCAAAAAGTTGAGGCAGCCAAAAGGTTCATGGGTCGCCAAAAGGTTGAGGTGGCCAAAGGTTGAACATGGACCATAAATGGATTGGTTACATTCTTCCACTTGGTCCATTCGTTTAACCTAACTTAATCCCATTGATTATATTTTAAGAAGTAAATATATGCATCATGGCAATAAGTCCTCTAAGAGTGAGTATTACCTTTCATGTATTACGATGCATTTAGTTCCTCAAGTATTATTCTTCATGTGGCAACATTTCTTAATGAATAAACCCTATGTTTATTCTTGGTCCTATACAGACAAATTTTCTCAAAGAAATTAAGGTGCACATGAATATGAGAAAACATCAAAATATGTAAGAGTTTCATTAATAAACTGTATGTATAGACGTACAAAGTGGAACCAAGTCCCATTTTCTCTACATATTCCTTGAATTTCAGAGGTGGCATGCCCTTAGTCAAAGGATCAACGATCATCAATTCAGTGCTAATGTGTTCGATGACCACTTTCTTTTCTTTTACACTTTCTTTTATGGCTAAATACTCAATGTTGATGTGTTTACTTCGACTTCCACTTTTATTGTTCTTAGCCATAAAGACAGCAGCTGAATTGTCGCAGAAAATTCTCAATGGCTTAGATATAGAATCCATGACTCTAAGCCCATAAATGAAACTCCTAAGCTATACACCATGTGAAGTGGCCTCAAAACAGGAGACGAACTCTGCTTCCATAGTAGAAGTAGCAGTCAATGCCTGCTTGACACTTCACCAAGAAACAGCTCTACCGACCATCAAAAAAATGTACCCTGATGTTGATTTATGTGAATCAACATCGCCATCAAAGTCTGAATCAGAATCAGAGTAGCCAATCACATCCAGATTGTCCGTCTGTCTATATTTAAGCTTGTAGTCTTTAGTTCCTTGAAGATACCTCATTACTTTCTTTGCAGCTCTCCAGTGGTCTATACCTGGATTACTCTGATATCGCCCTAACATCCCTATAGCAAATGCAATGTCAGGTCTAGTGCAGACCTGAGCATACATAAGGCTTTCGAATTTAGAAGTATATAGAATGTTCTTCATGGATTACCTCTCAAAATAATTCTTTGGACACTGGTTCAAATTGAACCTATCACCCTTCACAATGAGAGCTACACTTGGTGAACAATCTATCATCTGAAATCTCTCTAAAACTTTGTTGATATAGGTTTCTTGTGACAGACCTAAAACACCTCGAGGTCTATCTCTATTGATTTTAATGCCAATGACATAAGATGTCTCACCTATATTTTTCATATCAAAATTTTTAGAGATAAATTGTTTCACCCCATGTAGCAAGCCCTTATCATTGGTTGCAAGTAAAATATCATCCACATATAAAACAAGAAAACAAATTTTACTCCCACTGACCTTCTGGTATATACATTGATCCATGGGGTTTTCAACAAAACCGAATAAAGAAATTACTTCATGGAATTTAAAATACTATTGACGGGAGGCTTGTTTTAAACCGTATATGGATTTCTTAAGCTTGCAAACCAAATGCTCACCATCATTAGAGGAGAAACCTTCAGGTTGTTTCATATAAACCTCGTCCTCTAGATCTCCATTAAGAAATGCGGTTTTCACATCCATTTATTGCAGTTCAAGGTCAAAATGAGCAACTAATGCCAAAATAATACGAAGAGAATCTTTCTTAGATACATGAGAGAAAGTCTCCATGTAATCGATTCCTTCTTTTTGAGTAAATCCCTTAGCAATGAGTCTCGCTTTGTATCTCTCAATGTTGCCTAATGAATCTTTCTTGGTCTTAAAGACCCATTTGCAACCAATGGCCTTCGTCCCATTAGGCAACTCTATAAAATCCCAAACTCCGTTGCTTTTCATGGAATTCATCTTTTCCTTTATGGCATCGTGCCACAAGGTTGACCATTTACAACTCATGGCCTATGAAAAGGTTTCAGGATCATTTTCAGCTCCAAAATTATAGTCAGATTCTTGTAGATACACAATGTAATCATTAGGAATTACTGATCTTCTGTCTCTAGTAGATTTTCTTAATGTTGTACCAATGTTTCTTAGGGGAGCTTGTGGTTCAACTGGTTGTTCAGGAGCTTATGGTATTTCCTGAACTGCTTGATCTATTAGAATGTTGTCAGCAGCTTATGGAACCTCAATGATCGATTGGTCAACATGAGCTTGTACTTGAGGCGTGCTATGAACTATAACCAATCTATCATTTGATGAAGATTAAGATTCTGTATGATCATGTGCAGGTTCTGTATGATCATGTGCATGAACTAAGTTCCTGAACCGATTCCTCCCACTGATCATGTTATTCTTTAGAAACTTAGTGTTTCTTGATTTCACAATCCTAGTAGTATGAGTTGGACAATAAAACCTATAACCTTTGGACTTTTCGGCGTATCCAACGAAATACCCACTAATGGTCTTCGGATCCAGTTTATTCTCTTGTGGGTTATAAATCCTTACCTCAGACGGACATCCCCAAATGGGCATATGTCGCAAATTTAGTTTCCAGCCTTTCCATAATTCAAATGGTGTCTTAGGAACAGCCTTGGTTGGAACTCGGTTTAATATATACGCAGTCGTTTTTAGTACTTCAGTCCACAAGGATGTAAGAAGGTTAGAGTTGCTAAGCATACTCCGCACCATGTCCATCAATGTTCGGTTTCTTCTTTCTGCAACATCATTCTGGTTCGGGGAACCGGGTATAGTGTATTGGGCAACAATCCTATGTTCTTGAATAAACTTGGCAAAAATACCAGGTGCTTGTCCACTTTTTGTGTATCTGCCATAATATTCTCCACCTCTATCAGATCTCACAATTTGTATTTGTTTTCCGCATTGGTTCTCAACTTCAGCCTTAAAGACTTTGAAGGCATCCAATGCTTTATGTTTCTTATGAAGCAAATAGATATATATATATATATATATATATATATATATATATATATATATATATCGTGAGTAATCATCGGTAAAAGTAACGAAATATTTCTGACCATGTGTATCCATGTCTAGACAACATATATCAGTATGAATGATTTCTAATATGTCTGAACTCTTATTAGCATTTTTTTTGGACTTGTTGGTCTGCTTTCCCTTAATGCAGTCCACACAAGTCTCAAAATCAGTATAATCTAGAGTATCAAGTACCCCTTCATTCACTAATCTTTTAATTCTTTCTATGGAGATATGTCCTAATCTCCAATGTTATAACATAGAGGAGTCATCGTTAATATTACACCTTTTAACACTAGTTTGAACATGCATTGAACTATGAGTGGCATCATTTTATAAATAAAGATGATAAAGACCATCATACAAAATACCATTCCCAACACAATCAGTTTTATAAAATAAACTGAAAGATGTGTTTTGAAAATTAAAGGAATATCCAAATGGTACAAGTCTGGAAACAGAAATCAAGTTTCGTGAGAAACTTGGTACATAAAAGGTCATTTCTAATTTTAAAATAAAGCCACTACTTAAAGTTAAAATGCAAGTTCCAATCGCCCACATGTGAGCCCATCTTGTTGTTTGATAAGATGCTTTGCTCACTTCCCAATGGCTTCCTTAGGTTTTGCATACCCTACAAGGAGTTTGCAATATGGATTGTAGATCCAGAATCAATCCACCAGGTGTTAATATTAACATTAACCATATTAGATTCATAACAAACAAATGAGGTTGGATTACCTTTTTTCTCAAGCCATTTTTGGAATTTGATGCATTCCTTCTTTATATGTCCCTTATTTTTACAAAAGAAACACTTTTCTTCCTTCTTGATATCAGCTTGAGATGGCATTTTACCTTTCCTCTTTTGATTAGCTTGAGATTTAATAGGTTTAGCTTTGTCTTTCCCACGGGTAGTAGCCAGCATTGCACTCTCACCCAGTTCCATCACAAGTCTCTCTTCTTCTTGAACACATATGGTCATTAATTCATTAATTGACCATTTGTCTTTATGTATGTTGTACAAGATTTTGAAATGCCCATACTAAGTTGGAAGAGTGTTCAGAATGTAGTGCACCAGGAAGAACTCCGATATATCAACATTGAGTTTCTTAAGTTGAGCCGTAATGTCACGCATTTGCATTATGTGCTCGTGCACACCTTTTACGCTGGTGAGTCTGAGGGATGATAATTTCATTATCAGGGTGCTTGCCAGTACTTTTTCTGAAGTGATGAATTGATCGTCAATGACTTTTAGCAAATCACGGACTTTCTCATGCTGGTCGACAGAACCACGTATACCAGTAGTTACCTTAGTCTTGATAAACATCACGCTGAGCCGGTTGGATTGCTCCTATCGCTCATATAGCGTGATCGCAGCTGGAGTGTTATTATCGGCGATTGCAAGTGGTTTGTCCTTCCTAATAGCATAGAGGAGAATCCTCTCTTTCCATATCTTATAGTTATCTCCCCTAAGTTCGGGTATGTCACAACGGATATAAAAAACTAGTGGGTTGAGTAACTGCATAAAGTCCAAAAGCTTATGTCAATATTTGAGGTCTAATTTTCTAAATTGCATGTTTTACCAATGTAAAAACACGCTAAAATTGAATCTAATTTCATTAAAAATTACCTGTAGGCTAAATTTTTAATTCAATAAGATTTTTTATACTTTATGATAGATTTTATCAAACTATTTTTACTAAATTCATAATGTATATTATGATTACAGTTTGATATTTTTCTATCTTTAAACTTTATGATAAAACTATTAAATTAATTCTTCCTAACTCCTGTGGGTAATTAAGGAAAACTAATTTTAATATATTATCTTAATTAATTATATAAACATAATAAAATCCCTGTGGGGTAAAATCATTTTATTTATATAATTAATTACAATTAATGTCCATTATGTGATCCTAATACACTTAATATATAATTTTTATATAATTAAAGATGTTGTGGCTACTTTTTAAATATTTAAAATTATATGATTCACTAGACATTTATATTTACTATATTTTAGGCTCTACTTAATGCCTAAAAACAATCACACAATAACATAATAGGCAATCACTAAGAGTGCTCCCAGGATAATTGGTCGGGACAAAGCCTCATCAAAAACCAGAATCCTTAGACAGAGCATTGTCCCAGATCATGCTGTCTTATGCCAATTACAAATTGTTTATGAATTATTCATAATTTTTAACTTAATTGTTCATACTAATATATTATGAACCTTAATATGTTATGCATAAATTAAGTTTTATGAGAATAACCTAAGTTTACATAATCTAACAATATCTAAACTTAATAATATGTTATCATATGTAAATAAAATTCTCATAAATTGCATAATTAAACATAATATTATGCACTTAATTTAATTCATTGCATAAAATAAACTTATTATAAAAGCATGAATTGAAAAACAAAAAATCATGCTAAATATGAGCATTTAATCAAATTGTATATATAGAACTAGCATAAATAGTATATATGCATAATCTTAATTTGAGCAAAATAATCAAAAGTTTGATCCCAGGGGCAATCAAACCCAAGACTGTGCGCCTACCACACAGTCCCAAATTTGCCCTTACCACTAGGCTACCCGGGGGTTCATTAACATTATTTTTGCAAATAATTACAAATCATATGCAAAATTGTGAAAATCTATAAAATTAGGCCAAAATCTGAACTTCCAAATATATATATATATAGTATTTCTGGAAAATTACCGAATTTGGAAACTGCAAGATATTTTTTTAAACAAGTTGTCTTCAACCTTTAGCCCGGTCGTTTTTTACCCTTTTTCAAAACCCAATTAAATCTTGGCTTCCAGGATACCAAAACAAGATTTTAAAACTCAGAAATATTAGAAATCAAATTTCCTAATGATTTATAACATTATTTTCCATCAAAAATTCTCAAAAAACAAACTTTAAAATCAAATTATTTTTCGAGTATAAATCGAGAGTTTTACAGATTGCTTAATACTTCAAGGCAGAGGCAAACAATGCTCTGATACTAAATGTATATATAATCTAAACATGCCAAACAATTTAAATAGTATATAGACCAAATGCAAAATTAAAATGACTATAAACATAGTTCCGATCATTAAAGCTTTTCAGAATCACCACACTACTTTTAAAAAAAATCTGTGATGCTTAAGAGATGTGTGATGTGATTAAACAGAGTTTAGCAAGAGCAAACGAAAATCTCAAAAACACACCCGTGCACTAGTTTTTTTTTATTTTTATATTATTCTTCTCTTGTAGGTTTTATCTTTTTTCTTTTTGACAATATTAACCTTTCTACAATTTTAATTTATAATAGATTAGTATACCTTCTCATTTGGCAAAGTTACAACTTATAAAGTTGTACACTACACATTCCACAATTTTATTTTTTTAATAAGTAAAAATATGTAAAAAAAACATTAAGAAAGTTCAATTCAATTACAAAATTATTTACAAGAGAAGAACTCAACAAATTTTACTCATTCTTCTTCCATAAGTGAATTAATTCCCTTAATTATTGCTTTTTAGTATTTTATAGTATTTATTTTTTACCATTTTGAACTTGATCGCTCAACATTTTTCTTTTCAAACTTATTTCAAGTGTCTCAAAATGCACTATTGAAGGTTAATTACATATAGTTATAATTTTGATCACAATTGTCGGTAATTAATTTAGATCAATTGTAAAACTCTTGAAGAATTTACGAAATTTACCATCATTAAAATCAAAATATTGTAAAAAAAAAAACCAAAATTATTATTGTAGATATATAGATATTTCTGATGTAATAAACTTTAAAGGAAAAAAAAAGCATGAAACTCAAAATTACTTAAATTTGGAATTTCCTTTCACTATAAAAAAAATTATTGATTGCATGTATGTAAATATAAAATTTGATTAGTAAATTTTAAAAATTTCATTAATAATATTTATATATATTTAATTAATATTATTTATAAAATTTAAAAAATTATCAATAAAATTTCCTTCCACCAGGAGCGGCAAATTTTTTTCCTTCACAGCACGTTTTAAAAGCAGAGAGCTCTCAAGCACAATGAGCATGCTCAACGATTCACAACATCAACGTGCGTCACACAATAGTAATAGTATAAATACACCTGTTACATATAAACAGTGACGGGTCTGTTTGCTTGCTGCAGAGAGATAACCCAGCAAACACGAAGCGAAAAGAAAAAAAGAGGGTGAGAGGAATAGCTATGGCTTCACTGTCTGGACCTGAAAACCAATCACCAAGCATTTACATACCTGAAGAATGGTCGGAGGCGGCAGACTCTATAGCATACGATTCAGCCACTTCGCATCCTCCTATCGCTCTAGTGTGTGGCCCCAAAAACTGTGGCAAAACCACCTTCTCTCGCATCCTCCTCGACGCTCTCCTCCAAAGGTTTGCTCTCTCTCTCTTAAAAAAGAAAATCTTGAACACTTGTCTTTTATTTTAAAAAAAAATTGGTTAAAAAAAGCTTTTGAAGTGAATTGTTAATTATCTCTTCTTTGTCAAGTTAATGGTGAGATGGCTTTTTGCTTAATCGTTTAAACCTATTGTGATTGTTCTTAGAGTTAGCTATTCTTTTAAAGGGTCTGTTGAAATCGAAAGTTGTGCCGTTGGATAATGTTTGTGGATAATGGGTTAATGTAGTTGAATATGCAGTGAATGCACTATTGTATATTACTTATATGCTTATTTAAATGGATTTAGTTTTCTTATTATGAACTCCTTTTGTATTGAAATCTATGTAATTAGGGGGATATGTTTTTTAACTTCATGATTCTCACCTCTTTGGTATTGTGTTTGTAGATACAAGAAAGTAGCTTATTTGGATACCGATGTTGGACAGCCCGAGTTTACTGCCCCTGGTTTTCTCTCTCTCACTGTGGTTGACAAACGTCGCAAACCACCTCCTGGTATTTCTTTAGGGTCCTTAATATCTTTACATCTTGGTATCTTATTGTATTTTCAAGTTTTTTTAGTGTTCTATTTGTTATTGATGAGGCTCTTCCTTTTCCTTCTCCTGATCAAGATCTTTTTTTCTTCGTACTTTCCTTTTCTCAAAATTAGACCTGACAATTCCCTATCTGAAGACTCCAGTGAGGTATGCCCACTAAACTCACCTGGGATTCATAAATTTTTGACATGCCCTGAGAATTTGCGTTGATGCTCTCATGATCTACTTTAATTATGCAAATGTTTTTAATGAATGTGATACATTGTTACTGAAACAAAGAAAACTATGTGGACTCTATTTCTATATGATCTGTGTCGAGGAGCAGGATTAAATATTACTTTTATTTTTGACTGTGAAAAGATTATTTGTAGCAAAAATGAATCTCTTTTGTTTATTTTTTTCGATTCTTTTTCCTATATAAAAGTCAATTATTTCAAATTTCAATATCATATTGTTGTTTTTGTCTCTTGTAATTGTCATAATATTCATTAAATGTAATTGAACTAGAAAATTACAGCAAGAATATGGATGAGGTAAAGGATGGTAAACATGGAAAGATTCAAGATTTTATATAGAAGTTTGAGGGGATTTGAGGAACTAGTGTTAGTAACTGATGTTTTGCTCTGTCTCTTCAGTCTTAACACTAGTTGCCTAAGACGTCTGGGGACTGTGTGCAAGTTGAAGTGCTGTGGAGAAATGAATAAGTGTATTTTGAGCTCCAAACATACATCTAAAGCTGTAAATAAATGGATCACTTTATTTGACAAGGATGCAGCCACATACGTTTTTATGATATTTTAAAATTACATATGATATTATAGTTTGATTTCTGTCCATGAAAGGCAAGCTAATGATTATTTTCCTCTGTAACGTAGAACAGTTGATATGTTCAATTGAATCAATTCTTCCTAAACTGCCATGTTTTGTATGTGGATTTTCTTACGCATGAGCCATTTATTTAAGAAATATATAGCATGCAAGCACTTAGAGTTTAATTTTTATTTTCTCTTAGATGCTTTTTCTTCGGCGATGTTTCTTCAAAAAGGGATCCAGCAGCATACTTGAAATATATGTTTACCCTATATGACTACTATCGAAAGGAGTACTGCATGTTTAACAAGAGTGGAAGCCAGAATGAGTTGCCTCTTGTTGTAAATACACCTGGCTGGGTGAAAGGTATGTTTTTTCTTTTTGCTGGGTGGGTATGTGAATCGATTTCAATATAATAATTTCTACTCCATATGATTTTACATCTCCCCATTGTTCCAGGTATTGGTTATGACATATTGGTGGACATTTTGAGATATATTGCTCCTACCCATGTTGTTAAGATAAACATATCCGTTGAGAGTAAGAATTTGCCAGCTGGGGCATTCTGGTTGGATGGTGATAATGATGGGGCTGCTAATCTAATAGAGATCAAATCAGCTCGCCAAGACCCTTTCAATAGATCGTAAGTTCTTAGATATTTTTAGGCCATGCAGATTCTGTAATTGCCTTTTTCCTTCTCTCTCTTAGAATAATAAATGAATGATTGATTGTTATATCCATTTTCCGCTTCTCCCTATTTTGGAGTTCAAATACAACTTTCTTGTACACTTATGATTGAGAGTTAATTTGTATTAATGGCATCAGGTTGGGTGCAAGTGGGGAATTATTTTACTATTCATTTTTACAAAGAAAGTTCAGTGTCTGCTTTTGGCTGCTTGAAGATTATATGCATTAGGTTGCTAATAGAGTTTTCTCAAATCTTTACTTTTGCATATGCTGTTACCTTATTCTGACTCACGAATTTTTCTTCTTAACAATTTTCTTGAATTTGGTGCATGTACTTTCGTACATTGTGTTACTTTGATGTGCATCACATATTTTTCCTATAAGACATGCTATTTCCTGGGAAATATAACTTTTCTTCTTGCATCCATTTGGTTTTCCAGAATTCTTGTACAAAAGGATGCAAGCCTTCTGCGAGATTTCCGAATAATGGCTTACTTCAGGCAGTGCTTTCACAGTAGCATTAAAATCACCACAATAAAAGAACTTGCACATGCACTTGCATCTCATCCTCCTTATGAAGTTCCAATATCAAGTATAAAGATTAAACATCTTCATTGCCAGGTTGGTCAAAAGTATTGAATTAATTGCTGTAATGTTGCTTTGGAAATATTATATATTTTTTTGGTACATTTGGCACCAGGACCACTTTGATTTCTGTTTTCTATTCCTGTTTAATATAAGAGAGAACATTCTAAGGGAGATTTCAGCCATAATAGCTTGCTAAATATGAAATATTTTTACAGAGTTGCTTTTACTTTTTGTATTAATGTGCAAGGAAGATGTTTTTATATGGCTCAGGTCACCACTGCAGAAACTTTCCACGGTTTGAATGCGACCATTGTTGGCTTGGCAGTTAGTTCTGAAGAGTTTGAAGATCTACCTTCATGTGTTGGTATTGGTGGGTTACCTCTATCACACAATCACACCATGTCTAATTGATTATCAGTCGCTTCTTCTTTGCAATATTGTTCTGTTAGTAAGCGGTCAAAATTTTATTGTTTCTGGTACTTGTCTATTTGGGGTGCTAGAGTGTCAATTTTTTATTTTCAGACATTTAGAAGCATGTGCACAATGATAGCTGCGTATTCATTAATAACCAGTAGCTCATGGTATTTCAAATGATGGTCTGAATGCTTGAAGGCTTGGTAGTGTTTGTCTCACAGCTTTTTCAGAAATTATTCTGTTGATTTTGATATACTACGCACTAGCTTAAGAGACTGCAATGCGATTCTTGTGTGCTAGATATGCCTGTTAGGTTCTCCTCTTTCTCCAGAATCTGCTGGTGAAACTAAAGTACTAAATCTGATGCTTGACCTTTATCGTTAACAGTTGATGGTCTTTGGTTTTTAAGGATAATTAGTTAGCAGTAAAAGAAAATTGTCTGGAAAGGATGTAGGAATTATTCATCCTTGTAACCGCAAAGTGAAATTTGGAGCACCTATGATGCGTATGGTTATATGGGTGCACAAGTGGGACGATGTGGTATATTGGGTATCAGAAAGTTGTTGGCTCACTTTCAGGGGTTATATCAGCATGATTTTTTCTGAAAGTTTTTTTCCTACTGTTATTAGTGAAGGTTCTTTAATGAATTTCCATGGTATTTGTGCTGGAGATTTTGCCCCAATAAATCTTATCTATCTCTTGTTTACAATCTGCTAATTGTTACAGATATATAAATTTTACTATCATTATTCTAGTCATTGTAAAGATTTGAAAATAATATAGCTGTGACTTTTAAAAATTTTCATCTTACTTGATGCCTTCATGAACCAGGAATCGTGAGAGGAGTTGACACGTTCAAGGGTTTGCTCTATGTGATCACTCCCGTTCCCCATACTGTCCTGGAGAAGGTTGATCTTTTTCTGCAAGGTTTCATCCTAATTCCAACTTGCTTGTTGCAGGTACTGATCCTCCTCCATTGTTCTTCCCCCCCTTTTTTAATTGCTGGGTTACGCAGCATGTCTTTTTCTTTTAAGTGTGGTTTGGCCAGGAACTTAGGACAGACTGCATAGGTCATATGGATGAGAAATTTAGGATGGCAAGGCATTAATAAGAATGAGATAGTGGGCCCTGAGAGTGCAGTCCTCTGGGGCAAGAATTTCAAGGGAGGCAATATTGCTGTGTTGCATATTGTCTTCTTGCAAGAAAGTTAGTATAACTCCTTACGTATTTTTTCAGGGAACTCAGTGTTCAAGTTTACTTCTGCAAACTTGTTGAAGTTTTAGATTCCAACTTGTTTGTTAAATGCACCCTTTTTCATTATATCATCTGCAAACTGAATCTTTTATTTCCTCACTTAATATTTTGGTACGATCATTTCTCCATAATAATGTACTTTTATTTTTTTGGGAAAGTTATTTTCTTGACATTTGATGGGCTATGCCTACGCCTATTGTGCCTTGTTCATCTTGCATGCACATCATATAGGAGAATAAATGATAGCAAGCTGCTAATTTCACCATATACTTCTATTCCTTATCCAGCAGAATTTGTATTCATTTTCTTTCAAATCATAGAGAGGCTTATATCTTGATAATCACTGTAGTTTTTATGTTAAATAATCATTTCTGTTTAAATGTTCAGGTCCAGGGATTTAGATCACCGTACATGTCTGCGAATGTTTTGCCTGCAAGCTAGCTGATACAAATTTGTCGGTACCAAGAATTTTTCTTTTTTCATACAATCTCCATCAGTGGTCTTCAGCCAAGTAATATCACAGGCTGCAGGGAAGAGCATTATGAACAGCAACAACCAATTTTCTTTTTGGTTTAAGCAGCAGCTAATTTTCACAGTCATAACAGAGTTCATAAAAACTGCCCCCGTTAGATTTGGATTGATAGGGAACTCTTTAAATGATCCAGTTCTCTTCATTTCGTTGTCGAATTTTGAACTTGGTGTAAACCTCAGAGTAGCGCTTATTGTTATTATTATTACTATTATTCCTTAATGGTATGTGTAATTTTTCTGTCTTAAGCTCAGAGAAATTAGGTGCTATGCTTTTGATTATATGGTGGTTCAACCATCTGCCTGAGAAACGTGAGGTGATACTGAAATCGGTGGTCCCAAAACATCGAAAAAAGTTGAATGTTGATTTAAGTAATTTAACTTTATAGTGCTTGTCTATGGTTTTTCCTTTTCCCCATTTGGATTTGAAGATGTAGTTGTTGGAACTTAGGAATTTTAGCCAACTTCATGAGGGATTAGGTTGTGAGGGTGGTTTCATTTTTGGATCAGATGCTAGGTTTTGGACCTCTCATCAAGGTTGTCATTACCTTGCTGTACATTGTTCAAAACCAAACGTTTTGGTTTCGGTGCGTGACGGACGATATTTTCAAGTATTTATATGCTAAATTATATATATATATATATATATGTCAACTTATTTTATTTAAGATGTAAGTTAGCGTTGTGCTTTAATTAATTTAAACAAAAATATCCATATAAGTTTGTTTCAATAAAAAAGTAAAAAGAGCGTATAAGTAATTTCATCTTACTTGTACTATTATAACCTTAATCTTAAAACATATCTAATTTATTGTTCTAAGGATAAAATTATAATTAGATATATATGTTTGTATATATATAATTTTGAAATGGTTTGATTATATAATTAACTTGCATTTTTCAAAATAAGAACCATAACCATAATCATAATAATAAAAAAAATCTGAACCATAAACCAGCTTCGGTTATGAGAATTTGTTATTTTTGCTGCAGATTGAGATGAAAATTAAAATGATAAATTTGCTCATCTATCTCTCATTCATTCAACTAAACATAAGGATATTTTTATCCAAATTAATTTAGGCACAATATTAACTTATGCCTTAAGTGAGTTAAGTTAGCATTTCATACACACATATATATATATATATCATAATAAAATTATCACCATTTTACTTGTGGAACTGATACGATTTGAACAGTCGAAACCAAATGAACAAAGTTACCTCATCCATATTATGACATTTTTTTATAAACCATATACGATCTTGATCTATTGGTTACTTCCGGATCATTTTTTTCCTTGCTAATATATTAAAAAAAAAGCTAGATATTTGTTGCTCTGGAGGTTTTATTTGAATGAGAAGCAAGGATTTGTAGCAGACTCAAAATCTAAGATTTGTAGAGCTGGTTGCCTGGAGGTTTTATTTGAATGAGAAGCAAGGATTTGTAGCAGACTCAAAATCTAAGATTTGTAGAGCTGGTTGCTGGTAGGTCCATTGATTAACGGATTCTGAAACTTCAATGCTTGGCGGTAAAATCACCAGTCATGGTCAGGGAAAAAGGAGTCAGGACATGAACCTAACAAAGTTGGACTACAGAGCATTTGCGTTGCTTCTAGTCCAAAAATGAATCTGATATGAGTATGAAAATTTTCTCCATTTTTAGTATTATTCACAATTAAATCCCATCCTGACAAAAATTTGCCATTTTCCTCAGAAAAATCATCATCATATTTTCATTAAACCCTCAGGTTTTACTGTGGTCCTGCGTCTACAATAAACCAACCCACTAGCCTAAAAAACGGTTGGGGAGTTCATGATAGACCGTTATTTCAGGTACATAGTCACCCTAGCAACCTCAATTTTGTCAAGGACATTTTTTTTTATCTATAGCCCAAATCAAAGTCACCGATCAAATTTTGAATCCTAAAATAGAACATTTCCTCCCGGTTTCTTTTCTATCCTCTCACCTTACAGAAATCAGACATACAGAGGGAAAGGTCATGATCTCGGTTTGCTTTGTCCCACCAAGGTCATGATCTTCCATCTCACCATTTTTCTAAAGCATGTTAACCTCCTAAATCTCTTATCATTTTCATTTTTCAATCTATACCCACTTGAGTTTAAGCAACACAAATAAAGATAAGATCACTTTTTATTTTATTTTATTTTGTTACTTGATTGTTTTAAGTCTTGTTTTTTGGGTCAAGAAAAAGTTATGGCAAAGAGATCATTTCGGTGTTCTGTGGAACAAGAGGATGGAAAGTTCCCTTATGTCGTGATTTATGCATTGCTAGAATGGATGTTAATAATTATGCTGTTCATTGATGGGTTTATTGCATTTGCTGCAAATGAATTTGCAAAGTTCTTCGAATTGCGAATCCCTTGCTTGCTTTGTACAAGAATCGATCATGTTCTTGTCAATACAAATCCTGATTTTTATTACAATGATTCGATATGTGAGTCTCACCAGAAGAACGTCTCTAATCTTGCGTATTGCCATGTTCACAAGAAGCTCTCAGAGATAAAGAAGATGTGTGAAGGATGCCTTCTTTCCTTTGCAACCGAGAAAGAATCTGATTGCGATACATACAAATCCCTGATTGGGATTTTGCACAAGGATCTTGAGTTGCTTGTTGATGATGATCAGGAGATTCAGTTGACATTTCCAGCAGGAAAGAAGGAAGATTCAATACTGCAAGTAGAGAAGAATATTCTTCAACGTTGTTCGTGTTGTGGGGTGCCATTGAAAGTGAGGTCTAATTGGCAATCGAAAGGGAAAAATTCTGTCCCTCTTTCACTGGCTCCTGCTCCTTCTCCACGAGCATCATTTGGGAGCTTTGGGAATGAGGAAAATCGAAATTTGGAATTGCCTCACATAAGATACACAGAACTAAAGTACTCAGATACTGAATCCGAGCTGCCAGATGATGATGATGGCTCGAATGCAATGAATCGTGATAAACAACGTGAGCTTTTAAGTTTTTAAAAATTGGGTTTGTTTTCTTCTTTTATTCTTGGAAAATTTACTTCATCAGAAGAACTTGCATAACATAAGATCTTTCTGTTTATTCTCTGCATTACTTTTAACAGTTTACTTGTTTTACAAGTTAACATTTTTTTTTTCATTTTACTAATTTGAAGTTTAATCAATGATTCTCACCAGTTAGAGAAGATATCAAAGCTGCAACAGTTCCATTGCTGACAGATTCTGATGATATGAATGAAGATAGGACCCCTAATTTTATGAGAGGAAATAAATTCTTTGGAATCCCACTATCAGATTCAGCTCAAAACAGTCCAAGATGGACTACAAGGTTCCCAAAGAAATCGCTGCTTGAAAGAACAGAGAATGCTTCGGAATCCATGGTAGGAAATGGAACAAATGAGGCAGATGGTGACTCAATTTTGCATAATTTGAAGAGACAGGTTCGTGTTGATCGAAAGTCCTTGATCGCTTTGTACATGGAATTGGATGAAGAAAGGAATTTTTCAGCTGTTGCAGCTAACAATGCGATGGCTATGATCACCCGATTGCAAGCAGAGAAGGCAGCTGTTCAGATGGAGGCTTTACAGTATCAGAGAATGATGGAGGAACAGGCTGAGTATGACCAGGAAGCTTTACAAGCGACTAAGGATTTGCTCACAAAGAGAGAGGAAGAAATTAAGGAATTAGAGGCTGAACTTGAGGATTACAAAGGAAAAGATGGATGCTTAAGGAAAGATAAATATGAAGGGAAAGGAGATGTTACTGATGAGAATTATCAAGACTTGAAATTTCAGTCTTACTCATCTTATAACACTGGAAAAGTTGAATATAATGGACCGAATTATAGTTCCAGCGAGGAGTTTAATACTGGAGAAAATGAACACAACCATGATGGAGCAAGATCACCACAGGATGAGATCAATGGAGGGAGAACCCCTGATAGACCACAGAAAGGGGAGAAAAACCGTTTAGGTCCAAAGAAAATTCTGGACAAAAAACTTCAAATTTCATCAGATAATGGTTCTATGTCCTCACAATCTAGCACTGAATATGTTAACAATGTGGAGGAAGAGACAGGTAAATTAATGCATAATCTTTTGAATTTAGGGTGTGTTTAGTAGGAAAGAGAAGTTAGGAAAGAAAAGTTATATGAAAAAAAATATGCGGAATGAACTTTTCTTTTGTACTAAAAAGTGAGAGGAAAGAAAAATTAAAAAGATTGGTGTTTTCTTCTTGCATGTACAAATCATAATCCTCTAAGATTGAGAGAATTAGAGAATGGAAAAAGATAGAAATAAGTAATGAGATTATCAATTTACTAATTAATCTTCATCTAATTTTTTACTTTAATATTATTTACATTTTCTTTCATCTCAATTTTCTATTTTATATACAAGGATGAGAGAAAACTATTTTTTTCATTTTAGTTTTTCATCATCTATGCTAAACAAATGAAAGAAAAAGTCAAATTTCTTACTTTTTTCTCCTACTAAACACTACCTTAATAAAATCATCAAAGGACTAATTGCCTTTTTTTTTTAATATGACAGGACAGGGAAAGAAACACATCTTAACTAAAGAGTTGTCTGATATTCCTGAGAGAGTGAAGGCTCTTGAAGCAGATGATGGATGCTTGAAACATGTTTCTCAGACACTCCCTGATGGAAGTGAAGGAGCAACAATTTTGACAGACATTTCTTCGAATCTGAATAAACTTCAAAACTCTGTCATGATGCCCTTTTCGGAAAATAACAAAGCATGATTCTCATCCTAAAGATTTTAATGGTAATTTCTCTTTAATAGTACTGAACATTTTTTCACTCTTGGTTCAACAAATTGAACCAGAGTTTTATGATCCAATGTATGTCCTTTTAACACCAAATCCAGTTGGTTAATGACAAAAATAATTTCCTCATAAGGGCTACAAAATTTAAATGTTGTTGAACTACAATATTCTTTGACAATATAAAGAAGAATTCAATGATTAATTCTGCTTGCAGTTCTTTCTTTTTTTCTTCTTTTTGTTAGGGTGTATATAAGCTTCTTTGCATGGTGGAGAAGTAATGGTTTGGTTTTCAAAGCTTCATGGAGCTCTAGGCTCATGCTACCTTCACTTGCAGTAAGAGTTTTCTTTCTCTGTAATTGGGTTTGTAATTTTACATTACAAATTGTAGAATTTAACTTTAAATCATTCATTTTTTTTCTTCATGGAATGCTGCAATTGCACTGAGATTATTGCTTAATAGTTTCATTACAGGCAGCATTTGCTGATATGATTGATTGTTGTGCAGGCAAAACAGCAGAAAAATTTTTGTGCAGTCATTTGATTTCATGGGCAGGTCTCTAGGTTCTGCAATGCAAACAAATATTATCTGATCTTTTTAATTAGTGTCAACTTAGGAACGGACTAGGATTAATTATAGATGGGAAATAGTGCTTATGAGGTTATATATATCATGTACTCACTATGCATGTAACGATTCAAACTTCGAAAGGAATAAATCTTCTCAACTGATATCTACGAATTCAAGGTTGCCCATGTGAGATTGTTGATGATTTCATTTGGGGGAAGGTAGAGAAAGAGGAGCATAATCTTTATGGCTTATGAGCAAACTGTAGAGTGCCACTTAACCTTTAGAATTATGGGTACAAATTTATTTTAACCAAAAAATTTCCTCCATGTATGGATTCAGTTTTCTTTATTTCTTTTTTCTCCCTGGTTAATCTTACGCTTGTGACAAAAGTAAGAAGTAAAAATGTTAAAAGCCCGAGTTACAGCTAAATACTAGATACCACAGCAAACTAACAGTTTTCCAATCAAAGTCTTTCATAATTGGACTATACAAATTGAAGAGAATTGTAAAATTTTGAAATTCCTGCATTATACATCAATAAGGAAGGGGATTTGTTCAAAAGCTCCCAAAATGAAGTCAGCATGGAAGATTCTGAAATTATTTTCTTTGTTATCAGTTGTCTCAATCATTCAAATTTATTTTATTCATATAAAGTATTTTTGTCTGGCTGATCCCTCCCTCTCAAAATGAGGGGCATGAGTTTTCAATTGGAAGACTGGGATAAGAACAATGATATTAGGACCCAACTAGGTGAACTCAACCGTACTTTACACACCTGTAGAGTCGGTATCTGCACAATAGCCTGTTTTTTTCTGCTAAAATTTGCATCCAATTAAAGATTTTCGTCACACATCCAAAACTCTCCAAAACAAATTTTGACTAAGCCACCATTCCAGCAGAAGCCAAAGCAATCTATGGTTGAATTTCCATGACCCTTTTTTGTAACAGCTAGTGGTATCTCTAAGGTCAATTTAGCAATTTCCATAAACCAAAAAGCACAAGAAAATACTAGCAACAAGTAAGACAAGAAAAGTAGCTCTAAGGTCAATTTAACAATTTAAAGCAAAATTGGATTATTATGATGTTTGGTAACTAATTTAAGTGAGGATTAAAGCAACTTTTTCTTCCACTTAAATCCCAAACCACATGTATGCATGCATCCCACTCAGGTTTGTTTGAACAATGGATATAAACACGTAAAGCGAAGATCCCTTGTTTGCTATTTTCTCCGATTTTTAAAATACATTAAAGAAACCTTCTAAAAAACTCTATAAACTCACAAGAATGCAGCAACAGAAAAATTCCAACCAAAATAATCACAATAATAATAGTTTCTCGTCTCTCCCTCGACTAAAAACCAGAACAACTCAATTTTGTAAGACACATCTACAAAAACACAGTAGGAAATTGGAAAAATTGGAACTAGTGGATGAGTTATGGGAATCACAAAAAATAATCGGGCGTTCTGCGTGTGGTGTCAGGTTCAGTCTGACGAGGAGCTGGGTCAAATTGAAGAAAATTCTGCTCCATATTCTCCCCAATCTCGAGAATTGCAGCCATATTACCGCACCGATAGCAGTAATTTGGTGCACTAAACACCGTCACAACATTCTTGTCCTACAGAGAATTGCAACAAATAATATAAATGACAAAACCATGGGAACAATAGACCTAAAATAGATTCTGGTTTCATTTGAGATTCACAAACCTGGCACCAATTGTATCCTTCCATAACAAGCTGGTGGGCTCTAGAGATAAGAGTGAGCCCGTTAGTGTGGTTGAATTGTGCAGCAATATCCTGTCCAAAGGTGTATCCTGCTCCCCTAGGAGATATTCCCCAACCACATCGGTCATCCGGATCAGACCACAAGAGATCACACATTGGGCCCTCATGAGGAACCTACTCCCCCACCATAAATAACAAAGTCAATTAATGTGTGACAACATTTAAAAAGGCATTTGATGAGACAATAACAAATCACCTTCTCTAACAATAGGTGTAAATTACTGTGCAATATCAATATACAGAAGATGATTTTATCATTTCATCCAAGAAGCAATGCTTTTTAATTAAAACTTTGTGGGAAATGCTTCTGAATATAAGCATTTGAATTGTATAATGCAAAACTAATAAACTCTAGAGACGTACACTATGCACTACATGGCATGTAGGAGAGGAATAAACCAATCTAATGTGCAGATGGACTCTGCATCATGTTATATTATAGATAGTAAAATTATTGAAGAAATCTTTTTTTTATAAGTAGCAAAATTATTGAAGAAATCCCTTTTTTATAAGTAGCAAAATTATTGAAGAAATCAAGACCATTGTGGTCTTACTTCAGAGGAGAGGTAAAACAGCTAATTACTTCTCAACAGCAGAGTGATTTGGATGTTTAAGAAAATATATTACAGGAAAAACTACATGATGCACAAATAGCTTTGCTGTTCTAGATACATCAATCTGTTCTGAGCTTTTTTTTTTGGTAAGTATCAATCTGTTCTGCGCTGGAACATCCTAAAGGTAAGGCACAATTCTTATAACTTTTTTGCCATGTAGGTAGCTTCTTCGTGAGTTTGCGTGCATGGGTTGGCACGGTGCCCTATAACAAATACTTTTTTTTTGCTAAATTCCTATAACAAATACTTTTAATTATAGAAAACTAGACATACCATGGAAATAATAATATGAATTGCACGATTTCACTGGCACATAAGTTAGAAAAATGCATAAATGAAACACGAAAAAAAAAATGTTGAGATATAAATAACATAGTAGAAGGACTATGGCGAAAGACCAAAAGTGAAAGGACAACTCCAGGTGTACCTCCTGTATACGGTCCAGTGCACGGATGTTGTCTAATGTGTCCAAAGATGGGGAGAGTCCACCATGCAAACAGAAAATCTACAATATTATAACATATAGTTGTCAGCAAAGACGATGGAAATAGAAATAATCTTTTTTTATAAGTTGAATAGAAATAGTCACTGAATGACAATCAAATTCAAACCTGACTCTCAATTAGGGCTGTAAGAGGCAGATAATCAAAGAGGTCAGTGAAATACTTCCATACATTGGCATTTCCATATTTTCTTAAGCATTCATCATAAAAGCCGTACCTGGAAAAATAAATATGAAATCACTGATATAAACTGCAGACTGATCTCATAATATAACTAAATAACAAACACATTAAATTATGAGCATTTTAACTTGTAATACTTTGCCTGCAGTGTTCATCAAAACAGACAAGAAACACTTCCATTCGCTAACCTAATGAAAGGAAATTATTGGCCAAGTACTCAGTGTAGCTAGTTTCTACATCATCTTTATATGTTTCTAATCTTATTATTTGCAAGGAAGGTGATGGCCTCTTCAATGCCTAATAATAATTGAAAAATGTTTTGCAATTCTATTGCCAAATCTGGCAAAAATTACTACACATAATGAATGATAAAGAATGATATATGGTAGGAAACTAATGAACATCTAGCATTAATAGCAGTTTTATACATGGTAAGAAACTAATGAACATCTAGCATTAATAGCAGTAAAACAAATATTTGGCCATAATATGGTCAGGAAGTTATAATAAGGACAAACGATTTAACATTCACCCTACATCACCCACCACTTCCAAAGGATAGCTTCACATAAAAAAAGAGCCCAGAGATGAGACCGTATGCTCTCAGAGTTACACGCTTGATTTGCAAATATAACCCCTACAACTGGAATAACAAGTGTAGCAAACGAGAAATTGTGGCTTGGGCCAAATGATGCTAAGGTAATAAACACAGTGCTTCAGTACCTAAATTGTGCTTCACATAAGATAATGTTAGAATTAATTTATGGCAGCATAGTTTTGTGATATTAAATGCTGGAATATCTCTCTGCAACAACACTACTACTCCATCCCAATGGGAATAAAGATAGTGTTCAGGCCGCTCAAACACAATACTTCATAAGCATAATAATATTATAATATTTGATGATTTGATGCTACCAAATCTCCCAAATTCTTTACAAGCATTCCACATTCATGAAGTTTCACACTTTCCGTCAAAATTAGGTAAATTCTCGCTACCTTCTTTCTCTTACATCCACACATTTTTTTTTGGTTTGGAGGCCAAAATTAGCCATAATTTCAACACTTCTTTAATCTCTTCACACAGATTCATTCAGCAAATAAGAGGCCAAAATAATGTAGTAAAAGTTTTGGCATTAGGAGAAGAAGCAATGCCCCATGGGCATATCTGTGTTTAAAAGGGACAAAATGATAGAAGATCCTCAATCCCACTGGTAATGATATATAAATAAATAAACTCTGATGGAAACTTTGATCAGTGCTGCAATAAAAAAAAACGAAATGGAATATGATAAATTACAGGAGCACTTAAGCCCTGCAAGCGCTAGTTCTCCCTGTACATGGACCCTATAAGTTAAATAAAATGTATATGGGAACACTTCTTGGTCTTCCAATGTACAAAATTAGATTTCCTGACTAACAAATAGTGGTCAATAAATTTCAAAAGAACATATTTTCTTACACTTGAGTAATCTGACGGCTCTCATGATTTCCTCTCAGAATTGTAATTCTATCTCTATAACGAACTTTCAGAGCCACTAAAAGAGTGACAGTCTCCACCGAGTAGTATCCTCTATCTGCATTACCATACAAAACTGTAAATTAGGTGAAAGCTTCCTATAATAAAATAACTAAAAAAAAGTGAGGCTCGGTGAAATGATGGTCCTAGGTACCACTGAATCGTGACAAAGATTTCATAGAAAACTCAAATTAGACAGGTTAACAACTTAAGTTTCGAATGTTTAATCATCTTCTCGGGTACAGCTTTATAATACTAGTAGCAAACTTTCAGTTATGTCTCCCCAAGATGGCAGCCAAGTTGTAACTTATCATATCATAGGGATTCACACTTATTTCATTCAAAGACATTAAGATCAAACGTTGTAATTCTCTCCAAATTTCACATTCTATACCACTTTTGGTAATAACTAACAACACAGCGCTCATAATTGACCTTTCAAATCGCTTATCACACTCACTCCACAGGACAAAAGCCCAAAATTACAAAAGTAATCCGCAAAAATTTCCACATTATTATTTTTTTTAAAAGAAAAACCGTCAACCTAAATATTCCTCTACAATCTAACCAGTTTCAGCTCAGCTCCAAAAAACAAGCGTCAATAAATCAACCAACCTTCTCTATCTACACAGGATAAATGAGATTCATACATACATATATAAGAAATAGATGTAAATGTATATTTGTGAGAGTATAAGAAAATAGGTCAAGACTGACCAACATAGTCGCCCATGAAGAGATAATTGGTGTCGGGGGCTTTGCCGCCAATGCGGAAGAGCTCGACAAGGTCGTGAAACTGGCCGTGGATGTCTCCGCAGACGGTGACGGGGCACTTGACCGGCTGCACATTCCACTCCTCCACCAGGACCGCCTGGGCCTGCTCGCACAGCGTCTTCACCTCAGACTCCGCCAGCGGCTTGCACTGCATCAACTGCTGGATCTGCAGCTCTAGATCGCTCTGGGACGGCATCTTCCTCTCGGCGCTCTCCCCGATGAGGATTTAATCGTACGGTGGGGAGGGGAGGGAATGGTTAGGTTGCTGGGAGATTAGGGGTTCAGGTCATTGTTCATTTTGTTTGACGGATTTGGGGAGAGGAGGGGGGGGAAGAAGAGGAGAAGAGAGAGAGGGAAATGGGAAGAGAGAAGGAGGATTGGTTCTTGGAATTGGTACGGAAGGCTCTCAAAGCTGGTTTTGGTTGCAGGTGATGAGGGCATTATCATGTTATGGAAATGGGGGGGGGGGGGGGGGGTTTCGCTTCTGGTCCCTGGTTCTTATGTTATTTGTGTTGTCTGACTTGTTTTGTTGTTTATTGTTTTTGTTACTACCAATCAAGATTCAAGATTAAATTTACGACCAAGATCATCCCTCCCTAGTCTTTGCTGATCTAGAGGATTTTTTTGAAATTCCAAGTAATGCATCAACGAGTGTTATGTAAATATTATGAGAAGTTTTTATTTAGACATAATATTAAGAAAAGTGATAAAAATTTATTTAATTATTAAACAGTATAAAAAGAAAAATAATTAACTTAATATTTATTCAATAATACATTGATTTAAAAATTTTAATCAATTTTTTTAAATAAAAAATAATCATACCATTACTTATTACACTGGTATATTTATATTTTTATGAAGTAAATTATTGTACCTTGTAATGATATGAAAAATAATCGAGTTCAAAGATGCTTAATTTTCTTTTACTTTTCAACAACAAATAATACCAAAACTAAACTCTAGGGAAGGAGATTCTCATAGGGAAAGTAAGAAGAACACATACATTATAGTGCCTAGCTGGTGATGAATTCCCAAATCAAGCATGAAGTTAGCTTCTTACATGACAATACTCACATCACAGAATTGGAACAACTGCATTTTCCATGCATAGGGTGGCAGTTGACCTAGACATACTTGATAAGAGTGTGACAACTGTAAGAGAATCAGATTCCACAGCCAAACAAGTGCTACCAATGCGTTAAGCCAACTTTAAATCATCCCTAATCCACAGTATTTCAACAACAACAATAGACCTCAACCAGGCTTCAAGGCCCCATCCCTTTATTAACCCTCTTCGTATTCCTTCATCACTCTCTCCCCAACCAAATTACAAGGATTATCAGAAAATCCATACCTCTATGTAATCATATCTTTCTCAATCTCTCCAAGGAATTTTTTGCATGCACTTATCTCGATATACATAATAGGGTTTCTCTTCACCATGTAATTTCATCTGATTGAAGGCTTAATCAGTCCCTATGTGTTGTCGGGTTGAGATTTAAACAGTATATAGATTGCATTTTATGTAAATGCAGAGAACTTAAAAGAGTTACAAGCGTGAAGAGAGAGGAAACGCTCGCGCTTCAACAACATTGTCACCTATAGATCTCACTGATACCGAGAGGTATTACTTGGTTTGCATGTCATCTGTGTTCCTCTTCTTCTTTTTCCTTTGAGGATTCATGCACTTTATTCTTTCTTGTTTTCTGGTTATGCATCACTAAAATTTATGAACTTTGTCAGGATTTGGATGCAGGAAGTTGATGCAGGCTTCGATTATAGATGAAGACAAAACTTAGGAACTGGGTAGTGGAAGCTCATAACTTAGCTAAATTACCTACTAGAAATTTTGTGAATTGCCTCTGTAAGTCCTTGAAATTATTATCTATGAATGATAGGTCAGCTGCAGTCTCTCAGATTATTTTTTTCAAATGCACTCTTTGAGATTCTTGGATTACAAGTTTGAGTTTAGTGACAGTTTTTGTTGACACTTGAAGAATTGACAGAAGAAACAAAAATAATGGGGGTTGGAGTATATGTTGTAAAAATCTGGTAATGAATAGTTGGGTAAGTTTTTCTGGGCCTGTGTTGTTAAAATTGTTCTTATCTAATATTAATCAGAAATACATTTAGCTTCAATTAATAATAAATGGGTTTCTTGGTTGATATATGGGGAGGTTACTGATGGCATTTGTGTGATCAAATTTAAGATTAACACTGATATTTCTTTATTTTTTTTATTTATTCAATATAATAATCAGAAAGTTAATTTGAACAGTAGTTATTGTGCTATTATTAGAACACTCAAAGGTAAGTAGATTTGGTTAAATTAGAGAGAGAAAAGGGGTATCATAAAAATGTGTTAAAGAGTACTTTTACTGATCTGCAAAATTGTGTTACTGTAGACTCACTTTCAAGTTGAAATTGCAAACACATGCAGCCAGTGTTTGGCTTCTGTCCTTCCTTGGTCATTAGCAAGAAGGAAAATATTTTATATTATTAAGCCATTGCCTTTTCGAAGCCTATAGCAATAGCACCGCAGCACACTTCAGAATCACTTACTATCTTTTTTCTTTCAATTTGATATTGCATTGTTCCTTTTGCTATTACGCATGACATCTTAATACATGGGCTTTTTAAAGCAAGGCTACCTCTATGTTTGATTGCATCTCGGTGTCACGCGAATGAGAAGTAGGCTGTCTTTAATTTCATGGTATTACATGAATTGGATAAGCATTCCAAAGCATAAAACTATAAAAAGGATGTGAATCAAATTTAGTCTGCATGATTCAATTTGGTGTTAACTGATCGTATCTTCTGAGATGTCCATCAATTGATATAAAAATGATGTGAATCAAATTTAGTCTGCATGATTCAATTTGGTGTTAACTGATCGTATCTTTTGAGATGTCCATCAATTGATACCATGGTAGCAATGGCTGAATGAATTCCACAAGAGCGGAATAATCCTCCACCTACAGATTCTGATGTTTATAAATGTGCACATTCACATCCTAATTCTGTCATAAATGCAGAGTACAACCTTGGACATTGGGAGAGGGAGGATGAAACTTCTCTATGCTACATAGAAACTGATGGTTCATGAAAAATAAGGAATGAATGGACAGAAGTGGGTTTTGCAATCTGAAAAATAGGGAATGAATGGGCAGGAGTGGTTTTGCAATCTGGGTTGACAATCATTTTATTTGTCGGAGAGGTATATAGGCAGAGCTTCTTCAGCATTTCAAACGGAAGCAATAACAGTTTTGCAGCCTCTTTAATGGGCACAAAGAGAAAATAAAAAGAAAGACATCGTGCTTAGTTGTCCGAATGTGGGCGCAACCATTCCTAGCCAATTGCTTTTCTTTCTTGTATTAGATTAAAGGACTTACAGCAATGTTCGGTATGATAACTTCTATGACAATTGATCAGAGTAATGCTTCTTTCTGGCGACTGTTGGCTTGGTTAAAAAACAAACTGTTGCATCATACAAATATTGATATATTTGCTATGATTTTCTTCAACAAGATGAAGTAAAGGAGACTCAAAACAACCTGAAGCAAAAATTAAGAATTTAATTTTATTTTAATTGCCAGTGACATGTATAAAATTTATAAATAAATATTTTTTCATTAATTAAATATTTAACAAATATATAACAATATCATTAATAAATATTATTTTCAGGATTTTGAAAACAAATATCTTTTTTGGAACTAATGTATTGTCTGATTAGTATGTGTAAAATCAAAAGTGCTCACTTACAAATTACAAAATACAAATGGCACAACCCACTGCAAAAAACATAAAAAAAATTAGTACAAATAGCATTAGTAAAATGTGGAAAAGACAGATGGGCACAATAGGTCAAAGGCAATGCTGATGAGCCAAGCATGCGCAATCGCAGTAGCAACAGCTAAGTCAGTATTCTTCCCCAATCGACCCTTTTCCCTGCGCCTACCCGCACCACGCTCCATCCTCGCCATGGCTACAACGACAACCACCACCACCAACAACAATAATCAAGAACATCAACAAGACCCACTCGAACCCATTTTCAAACAAAAACGGATCCTCCGATCCAAAGTCCGCAAGACCCTCAAGTCTGTGGACCCCTCCCTCAAATCCCAAGAAGGTACCAGGATATTTGAAGTTTTGTTGACACTTTTTTTAGATATTAAAGTTTGTTTTTACTTCTCCAGATGATGCAATCCAGAGTACTATTTTGGAAGCTCCTTGGTTTAAATCTAGCCAGAGATTATGTGCATATATAAGCTGCAGTTCTTTACGCGAAGTTGATACATCTAAACTGTTATCTGAAATTCTGCGAAATCCAGCCACAGGTATGTTATGTGCTACTCTCTCATGCTTTTAATACTTTACTCCATTTTATAATTTGTGATATTGCACAATGATAATTGAGAATTTGTATCATAAATCATATGTGCAAGGAACAGGATGATCCTAATTAAAACGCATTACACATTAGTTTTCTCATCGGGAGTTCTGTGTGTAGGATTATTTTACATCAATTGAGTACAACATCTGCTAGGAACCTTTGCATAGTTGGCTAGTTGCTTTATGTGATCTTTATTTACCCTCAATTTGGAATGGAATGAAGTATGGAATTCATTTTAGGATTTGTTACAAGCTTACTCAATTACACTGTAAACTCATTTACAAATGAAAATCAAAGTTTATTAACTTTCCAAACATAATAAACAATAGAATTACAATGAATTCCATAAAAATTGTGGAATTCATTTATTCCAAACGGACTAAAATGTTTCTCTTCAAAAAATAATTTTGCACCATTTGAAAAACTTGGCATATAAGGAGTATAGATTTTTGTTGTTGCACATTTGGGAACTCTTACGATCTATTTTCAGCTGTAGATGGTAATAAACAGGTGAGCAAGAAACTTTATGTTCCGCGTGTGGAGGACAAGAGTAGCCACATGCGGATGCTTCACATATCTCGCATTGATGATCTGATTGCTAACTCTATGGATATTTTGGAACCAGCTCCAGTGGATGCTGACGGAAATGAGCGCGAAGATGGTAAATTCTTATCTGCATTATCTTTTTATAATGTTTAACTAAAGTTGTTTAATTGTATGTTATTCAAGATGGAATATCAAGAATCTGAAATGGATATTTATTTTGCCTTCTGTTATTTGCATGTATAGAAGCATGTTTCTACGGTACTTCAAGTAAATTCTTGAAATGATATTAGCTAGCTCCATTCATCCAAATTTAATTCCAGATTTGTACGCTGAATATTCTCAGATGAAAGAACTATTGTTTATCATAGTGTTGGCTTTATATTCATATTTGCACTAATTATATGATGTGGGCAAAGACATTTTTTTTTCTTTTTGTGTTTTGGCTTTCTGTCATTAGTATTGAGTAGGATCTCTTTTGGTGCAGTAATGCAAGCAAATGAGCCAGTTGATTTGTTCATCTTACCTGGTAAATTTTATTCCTTCTTTCTCTCCATTTATTTTTCTTTTTCATTACTATCTGATGTGCACTTCAAAGTTTTAGAAACCTAAAATTTAATCTGACATTCATCTCCTTACTATTGCCAGGACTTGCGTTTGACAGATCTGGAAGACGCTTGGGTCGTGGTGGAGGGTAAGTTCATACATCTCTTTTGCCTTGCAGTTTATGTTGTGATGTAATCTCTGTTTACAGATTTCATGTACAGACATGTGCACATGCGTGAACGCACATAAACACGCTAGCATGCACCGTGGGATCTGTAAATCTTTAACCCAAGTTCCATAGGGTAGGTTCCCTTCCACCTTACCAGCCGCTTGGGTTCCCAAAGACTCGGGGTTTTGAAATTCCTACTGTAAGGCAAGTAATTTGGGTTGCTAGGCCCAAGGCATAGTGATTATGTAATGTTGCTGTTTGTCCCAAAATAATTACCGAACCCACTTATGTGATAGTACTCACTTCCATGGTTGATGTGCACACTTCATACACAGTTCTTAACTTTCTAATTGCTGCAAACTGAATTTCTTCTTGCTTTAATTTTCTCCTCTTCTTGTTGACATATGCGGTGAAACCTTGAAGCTATTATGATACCTTCCTGACAAGATACCAAGAGCTTGCAAAGGACAGGAACTGGAGGCGATCCCTCTTTGGTATATATTAATTGTTCTTCTTTTTCTTCTTATATAATATGAAGAGAAAACAAAATATTAGATCCTAGGCCTAGTTACCTCATCTTATTTTATTGGTTTACTTCTTTATTTGGACAAATATGCTCTGGTTTTGCAGTTGCCCTGTCATATTCTCTGCAGATCTTGGACGAAGGAATTATACCAGTCACTCCAAATGATGTCCCAGTGGATGTCCTTGTAACCCCATCTGGTGTACTTCATATCAACCAGGCTGCCTTAGATAGGTATACCCGAGTAAATGTCCCTCTTCTGTCGATGTCTCATTGAGTTTTGATAGCATTTTCTTGTTATGTAACAAGTTCAACATTTACAGAATGAAGCTTTGACATAGAACTATGAGCGTGAACCTGGAAGCTCTAGTCGGATTCTTTGAGATTATACTGTCTTGCATGCTTGATATGGTTTGTCCTAACGGAAGAATGGAATAAAAGGTTCTTAAGTGCCATCGTTGAGAGGCCATGATAAGTTGTGCACAGAGACAACCTTTGCCCAACTAATAATGGAGCTCGTTATGGAATGGGTCCGAGATTTAACTGAGTGACACTAGCATAATCGCAATACTGGAAGTACTGGATGACACTACCAATATTTGCCTGATGCTTAATTTTTATGTTATTCTGCGATTTTTATCTTAATAGCAGAACGCAATATCGTGCTTATAATGATCAATAACTCCACTTGCATTGTTTGAAAATGAAAATGTGCTAGGTTATGGGCAGTCAATAGTCTCAAGTGAAATCACTTATCCTTTCAAATTTCCAATTGCTAGGGTTCCTGTTATTTCTTCAGGATCCTATGCGTTAGTTTTCTAAGATGCCTGCTAGTGGAGCAATATTCTTAGTGTCAAAAAGACCAAATGAATGATCTAGTTGTGTAATTGACCATTTTTTTTTTTGATAAGTAGTTGTGTAATTGACCAAATTAGTCACTGAATACCTTCTTGTGACTCCTTTTTATATACTTTGTAAGAAATCCTTGCTTTGATATATTGGAAAGCCATCAGGGTATTGCCATTTGTGATGTCTTCCAGTAAATGGCAGTACATCTACCATTTTAATGTCTATAGTGCTTGTTCAGTATACCACATTAATAATATAATAGGATTAAGAGAAAGATAGAATGAAATGATTCTTATTTAGATATCTTTATTTTTTAGGTATATAGTGTAATATCGGATGCGATAACTCATTTTATCCTCTCTTAATCCTATTGTCTTCTTAATCAATATAGCAAACGAGCACAAGAAGCATTCAAGTCTTAACTCTTAGTTGGTCATTCGCATACCATTATTTCAACAACCATCATCTCAATAAGCTGTATTATTAAAGTCTTCAGGTTTAAAGAATCAAACCTGCAACTACCACCATTGGCTTTACTAGGTGAAAGAACATTCTATTTCTTTGTTGAAAATTGCCACTTAGGGACTAAATCTTTTTCTCCTTATTTAAAGCTTTCTAAATTAAGATTAGGTTGGAAAATCCTCCACTTTTAACCTATTGAATTATTGTTTACCGTGTCTAACTCCACAGAAATTACAAAGAGTCATTATCTTGACTATAGAAACCTTATACTTGGTCTGCAATTGTTTTCCTTTTTCTCATGCTTCCTTGGTAACTTGGTGTTACTCCTGTGTTATGATCCTTTTGTTAAAAAAGCCAACTTCCATCTTTGACGACATTTTACTAATTCAAGCTGACATCAATTCAAGGAAGTTTTAGACTAAGAAGAGGATTATAAAAAGGCTCCATGATCTTCAACAGCCCAAAATCTCAAAAACTAAGTTGTTAATGCCATGGATTCTTCAGCAAGCTTGCCCTTCTTCTATCTAATGTCTTGCCTAACAGTGTTGTTGCTTCTCCCTTTCCCTTCCCATTCTTCTGACCCTGACCCATTACAGGACTTCTGTGTTGCAGATTTGAATGCTACTGCATCTGTTAATGGATTCCCTTGCAAACCAGTCTCCCGAGTAACTTCAGAAGATTTCTTCTTTGATGGGTTTACTAAAGAGGGAAACACGACAAATATTTTTGTAGCAGCAGTGACTCCAGGTAATGTCTTTGCATTTCCAGCGCTAAACACTCTTGGAATATCAATGAACAGAGTGGACTTTGCCCCTGGTGGACTCAACCCTCCGCACTCGCACCCTCGTGCAACAGAAGCAGGTGTTGTCATTGAAGGGAAGCTCCTTGTGGGATTCTTGACAACTGGCAATGTGTTTCACTCCAAAGTTTTGACTCCTGGGCAGATGTTTGTGATCCCTCGAGGGATGGTTCACTTTCAATTGAATGTTGGGGAAGGGAAAGCCCTTATCTTCACGGCTTTCAACAGTCATTTCGCTGGTGCTGTGTTTCTCCCTCCAACTCTCTTCGGTTCTACACCTTCAATTCCTAATCGGATATTAACCAAGGCCTTCCAGGTAGCAGATGGCGTGATCAACATCATAAAATCCAAGTTTCGTTCTAATTAAAGCATATATTGAAGATTTCACATGGCTAGTTTCGTAAGTGTCAATTGGTATAATACACATTTAAATACTTTTGTATTCTTTGTCCAAAGCATGGGATGGGATCCATTCATGCTTCGTTCGGACCAGACTTTTCAATAATGTTGGTGAGGTTCACTATATGAATCCCATTGTCTTTAGGAATGAATTTTTAATTGTTGCTTATGATCTACCTCTATGGCTATTGTGATTGGTAAAGGAAAAAGTGAGGGAAAGAAGAGGGAGAGGAGTACAAAAAGTGAGTGGAAAAGAAAAGGTTGTACTCCTCTTGAGTGCTTTCTCAACAAATGTGTATAACTAAGTTCTTTTAAAAGAAGGGTAAGGATAAAATATTTTTAGGCTCACAAGGGTAAGTAAATGGGTTTTGAAAGAAACAAGGTTCAAATTTTTTTTCAAGAAAAAGGCTCAAATAGGTGACTAGTGATAGATATAGCAAGGACAAGTTTGAAAGGCTCAAACGGTTCAAAAATGGCATGTATCATATCCTAAGTAATGTGCATTCTAGGAATTCGCCTCAAGTGATTATCAAATAAGTTCTACAGTTTGTCGAGACGCAAAAGTATTCACAAAACAATCACACATAAAACTTCTCTAAATGCTTTAGACTATTCATACAATCTTACCACAAACTAGAGTCTCAAACCAAATCAAGATTAACACTTAAATTATTCTCAAACCGAAGCAATATTTAACTACTTCTAAATGCTATATACTATCTCAATTAAGCTCATATCATTGACATGTGAATTACATCTAAGGCTAACACAAAGCATGCTAAAAACAAACAAAAAGAGATAATGACACCAAGCAGTTCAATGAAAAAAAAATGTATGGAAATAAAGACTATAGAAACAAAGAGATGCGTTTCCTCCACCCCCAACTTTAAAATTTAATTGACCTCAATGTAAAAGAAAGAGTAAAGGAAACTCTCTTTGTAGCCAAAGGTGCACAGAAGCTGAAAATTGTGCTCCACCATTTGAACTGCTTCGTATATTTGTCCCTGAAAAAGAAATACTAAGTTAATACTGGAAAATAGAAAAAAAATACGAACAATAAACAAGACAAAGAAATATGAAAACAATAAAAGTAAAAAGGATAAGTTGTGAGGTGCCTCCCATGAGCACTAAGTTTTACGTCTTCAGCCAAATGTTCTTATTCCCTCTTAGACAAACATAGGTTGAATGCACCAGTCACTGCTTCATTGCCAAATTGGGTGTTTGTATGCTTTGAAGAGGCCTCAAGGATGTCATCAATAACATCTCCAGATTTTGGCTCAATATATGCTCTTGTGAACCCATAGGTGTGGATTGAATCCAATGGATTAAGGTGATGGACCTTTTCCATGGGTGAGTCAATCATATATACTTGGTGGCTCTCATCCACATCCTCTCATTTATTCAGTGTTAGGATGTGTAATGACTTACCACTTAGTGGCTCAATGGCATTCACCTATTTTATATTCTGTTGCGCTAGGTGTTGACCATGGGGTGTGGACTGAGCTTGAGAAAGGAACTTACCTCGCTTAGTCACACTCAAGTAGCTCATCAACTTGGACACTTGGCTCTTTATCTCTTTATTTTCTTCAACAGCCTGCGGTATTAAAGATTCAAGTCTTTGATTAGTCTTACCTTATGCCTCAATAAAAGTATGTAAAGTGTTTTCTAAAGAACTCCTAGAAGATACAGGTGCATGATATGGTTCAAGATATGGTGCAGGGAGTTGTGCAAGCTGCTGGTTTTCAGACTTCCAGCCGGAGTTGGGGTGATTTTGCCATCCTGGATTATAAGCATCAGAGAAAGGTGCCAAAGGCTTCTTGTACATGCCTAAGGCATTACATTGTTCCTTATACATCCCTCTCATCTCAGTAAATGTGGGGCACTCTTAGGCGAGATGATCTACCCCGCTACATACAAAACATGGTTCAAAAGATTTTGCATGATTAGCTACGTGTGTTGGCTTTGAGCTTTTAATCTTTAACACCTCTAGTTCCCTAGTGAGCATCTCGACCTTGCCCTTAAAGCTATCCTCTTCCCTAAGATGGTAAATTCCACCACCATTATAGGTCGTGACCTATTTTTGCTTTCAGTAGCACTAGGTCCAGTCCAAGTGTGAGCTTTTTCAGCAAGCTCATTGAGGTACTTTATGGCCTCATCCGGATCTTTCTCTAAGAACTCACCATTACACATCATCTCTACAAATTGGCGCTCTCTCTATATGTAAGTCTCTCATAAAAATAGCTCACTAAGCGCCAATTCTCATACCCATGGTGAGGACACATACTCAACAACTCCTTAAATCTCTCCCAAGACTGATATAAAGTCTCACTATCCTTTTGTGCAAAGGTGGAGATTTGCCTTTTAGAGCATTGGTCTTATGTTGGGGGAAGTATTTATTAAAAAAAATCTGAGTCATCTCAGTCCACGACCCAATAGATCGTGGTCTCAGTGAGTATAGCCAATTCTTAGCTCTATCCTTCAAAGCGAAAGGAAAGAACTTAAGTCTCACAATGTCAGCAGTTGTATCTTGACTATGAAAAGTCGCAACTACTTCCTCAAACTCTCTAATGTGCACATATGAGTTTTCATTATCCAAGCCATGAAATGTAGGGAGTAACTGTATCATCCCTGTTTTAAAATCTAAATGGCGAGTATTAGCTGGAAACATAATGCATGATGGTGTGGCTGTTCGTGTAGGGTGGAGGTAATCTTGAATGGTTCTAGGGGGTTGATCTTCGTGTTCACTCATCTCTTCGGGACTAGATGGACTGTCAAATAAAGGATTTAAAAAGGAATTCAATTCTGACTCTAACACAGGCCTACAAGCAAATCTACCCAAAGTGTCTATATCGGGGCATGCAAGATCACAAAATAATAATAATAAAAAACAACAAGAAAATAATTCAGCAAGCTAAAAGAGGGAACGAAGTTACCGCTTTTACAAACTGCTGAAAAGAAAAAACTATCTACAATTCTTCTACTGTCTTGTCTCAAGGTTGACAATCTTCTTTGTACTTAAGCGCGTCTCCCCGGCAATGGTGCCAAAATTTGATTATGCCCAAAGTATAATGCGGTAGTTGTAGCACGGCTTTGGGGTGTCGATTCCACAGGGAGACAACTAGCTACAAGAGAAAGTGCAAACCTTAAAACGAACGATAAAAGTTAAACAAGAAAATCTGAGTTTGAAGTAGTGTGAAATAATTGTGTAAATATAATAGAGAGCAACAAAGGTCCTAGAATCCTCCCTAGGTTCGTTGCCTTATTTCAATCTTGATTCAGTTGTTTTTATCTCGATTTCAAGTTTCACATCCCAAACAAGCAATCGGCAAATATTCAATTAAAGAACATATATAAACCCTAACGTAATTGTTATGAAATACTCTTTACTTTCAAGCACACCTGACCTAACTTATAGATTATTAAGAAACGACAATATATCATAATGACAATACCGCAGTAATGGACAAATCTATAAGAGAAATCTACTGAACTCAATCACACCTCAACAACATCATATAAGAAGAGCATGACTAGACTTATATGGGGGAGAAAGATGCAATCACTGGATTAAGGGGAAATCTTCTAATTAGATTAAAAAGTAAATCATAACAATGTTTTATGATAATAAATCCAAATTACAATGAATCAAGACTAGAAAATAAGAATAACTACACCTAGGGATTCATCCCTTCGCCTTGCTTGGAGATTAGTTAGCCATGGGGGAGAGTGTGGCAGCCTTCATGATGTTTTCCCAGCCTCCAGGCTCTCAAAAAGATGTCCTTTTTACAAACCCTAAGTGGTCTATTTATAATACACAAGGTCCAAGGGTGTTTTAGGGTTTAAAAAGTCATTAAAATCCTAATTAGGTCAAAGCTCGGAGAAGAAAAATGTGTGTGCGCTGTGGTTCTCCTTTATGGGCGCTGCGGTGCTGGATGAGGAGCACTATGGTGCTAGCTGATTGTTCAAGACATGTAGACTTCTGGGCACCGCGGTGCTGGCTGGTGCTGTTCTGGAGGCTTGACCATTGTCTACTAAAACTGCCATAACTTTCTCTAGGAAAATCATTTTGACGAGGCATAAAATTCTCCAGAAAATAGACTTTCAGATCTTTCTAAGCATATATGGTTCATCTCCTGGTTCTTCTTACATTAATACAGTTTAATTTGTAAAGATGATTGATCTGTACGGGCAATTCTGGCAATTTAGTGAAACTCCTTTCCAAGTGCTTGTGAACCTTCACTTCGGTGTTCATCGAGTCATTGTACTTCAAGTAATGATAGCTTTTCCATCTCTTTTGAACTTAAAGTACCTGAAAATGCATCGGAATAGATCAATGATCCAAGAATGGCACTTTAGAGTTGTTAAGGTATAAAAGTGCAATTTAAACCTAGATCAACCCAAAAATGTTAACAATTAAATACTGTAAAGATGCATTTTATGACTCTCATCAGGCGCGGATATCTTTTGTTACTTATTATTGAACCTAGGACTCAGTCATCCAAATTGATTCAACTAACTAATTCATACCACATGCATATGTTGATCAACAAACACATGTGAAGAATTTAAATAAAAACAGGCATTAATCAAGTTAAGCATCACAACACAAATATCGCAAAGGCGCCAATACTGAATTATTGAGTAAACATAATTAGGGCTTCAACCAAGCCCTTACTAGAAAATTAGTTACACATAGTTGTGATACTAAATAACATCATAAAATAAAATACAAAGGAAAGAAGAAACCCGAAAACACTATGGAGAAGAGTCGTCAATTCGTCTCCACAATCTCTCATCAGGGCTCGTCCGGCCTCTGGCCTCCCCAAACAAAAACTAAACTAAAAGAGAAATACTATTTCTGTGTTTTACAAGTCTATTTATAAGGTTCTAAGGACATTTGTAAACCTTAATTTTCAAAACAGGTCTCTAACCCTACTTTCCAAAATCGAAACTGCTGTTTTGATGTTTTACTGATGCATGTGCGCTCGATCGCACTCTTCTACAGCTCCCAGTTCCAGCTTTGCTCTTTGAGTTCCAAAATGCTTCATTTCTTCCAAAAACCTATAAAAACACAGAAAACACAAAAAAGGAAGTAAAATGGAATAAAATATGCAAATTAGGAGCTTAACAAATGTAAATTAAGGGGCTTAAATATGAATATTTAAGCACTTATCACACCCCCAAACTTACATATTGTTAGTTCCCTAGTAATACGAAACTAAAAACTAAATGAAAAACAAAGACGCAAAGATAAATCCATCATTCATGGTATCCGAAAATTTAAGTTTCACACAAAATAGTGATATTTATTTAAGAGCAAGCTTAAAATACAAACACATCTTTGCAAAGAATAAGAGTTTTAAAATCTAATCACTTACACAAGGCTGGTTAAGGCATCATAAGTCTGACTTAGTGTGTGGTGAATTAGTATATAAAAGATTAAGCTTCCAAATAACTCCAATGTGTAGTGTTCGGTGTCTTAACATTCATTGAGTTCCCTTAAAATTTCTAATTGACCCATGTAGCAAGTGTTTAGCCAATGACTCCCAAACCAGATGGTTTTAGGGCATTAGGTGTAAAGACACCCCTAAAGACTTATTAACTCAAGTAAAAAAGGCTACGAAACTAACTTGTCTTAATGCTACCAAGCAAAATTCCCACCTTTTGACGTGACCTTTTGACGTGAACACCCACTGCTTACTGAGGCAAGATGTCCAGTTACTCAGTGAGAAGTTTATTTAATGATTATTATGAGCATTTTATTTTCTCTTTTTTAGCAATAAATTTTTTTCTATTTTTCTATGCCAAGATGTTCTTCTAACAAGTTATCCGATCATGGTTAGGCCATGGAAACATACACATAAAAATTATATGTCATACCCCACACAATTATGTGCTAATGTGCTCGTGTCAGATTTAGATCAAACTTGTGAAGTCTTAAATGCCTAAAGTGAGTAATTAAACTTTTAAAACTTTATTATTTAGACCATGTGTTCAATATTTTAAGCTTACTGATGAAATCTTATCATAATATTTGTTTAAATCAACCAAAATTTTCAAAACAACATGAACATACATTTACCTTTTCTTTTAAACAATAAAATAATTAAAAAAACTGGGACAAGATGTGTGTGCAAATGTCTCCCATACCCACAAACTTAAATTATACATTATCCCCAATGTGTGAATATCATGGAAAGATCTGACCTGGGAGATGAAGAACTAGCTGGGCCGGCATGGCTTATAGCATACCCCCAAACTTGAACGGATGCACACATTGTCCCTAAAAAGAAAAATTAACGTAATACGGGAAAATAAGAAGTACTAAAAATAAATAAATAACAATAAATATGAAAAACAATAAAAATAAAAGGATAAGCTGTGGGGTGCCTCCCATGAGCGCTAAGTTTAACGTCTTCAGCGAGACGCTCTTATTCCTTTCCAGAAAAGCATAAGTTGAATGCATCAAAAATTGTTTCAATGCAAAATTTGGTGCTTAGATGCTTTGGAGAGGCCTCTAGGCGGTGTGCAGCCTCAAAGATGTCATCAGTAAAATCTTCATATGCAGGCTCAACATCCGATCTTGTTAACCCATGGGTGAGGGTGGCTTTCAATAGAGCAATGGGATGGACATGAAAAACTTCCTCAATAACACCTTGCATCATATATACATTAGAACATTTCATATTATCTTGGGATAATTTTAATGTATCAAATATGTTGAATTCAACCTTCTCACCATTTACCTTCATACTTACAATACTCTTTTTCACACAAATTTTTGTATCAGTAATTCACATAAAAAGTTTCCTAAGATGATGGACAGAGGTAATGGCACAGGGCATTCTTCCATATCTAATACAATAAAATCAGCAGGTAAAATAAATGGACCTACCTTTACCAAGATATCCTCAAGAATACCTTTAGGTCTTTTGATGCTTCTGTCTACCAGTTGTAAGGTGATGGAAGTTGTTGAAGCTCCCTCAAACCTAGTGTCTTGAATATAGTGTATGGCAGCAAGTTGACTCCAGCCCTTAGATCTAGTAATGCATGCTCAAAAATCTGGTTACCTATCCTGCAGGGAATTGTAAAACTACCTGGATCTTTTAGCTTGGGTGGTAGTTTCCTTAACAATACCGCACTCACTTCTTCGGTTAAAGCCACTGTTTCATGCTCCTGAAACTTCCTTTTATTAGTGCAACTATCTTTTAAAAATTTAGTATATGAAGGAATTTGTTTAATTGTATCTAATAAAGGAATATTAATTTTACTTTTCTCAAAGTTTCAAAGATATCATGCATTTTACTTTCTTTTGTTGGCTTTACTAACCTTTGGGGGAAGGGTGGTGCATTCTGCTTCTCCATTTCACTTACCTTTGATGTGGATGTTGTAATTGGAGATGATTGTGTAGGCTTATCAGCTTCTATGATCTTACCATTTCTGAGAGTTATCACGGCATTTAGTTGCTAATGTCCTCTTGGATTAGGTAGTGCTTGGGCGGGAAGTTCACCATGCTTTCTTTCACTTAGTTCTTTAGCCAATTGCTCCATTTGTACCTCGAGTCTTTGAATGGCTTGCTTATGCTTTGCAGTGGTTTCCTTTTGCTCAGTCCGAAATTTTCTTGTTTCTGCTATGAATTATTCTTGTGAGGTCATCAATTGCCTTACAAGACTCTCTAGGTCCCTTTGCTTTGATTCCAGAATTGATTGGGCTGTCGGTTGGGAATTCCTTTGCTACCCTTGAAAGTTCACGGCATTTTGATTATTGCTCCATGAGAGGTTGGGGTGGTTTCGCCATCTAGGATTGTAGGTATCTGCATATACACTGTTTGGTCCCACATAGTTCGTTTGCTCGGGATCTGTAGATGAATATAAGTGGCAAGTCTCAGAATTGTGATCAAATTGAGAACATAAAGCACATATCTGGCATTGTGTGGCTTGTGGACTTGGTGAGATGTTCTAAGCAGTTATAGATTTTATAAGTATATCTAGCTTCCTCTCCATAGCAGCCATCTGATTTGAAGATCCACCATTTAGGTTCATCTCATACATGCCCTTTTTCACACTTTGTCTACCTCTAGATGAGAATTGTTGTGTGTGCTCGCTTAAGGTCTCAAAAAGCTCCATGGCTTCTTCACTACTTTTTTCCATCAGCACACCTTCACAACTTGAATCGACTATACCTTTATTCATGTCATTTAGACCTTCATAAAAGGCTAGTACCAGCTCATCTTGAGGAAGATTGTGATGTGGGCATTTGAGTGGCAGCTCGCTAAAGTGTCCCCACACTTCAAAGAAAATGTCTCCATCCTTTTGTTAGAAAGATTGAATCTCCTTCCTCATCTGCCTTGTCTTTTATGTTGGGAAAAATTTCCATAAGAACTTACTAGATAGTTCTTCCCAGGTATGGATAGAATCTGCAGGCAATGAATTATACCACAACTTAGCTTTATCTTCTAATGAAAAAGGGAAAAGAATTAACTTGATTCCCTCTTGATTTAGGCCCTGGATGTGCTAGAACTTGCAGAGGTCAAAGAATTCTCGAAGGTGCAAGTGTGGATCCTCAACAGGTGTACCCCTAAAATGGGTCAAGGCACTGAATATCTACGGAGATATGTAATAATTGCTTTTTGCCTCTGGTTGATAAACAATGCATGATGGCTGGTTGAGGTTCCATGGGATAAAGGATTGCTTCATAGGTCTTCGCTCAGGTGGTTATTAGTTTTCTAGCTGTTCCATTGGTGCTTCTCCCTCAAATTCTTCTTCGTTCTCCTCAAAGTTGTTTCTAGGCCTCTGTCAAATGGTCCGCTCAATCTCCATGTCAAGTGGAACGATGGTAGGGTTCCTAGATCGAAGCCCTTGCATGAATTAGTTGGAAGACTTTGGTGCAGCAACTTTAGTACTGCTGCTCGGGTAGTCTCTGGACTATTTGCGCTCGAGCGCACCAAGAACAGCGCTCGATCGCAACAGTGCACTCGATCTCACTTGAGCTTGCACTCGATCGCTAGGCCTGTAACAACACTACTACAGACCTGAAACAGAAAGCGAAAAGAAGAAAAATTAGGTTTTTGATAAAGAAAATATAAACAGAACAGAGTAACAAAATAAAATAAGATAAAATAAAACTAACGGAAATAATTCTAAAAATAAATTTAGCGCAATCCCCGGCAACGGTGCCAAAAACTTGTTGTACGGTTATCTACCTAAGTAAATAAGCAAATAATCGTACAGTTTTACTTGCAAGTGCAGAAGGTCTATAGTAGCATAGTGTGCAAGTGCGAATCATTTCCACAGGGATTGGTGAATTTCGATTTAGAATTAATTTCACAAAGTAAAAATAAATAGAAATATTGAGTCTAGATTAAGAATAATGATAGAGGCGTAGGGACTTGGTATCCACCACTAAACATGCTACCCCAACAAAACAATATGCCAATGCTCTACTCATGCTCTGAATACTTACTGGTTGTCAACCTAAGGGCATGGTATTTACTCTTTAAGCTATTGATTTCCCTAAGCAACGAGTTAGGCATGGTATCTACTCTAACTCTCTTCTTTCTTAAGGGATTCAACATGGTGTATACTAAGTTATTCCTTAAGAGAGCATAACATCTATGGAAATTGACAACCCACGAGACCTAGGGCATGGTATCTACTCCCGGTTTCCCATGTTGATTAACCTAAGAATCCGGCGTGGATATCTTTTGTTACTTATTGTTGAACCTAGGAATCAGTCATCCAAATTGATTCAACTAACTAATCCATACCACATGCATATGTTGATCAACAAACACATGTGAGAAATTTAAATAAAAACAGGCATTAATCAAGTTAAGCATCACAACACAAATATCGCAAAGGCACCAATACTGAATTATTGAGTAAACATAATTAGGGCTTCAACCAAGCCCTTACTAGAAAATTAGTTACACATAGTTGTGATGCTAAAGAACATCATAAAATAAAATATAAAGGAAAGAAGAAACCCGAAAACACTATGGAGAAGAGTCATCAATTCGTCTCCACAATCTCTCCTCCGGGCTCCTCCGGCCTCCCCGAACAAAAACTAAACTAAAAGGGAGATACTATTTCTGTATTTTACAAGTCTATTTATAGGGTTCTAAGGACACTTGGAAACCCCAATTTCCAAAATAGGTCTCTAACCATACTTTCCAAAATAAGAACTGCCGTTTTGATGTTTTACTGATGCGTGTGCGCTCGATCGCATGAGTTTGCGCTCGAGCACAAGGTTGCACTCGAGCCTTCTTCTTGTGCGCACGAGTGCTTGTGCGCTCGATTGCACTCTTCTGCAACTCCCAGTTCCAGTTTTGCTCTTTGCATTCCAAAATGCTTCCTTTCTTCCAAAAACCTATAAAAACACAAAAAATGAAGTAAAATGGAATAAAATACGTAAATTAAGAGCTTAACAAATGTAAATTAAGGGGCTTAAATATGAATATTTAAGCACTTATCAATAACTCCACTTGCATTGTTTGAAAATGAAAGTGTGCTAGGTTATGGGTAGTCAATAGTCTCAAGTGAAATCACTTATCCTTTCAAATTTCCAATTGCTAGGGTTCCTGTTATTTATTCA